>OZ012739.1:4040000-4423872 GCA_963859935.3 Lathyrus sativus | reverse complement strand
CGCTTAAAAGTAGATTTCAGCGTCTGTTTCAGGGATGTTCCAGGAAATTTGCGAGTGTTAGTCAGATGGGAGCATGGGAGGACGGTATTTGGGTCTGGAATTTGAGAGATACGTTGTTAGATGCGGTCTCCAGTTTTGAACCAGAGTGGTCTGAGAGTAGGATTGTCTTGGATCAGATTGCAGCTAACGGTAATGTCGATGATAATTGGAAATGGCTTCTTGATGACTCTTTGTTGTACAAGGTTAGTTCATTCTATTCTGTTCTATCATCTTCTGCCTCTGATTACGATGTTCAAAGAGATAGCGATATCCTTCTGGAGGTTCTTTGGAAAACGGTTCTTCTGGCAAAAGTTCAAACTTTTTGTTGGAGGATGGCTCTTGATAGATTACCTACTAAATTTAACTTGTTGAAAAGAAGGGTGATTGACGATCCCCATTATACGGATTGTGCGTTTTGTTCGAATTGCATTGAGGATACTTCTCATCTTTTCTTCACGTGTTCTAAATCCTTGATGGTCTGGAATAAGATCTGCGTTTGGGTAGATATAGGGTGTATATCAGAGTATAGTTGTCACCTTCATGCGAATGCTTGGAACTCGAGTCTTTTGGGCCGGTGCAAAGAGAACAAGATCAACTCTATTTGATTTATATCTTGCTGGATTTTATGGAGGGCTAGAAATAAAATTTTATTCAATAATTAAACTATTGACGTAGACAACATTGTTATCGACATTAAAGTTTCATCGTGGAACTGGTTGATTCTTGGAAGGAAGGATAGTAAGCATTTTAGTCTATACGATTGGTTTAATTTTCCATTTGATTTTTTGTAACTATCTTAAACTTGATGGTGTTTGTTTCCCTGTTATCTTGAGATTTTCTTAATCTCTTTCTAATATTATTTTCCTATAAAAAAAAACCATACCCTACTTAGGACATATAATAATATACCACGTTTGACTGATTCGTTAAAAAATATATATTATATGACTCTAATAATTCATAATGATCTAATTTATTTATTTCCGAATAGAAATCATGTGTGTACCTAAATGGTAAACAAGGTTTAATACAATTTTTAGTCCTTTATCTTAACCTTGAGGTTCCATTTGGTCTCATAACTTTAAAAAGTCCCATATTGGTCCTTTAACTCTTCAAAACGTTCTATAGTAGTCCTTTTTGTCTAATTAACGATGAATTTAGCGATTGATTTTTGAGTTTTTCCATCACAAATAAGACAAAAAAGACTAATATGGAATATTTTGAAGAGTTAAGGGACCAACATGGATCATTCTCCATATGGTATAAATATCACTCGAAGTATCTGGTTTAAAGATCAGGCATAATAATTTTTCCAACAAGAAGAAATCTAAATCATTCTCCAAAAAGAATTCAATAACAGTCATTTGACCACTCAAAATTATTTTTCAAACAAAGAGAAATTTAAATAATTTTTCAAAGAGAATCCACAAAACAACATTTGATTCTCAATTCAACGAGTAGAAAGAAAAGGGTGGGGGAAGTTAGCGCTTTGACAATTCAAAAAACGTAAAGTATGCAGAGTGAGGAAGGGAAAATTCAAAAGAAATTTTTGGTGTGTTTTAGAGTGAAACATATTCATTCATTATATAATAAAGTAGGTTAGTCAAGAAATATAATCTAAGCAATGTTAGACTAGAAGTAAAACTAAACATTTTTAAGATTGTACATAAACATAGACACCTATGACTTGAACATTTATGTAGCAAGTAGGATTCCGATTCAACAAGAGTGACACAATTGTCTTGAACTATTTACCATGCATCAAACTTGCAGACAACCTTTGCTTAATATCTAATAACTATCTGCTTTAATATCTATGTGCATCTATCTCAATTTAGTGAAGGCTCTAGGAATTCTTATTTCACAGGAACCGATCTAAGTTCCACAATCACACAAGTAAGTCTATTAAGAGTACTTCTGAAGATAGATACTCCTACATACAAAGTATAAATCTAATTAAGAGTTTCTATTATCTCAGTGTCTTATTGCTTAAGAATTCAGGTTTTTCTTATGGAAAAATACTCTTTTTTGTCCCGTATCTTAACCTCGGGGTTCATTTTGGTCCCTTAATTTTAAAAAGGTCAATATTGGTCCCTTAACTCTTCAAAACGTTCCATATTAGTCCTTTTTATCCTATTAGCAAAAAAAATTCAAAAATTAGTCGCTAAATTCGTCGTTAATTAGAAAAAACGGACTCATTTAAAACGTTTTGAGGAGTTAAGAGACCAATATGAACCTTTTAAAAGTTAAGGGACTAAAATGAACCTTGAAGTTAAGATACGAGACCAAAAAGGGTATTAAGCATTTTCTTATTTATACTAGCATTGTCATCTCATATTACTCATAATTTATTAATACCCATTAAGCCTTATTTTCGGGATCTCCAATCTATTAGGTTGGTTACCATCATGAACCATTCATTTCTCTATAAGTATTAGTCTCATCTTCTTGCGTGTATTAAAGACTTTCTCTCATATTAATCCTTTTGTCAAAAGATCTGTTAAATTTTCATCAATTCTTACAAGATACACTCATACAACTCCTCTGTAGATACATTCTCCGACAATAGTTGTATATGCTATCATTTCAAACTCTGTCATAGAGTGAGTCACGATAGTCTGATCCTTCAATTTCTAAAAAATACAACTCCTCCAACTATATTAACTATATAGCTAAAATTGCTTTAAAATCATCTGATAAGATATTGTAATTTGCATCATTGTATTCTTAATGTACATCAAGAAATCTCTAATAATTTATACCGAGATTCATATATAAGGCATAAGGCCTCATTTCTTAACTTTACCATCTCAGCAGGCACATTAGAATAACATAAGGATTGTCAAGGTTCCTGATTCTCACTGGTGTTCTTATGCTTTTCAAGATGGGCAATGAGTTATTTGGTCGGTGAACCTTTGTGGCCAACAGTCCCCACACAAACAAGATTGATGAACTGCAGATAAATGTGACTTCCATTGCAACTATCTTTCTAGTATACCATTTAAACCACAAACACTAAATGTAATTAGGATTGTGCTTGGTACTCATGCTTTTTCCACTTATGTAATTACCTTCCTCATGACATCACATGTAACTATCTATTGATTGTCATATATAGGAACACCATCTCTGAACAACCACAGCAGCCAAGGAAGAAGTATCATATCCTAAGAAAGACCAAAAGCTTCCCATCTTGCAATTCGAGATAATGAAAATATTTAACCACCCAAATTTAAAACCAATTTAACATTTAATTTTAGATTTCGTCCCCTGCATTCGAACCGAAAATATCATGGAAAGAATAGGGAAAGTAGTACCAATCAACAAGATAATTCAATGTTTAAAATAGAAGAAGAAAACATTATTAAAAAAAACTAGATTAAAAATAACCAATTTTTGTTAGGAATGCCAATAATGAATGGAAAAAATAACTTACTAGTAATGAAAGGTTCAAATATCCTTTGAAGTTTGAGATATTTTAAAAAAACAAAGTCTTTAGTAGTTAGGATTTGAGACATAAAAGGATAAATTCATACAATAGAAAGGGGAAAGTTAAAGGAGAGGTTGTACATGTTGAATGAAGCTTTTACGGGGAAGGAGAATTCGTAGTTGAAGGAAGCACATTTATGAAGCAATAGTGAAAAATTACACAGGATAGGAATCATACGTATAATGGAGAAAGTGGTTCAGGTTTGGGAGGAGAATCATTCACACAGGATAAATAAGCTCCGGTTGAGGGTTTGGAAGAAGGAAAAGTGGATTTGGAAGAAGGAGAAGCAAGTTCTAATCGAGGGTTTCAGAGATATAGGATTTTTATGATTTGGGAGAGAATAATTTTTTTAGTGATTTGGAGGGAATAAATTTTACTTTAAGCACTTAATGAACTTTCACTTTTTTTTCTTTAATCCAAAGACCTCTGTTCGATTCTAAGATGAAACTTATTTTACAAAACAAGAATGACCTTATATAATAAATCTTTATTAAAATAATTAAAATTATGTTAGAATTGTTTTAAATTGTTGTTAATAAAATCCGTTCTTTTTGTTATCTATTAGAACGGGAATGTGGTCTTATGCTCTTCTGGATCAGGAATTTCTTCATGTCATCTGTGGTGGACACTTGGACAGCCTCACAATTGAATGTCTCAATGTAATCTCTGAGAGACTCGTTCTTCCCCTGGATAATGGCCTCTAGGGCCGCCTCTATCTTCGGATAGCGTCGAGAAGCTGTGAAAGGCCTGGAAAACTGGCGCTTCAGTTCACCCCATGAGGCGACGGAGTCGGGCGCAAGGTGTTTGTACCATGCAATGACCCACTTCGTCAAGGTGGTGGGAAACAGTCTGCACTTTATGACTACCCGAATGTTTTTGTAATCCAGCATCGCGTCTACGCTTTCGATGTGGTCGTCTGGGTCGGTCGTTCCATCGTAGGTTGCAAGGATTAGGGGGTTTCCATCGCAACGGGAAACAGAGCCTCCCTGATGGCCCTGCATAGTGGTGAATGCCGGCTATCTTCGTCACTCCAAACAGGTGACGGCGAAGGGGAGGTCGATTCCAGGGGGTGTCTGTGTCGCGTGGACTCTTCGGTCGAGGCCATGGTTTGGAGGAGCCCGCAGCGGCTTTGGTCTTCTTCTGAGCCGGTGAGCATCGGTCCTCTCGGGGAGGTGACTTGTCCCTCTTGTAAGAAACCGTCTGTTGGGGTCGTTCCAGCCGGGGGCGGCGCCTTGCCGGTCGGGGGGATGAGCTCCTAAAATCTTCTATGTAGTGTTCTCAGTGGGGGAGGAGAGAGGCTGATGGAAGCCGGTGACGGTGTCTCTGCGGGGGGGGGGGGGAGGTTGAAAGAGGTCCGTCAATGATGCCTCTGTGGGGGAGGAGAAGGATTGGGAGAAATCGGGTGAAGGTGTCTCCGCGGGGGAGAGCGCGACGGTTGTTCTCTCTCGAGCATCCCTGTCTGTTTGTTCTGCCCGAAGATCATCAAGTTGGTTTGATTGATCGCCGCGAACAGAGCCGTGACGGTAGGATCGACGCCCACTTGAATCGGGATGGGCTAGTAGACAGTCGGGCTGTCAAAGTGCGGGACGACGTTGAAGGTCGCATCCTCAAAGGAGGAAGAGGCGGTACGTGCGTCCCTCTGGTGATCTTCTTCATTGTGGACGATCACGTTGGGGTCGCGACCGTCCCCATTGAAGAATGGGGTAAAGGCGGATCCCAGTGCATTGTCGTTACGTGGGATGACCATGATGGAGATGAAATTGTTGGAAGTTGCTTTGGTCCCTGAGCTGCTATGTGGGGAAAGGAGAAGGGACGGAGAGGCAAACATTTCCCACAGACGGAGCCACTGATCTCACCTGATCAGAAAGAATCAATGGCCTGCCACGTGTCTTTGAATTTCTGGTTTTACTGGTGTTGTGGAGAGAAAGGGGGTGTACCTGCAAGGCACTCCGATGCTTAAGTGATTAAAGGATCAGAGAGAGTAAGGAAGTACAAAAGTTAGGTATGGAGAAGAAGTTACCTGACTCTATAGTGAAAGAGAGTATTTATAGTGTGCCCCCAGCGCAGGATAAACGATTATCTTGTATTAGGTCAGACTAACAAATCCAACCCTAGTAACTATCAGGCTTACGTGGCGTAGTGAAGACCAACACATTGTTTTCGCCCTAGATCAACTGCCCTGTGATCTCCAGATGGTGGGTTGACTTACTCTATCAGTGGTGGATAGTTGTCAGATGACATGTCCCCGCATGGGAGACGTGATATCCTCTTCCCAACGTATCTGTCATGTTGAGGCTTGTGCCCGACGGAGGAGGATTGGTTCTTATTGGACCTCATCCCCATAGTATTGGGTTGGGCCTGCCCGGCTGAGGGGCAGGTCCCGACCCAGTGCAAAACAAAAACCTTCCATTTTTTAATATCTATTACATACTCTTAAAAATCAACAATTTTGATAGACACAATGTTTTTCATGTGTTTCATTTATATTAAATTCACAATCTTATCCACTTGATTGTTTCTGCGTCTACAAGTAAATTTTATATGGTGAATAATAATAATATACACAAAACACATATAATTATAGATTAATAAATATCACAAATATTACACTTACTATAATGGTATAAAATTTGAGTTTTTTCCCAAGCCCTTTCAACAAAGTGGATACCTCCACAACTCTGTAAATTAAAAGCATAAATTATAAATTTACTATTCACATAAATTATAAATTTACTTAAAAATTACTCGTTTCATCTTTGATTCAAACTATTTGCCTAAGGAATATAAAACAATAACCATACTCTACTTAGGACATTTAATAATCCACTACTAATGACCATTGTATAAACCACGTTTGATTGATTTGTTAAAAAATATGTATAATATAGCTCCAATAATTCATAATGATCTGATTTATTTATTTCCGTATAGAAACTATGCGTGTACCTAAATGGTAAAACAAAGATTTTATACCGTTTTTAGTCCAGTATCTTAACCTCGAGGTTCGTTTTGCTCCTTTAACTTTAAAAAGATCCACATTGGTCTTTTAACTCTTCAAAATGTTCCATATTAGTCCTTTTTATCTAATTAACGATGAATTTAACGACTGATTTTTAAATTTTTCCATCGCAAATAATAAAATAGAAGACTAATATGAGACATATTGAAGAGTTAAGAAACCAATATGGACTATTTTTAAGTTAAGGGACCAAAAATGTTAAGATACGAGACCAAAAATGATATTAAATCTAAAACAAAATTCAAATATTGAAGTGAGTCTTAACATTAAAAGTACTTATATGTACCAATTTAACTTGAGATTAACATAAAAATATGCACTTATGTGATTCACAGTTCGAGTATTAGTTGAATATAGCAACATCTATATTTAGCTCATGGTATAATTGAACAAACATTTCATCTTTAATATTCATGATTAACCATACCAATCTTTTTTAAAGAATATTTATGAGGAAATGGGTCTTGTTTTTGATCAGTGTGGCTGAACAATATTCTTTTGTGCTCACACCATCAAAAACCACTTTTTTTGGCAATTCACGTACATTTTAATTCTTTAGAGGTTTACCCTCATCATTGCCAATTTCAGAATCATAAGAACACTTGCAACATCTAACGAATAATGTTATAAGACCTTAAACAGATGCAACCCACAAAACATAATTTTAAGCAGACAAACAACAAAACAAAAGTTTTACATATAGTCGCATCTCGAAAAATATAATCCTTAGTGAAGCGTTCACGAGTTTGTGGAAAATGATTGAATAGAGTCACCACCGAACTTTATATTTTCCAAAGAAGGAAAGGAAAAATATCGATAAAACCCTTAAAATAAAAAGAAGAGGACGTCGCAACCATATTCGAGTTTAGAAGTCGATTATGCAAGGAGAAGGTTTTAGGCCGTCTAGGTAGGGACTTAGTAGATTTCTTTGTATGTTCTTTGCTGGTGTGGTCTGTTGAAAGGGTGCTGTCATGACAGGTCCTTTACCACTGGATGAATTCACTTTAGTGTCTTAGAAGTATGAGTTTATCAACTCCTAGTTGCTGGCTGTTTAGTTTTTTTTTGCTCATGCTAATGTTTGGTTTGTAATTGTTTAACAAGTTAGTAAACTATCATTAAAACAATATAAGGATTTAGTGCTTGATTGATTGGCATTGTGATGGCCAAGTTCCTACTGTCATGAGCTTGTGAGTGGTCTGTTTGCTAACTGATCAAACCGTTTTTATAAGTGTTACTGCTCTAATTGAGTGGTCTGTTTGCTAATTGAGAAATACAAATATTTATATTCAGTGTTTATATGCATTCTGAGAGGCAATCCACTTGGCAGCTTCTCCATAATCCTGCTAGGTAGCTCGAAAGAACCGTAGCCTCAAATTTTGCATAAAAGATAGCGCCAGCAAACCTTCTTTGTCAAAATAGAGATGAGCTAATGCTACTTTTGCACTCAGCCTTTGCCTTGCTTTGTATCGAACCATTGAAGTCAGAGGTTTTACAGAAGTTGTTGTGAGCCCCCCTTATGTGTTCCTTACCTTCGTGAAAAGTTTACTTCGCTCTGACTTCCATGTTGCTGCTCAAAACAATTGGTTTCGCAAAGGTGGTGCTTATACTTGGGAGATTAGGTATATTATTTGTACTTGGCTCTTCAATTCATTTTGGTGCTTTGCTTGTAGTTTTTATGGACACTGGCTTTTGTTGATCCATATTTGGTAGAACTAGAAATTGAATTAATAACAAACAATAATGCAGTACAAATTATTAATATGTAATTGTAAATATATATTACATACTGTAAAAAATCAACAATGTCGATAGATACAATATTTATCATGTGTTTCATTACATAAAATTCACAATCTTATCCACTTGATTGTTTCTTCGTGAACAAGTAAATTTTATATAGTGAGTAACAATAATATACACAAAACACATATAATTATAGATTAATGAATATCACAAATATTACACTTACTATAGTGGTATAAAATTTGAGGTTTTTCAAGCCCGTCAAATAAAGCGGATCCCTCCACAACTCTGTATATTAAAAACAATTTAAACATTACACATTAATCACAAAGTCACAGAAAATATATATTACTATTCACCTAAATTATAAATTTACTTAGAAACTACACGTTTCATCTTTGAGTCAAACTATTTGCCTAAGGAATATAAAACAATAACCATACTCTACTTACACATTTAAAAATCCACTACTAATGACCATTGTTTAAACCACGTTTGATTGATTCGTTAAAAATGTGTATTATATAGCTCCAATAATTCTTAATGATCTGACTTATTTATTTCCGTATAGAAATTATGCGTGTACCTAAATTGTAAAACAAAGATTTTATACTATTTTTAGTCCAGTATCTTAACCTCGAGGTTCATTTCGCTTCTTTACATTTTAAAAGGTCCACGCTGGTCTTTTAACCCTTCAAAATGTTCCATATTAGTCATGGGCTTCCTGATCTAGTTCCTCGTTTAGCTCCTCCCCATCATCCACTTTATGCATCTTCAACCCGTTCTTACAAACCACCAACTGATCATAGAAAAATTCCAGTAGATAAGATTCATATCTAAATCATGCATGCAACAGGCATATTAATATATATTCTATTAAATAAGTGGTGCTGTTTAGCACTTAGTACTTATGGGGTTAATCACTTCGTTTTATATCTATTTTCATTCTGTACCAGTTTACCAAGTTAGGAGAGCATTATATAAATCCTGGGAGAAAGTTGTGCTTTGTGCTCCTATTTACAATCTTATCCACCTGGTTGTTTCTACGTGTACAACTAAATTTTATATAGTGAGTAACAATAATATACACAAAACACATATAATTATAGATTAATTAATATCACAAAAATTACACTTACTTACTATAGTGGTATAAAATTTGAGTTTTTTTCCAAGCCCTTTCAACAAAGTGGATCCCTCCACAACTTTGTATATTAAAAATAATTTAAACATTACACATTAATTGAAAAGTCATAGAAAATATATATTACTATTCACATAAATTATAATTTTACTTAGAAACAACACGTTTCATCTTTAGTCTAGTATCTTAATCTCGAGGTTTATTTTGCTTCTTTAACTTTTAAAAGGTCCACGTTGATCTTTTAACTCTTCAAAATGTTTCATATTAGTCCTTTTTATCTAGTTAACGATGAATTTAGCGACTGATTTTTGAATTTTTCATCGCAAATAAGACAAAAAGACTAGTATGGAACATATTAAAGAGTTAAAGGACCAATATGGACCTTTTTTAAGTTAAGGGACAAAAAAGAACCCCGAAGTTAAAATACGGGACCAAAAAAGATATTAAGCCTAAAACAAAATTCAAATAATTGAAGTGAGTCTTAACATTAAAAGTACTTATGTGCACCAATTTAACTTGACATTAAAATAAAAAATGTACTTATGTGCATCACAGTTCTAGTATTAGTTGAATATAGAAATTACGTCTATATTTAGGTCATGGTATAATTGAACAAACATGTCATCTTTAATATTCATGATTAACCATTCCAATCTTTTTAAAGAAGCTCGATGAGGAAATGGGTCTTCTTTTGGATTTGTGTGGTTGAACAATATTCTTTTGTGCTAACACCATCAAAAACCATTTTTTTTTGGCAATTCTAGTACATTTTAATTCTTTAGAGGATTACCCCCATCATTGCTAATTTCAGCATCATAAGAACACTTGCAACATCTAATGCATAATGTTATAAGACCTTAAACAGATGCAACCCACAAAACATAATTTTAAGCAAACAAGCAACAAAACAAACGTTATACATGTAGTCGCATTTCGAAAAATATAATCATTTATGAAGCGTTCGCGAGCTCATGAAAAATAATTGAATAAAGTCACCACCGAACTTTATATTTTCCAAAGACAGAAATAAAAAATATCGATAAAACCCTTGAAATAAAAAGAAGATGGACGTCGCAGCCTTATTCGGGTTCAGAAGTCGATTATGTAAGGGGAATGTATTAACATCCTGTATAATATATATATATATATATATATATATATATATATATATATATATATATATATATATATATATATATATATATATATATATATATATATATATATATATATATATATATATATATATATATATATATATATATATATATATATATATATATATATATATATATATATATATATATATATATATATATATATATATATATATATATATATATATATATATATATATATATATATATATATATATATATATATATATATACACATACATACATACATACATGCAAACATGTGTTATTATTTGGTATTAACACCAACATAAGTGCCTATTGGCATGATTAACATACTTGACCATTTACAAACATAAAAGAACAACAATGGTACAAGTTATGGAAAGTGCCAAACAATAAATATTTAGGATCTAAGTACAATATCCGTCATTGTATAAGATACACATCGGAAGAAACCACAATCTAAGCTTCCCTTTAAACATCCATGCATAGCTCCAATTGTAAACCAAACTTGCAAACAATATCTGAAAACCAATAATAATAATAATAAGGTGAGATAATAATCTTAGTGAATTTCCTAATATTATGGGTTCACTCAACTCTACTAGTTTCTAGTCATTTTCTAACTCAAGTCGAAAGGAAAAGGGATAAGACTTGAGTTCACAAAATTCGCAATGCATGAAAACATGTCTCTTGAGTTCATCAAATCAAACTATCACTAGTCGGGAACCATACCAAGGCATCCCCTTTTTCCATCCTCTTCTACGTCTAGAACTATGGACACGGGCCATTGATCCTTGTATCATACTTTGGCTTTCATGAGAATTACAAGCTCCTCTTTGGGACTCTAATCTACTTGGTTGCACATATGGGACTTTAACCCACATGGTTGATGCGAAGTATCGGTGCATTCATCCCAATGTTACTCCATATACATATACTGACTTGAGATGGCACAATCAAGGGATGTTTCCGACTACGTGATAAAATAACACAATCGTGATTGTATTTGACAATTACAAGGTGACCATATTCACCTTAATCACACAAAAATACCACATGTTCCATACAGTTTATCTCACTCATACTATGGTGAGCATTCATGCGTGACACACACTTAGGTATTATATGGCATGAATGTCACCTTCTTGTGTTATCCAAATCATACTTGTAACCTATTTGTCTTTCTAATCCATTTATTTAGTTATAAGTCTAGGTTTCCTCACTCATCTTTATAGGGTTTTAAGTATGGTATCACACAACCAAACATTCAGTCAATATACATATATGGCATAATACAATATCATACATGATACAGACATATGGTAGTAAAACATATCAAACATATAACTAACCATAGAAGTTCACATACACATTAAGCCATATAAACCAACCATAGAACCCGTTTGGGTAAGGTATTATAGTACCTGTTAGATGCCCAAGTGTGCTTATCTGAGCTATCATATATGGGCATCTTACACTCCTTTTATGTCAAATTTGTCTTCTAACCGACTTGCTTTTGTTAATATGCGTCATAGTGTGAAACACTCTTGGTTCTTTTAATTTTTGTGCTAATGTGCAGTATTTAAGCATGAAAGAGTAGGATTTGAAGGCACAAGAAAGATGACAAAGGAACCAAGAAAGTTGAAAAGCAAGAGCAAGTTCGCTAGCATGTTCGCACAGCGAAGCAGTAGCGAGTGTTCGCTAAGCAAGCTCATAGCGAGTTGCTAGCGAACACTCCCAGACTTGGGCAGAGGCAAATTAGCAGTGTTCGCTGGCAGCAAGGAGGTGGCGAAGAACTCGCTAGGCGAGCACCTAGCGAGCAAGTAGCGAAACCAAACAGAATCCACCTTCAGACCTCGCTAGCATGTTTGCTGAGCGAGGCTGTAGAGAAGCCAAACAGAATCAATGCCTCAGACCTTGCTAGCATGTTCGTTGAGCGAGGCTGTAGCGAACATTCATATCTAAATCATGCATGCAACAAGCATATTAATATATATTCTATTAATTGTGAGTTTATTGTGGTAAAAAAACATATAAAATTTCAAAAAATGAAGTTTAATCTAACATTACTTCAAAAATTATATATCACATCGGCAGATATAAGTTTTACTATAATTGGTATTTCGTAGTAACGAAATTTGTGATAAAAAATACACTGCATTTTACTACAGATTAATGATTGTCATACCCCAAATTTTGACCCTTAGATTTTCATTATCATTTTAGGATCATACTCATGTGATTATCTAACCCTAACCGAGTTCAAGTCTTTCTTTGTTTAAGATGCAGGTGAATTAGGGTTTGCGCAGTTAAAATCGAAACTTTGAGGTTTGATCAATCAATGTCTAGATGGATTAAATCATGAAACAAGTTCAAGGATGCTATTTGATGTCAAATTTGACTCCAATTTGAGGTTGTACCCCAGAATCAAGAACAATGCAATTTGGAGGCCCCGATTAGGGTTTTCGACTGATAAAAAGTCAATTGTGGTTTGACTTTTTTGGTGGAAGATGTTTCAATGATGGGATTGTGGTACATGAAGTTCATATGGATAAATGAAGACCATTCAAGAAGTTTCAAAGTCTCGGGAAGTCCAGAACGTCCATAGACGACTCGGTATTCACCGATCGATCGTACCGTCGACTGAAAAATCGACTTTTCAAATTTGAGGAATGGGACTTCAAGATGTGAAGCAAAAATGTTCCATATGTCAATATAAGCTTGCTCATGAAATTTCATGGTCATTTGATCAAGGATGAAGGAATAATCGAGAAAATCGGGAATTAGGGTTTCGAAAGGGACAAAACCGTAACTTCCTAACCGCACATCCGATTGAGGTGGTTCTAAGCTCATTTGAAAGCTCTTGGCAATTTCTACAAAAGTCTCCTACTGGTCCATAGTCAAAAAATGCTTGGTTTTGGAGTTAGAAGGAAAAACATTACAAGAGGACAAAATAACTTAGAAAATTTCTAAGTTATTTTACATTAAGGATCCTAATTTCAGCCAACTTTGGGAGGATTTTTCACATAGTTTCAATTGGAATCAGAACTTCTGGCCAACATGAATGTTTTAGTAATACATGAGGTCTTTCTAAAAAGTACAAGAACTCCTCAAGATGATTTATGAGCAGAAAGTTACATGTGTACAAAGTTGGAGGTTTCACACTTTAGTCCCACATTGCCCAATTTTGCAAAATCACCTCTTTTCTCCAAGTGGGCCAACTTCAGCTTGTAAGACTTGTTCTAACTGATGTATGGAATGTTTGTAGCATGAGAGATCAGAAGTTATGCAGAAGTATCCAAAAATTAAAGGTTTAAGTTCATTGCCATAAAAAGTGGAAAGTTGAAAATGTTGAATTTTCAAAGCATGAGGTGTAAAGTCCCAATTCTGAACCAGCCACCCTCCCATGCTTATAGCCAGCTAATTGCATCAGTAACCTCTCAAATTGCTTGCCCTTTGGGTTAAATAATAGCCAAGCAATCCATCAAGTGGGATTTTTCTTTAAAATATCACAACCTTGCTTCATGGTGAAGTTTTCTCTCTAGCAAGCACCTCACTTCATTTTCCTATAAAAGGAGGGTTCACTCACCTCATTTTGGACATTCACATTTCACTAAACACCAGAGAAATAAACTTCCCTTTCTGCTTTCCATCCTTGCATCAAAATTGCAAAAATCACCAAAGTTCATAAAAGTAGCCAAAATTCTGTTTTTACACTTATGCTGCCAAATTCATTTCTCTGCATTCCTACACCTCAATAACCATCCATACACTCTCTAAATATCATATGGAAGGTGTCTAGCCCTTTGAATCATCAAGAAACCACCAGAATCAAAAAATCACTTTCCATACCACCTTACTTTAGCCAAAAGCCACAAATCTTGCCAAAACTTGGTCCATTCATTTTCTTGGCATTCCAATCATCCTAACACCTCACATATGATGTTTCTCAACTGTCCAAGGTGTTAGAAATCATTGAAAAGTCCTATTTCTTTATTTGGCATCAAAGTTGCATTTTACTTAAAAGTGAAGAAAGCATTCCAAGCAAGGAGGTGATTTGAAGTTCTCTGGTATTTTTGATCATTCTAGCTTGTTCAATAAAGTCTACAAGAGGTATGTAGCCTATAAACATTGCCTTTTGCATCATTTTACATGTTTTGGCATTTTTGGCTTAGTGTTAGTTAAGTGTTTTCTTTTGATATCTTTTGCAAATATTGGTCTCATGATGTTATTTGTTGGAATCAAAGTACATATGTGATAACACGAAATCATATAGATATTTTCATGCATAATTCGACTAAAAGCTAACCGTTTTCGATCCGATTTCGGGTTATTTCCATGTATTTGTCTGATGTTTTGCAGGTATTCAACGATCACGTCTAAACAAGGCAACATGAAGAAAAGGAGCAATCTCAGATGAAATACGGACGAAAAAGGAGTGAAAACACAATGAAAAGCGCAACAATCAGTTTTTGCTGATGTGACGACCGTCACAGCTTCATGACGACCGTCACACGGGTGACGACCGTCACACCTTGTGACGACCGTCACTCAGATTTCACGTCAAAAGAGCAGTTCCAATTCCCATTAAGTGGACCACTACTCCCTAAATTATCTGCCTCAAGGTCCATCATCCTCAGAGATAACCGTTGGGATTCCACTTCTATAAAAAGGGAAGCAGGGAACTTCAGAAAGTGTGCTGCATTCATACCACGAAGTGCTGCCGAATTTAATTTCCAGAGCAAATTTACTTTCCAGTTTTTATTTTGTATTCATTTCCCTTTACATTTCCTCATTTCCATTTCCGCTCTTTTGTAATTGCTATTGCACTGTACGATCAAATTGGCACTAAAGACCAGAATCCTGCCAACATCTGTGGAGGATCTGCCCAAAGGCCAATTGGCATATTTACAGGTTTTCATTTTGATCGACTTCTGTTTTATTATAATGCAATTTATTATTTACTATTATTATTTATATTTTGTTTTTCCCAATTCCATGTCTAGCTAAACTTAGATAATCGATATGTAGTAATAATTCGAATGGGATTTGATAACTCTTGTTTGAAAACTTTCTTTTCACAAAAGTAATTTATGGTCTAAGTGTTTAAAATTGATTCACGAAATAAACTTCGTCGCGAAAGCGAGAACTTATTTAAAAGTAGTTTTGCCACGAAAGTGGGAGATTAATTAAGATACGAACCAACAAGCGAAAGCTGCGGTAAGGTCAGATAGTAAACACTAGGCATTTATTTTAATAACAGCGAAAGCACTTTAAAATGAATTAGAACTTAGAGATTTCCAAAAAATGATTTTAACCCCGAACGGGATACGAAAGTGTACGTTTGGCCCTTAGGATTATGATTAGCGTCAACAACCATCGTGAGACGAGAGTCTTTGAATCTCCATTTTCTGCTTAAATAAACTGTGAAAACTATTTCATACACCAGTAATTTATCAAATCCCTGAAGAACATAATTACTACGTATCGATTCAATTAATTAAAATCTAAATAGTAATCTTAGTTCCCTCTTTTAGTGACAATCTTATTCCCTTAAAACATATTCTACCTAGCTAAACATAGTAACTCCCGAGAACACTAGTTTGATTACGAGTCCCTGTGGGATCGATATCTTTTATTACTACGCGATAGACTGTGCACTTGCAGTTAGTTGTATTAGACATAGAAAGTCGCGATCATGTTTTTGGCGCCGTTGCCGGGGACCCGTTTAGTCAATAGTGTAACCTTCTGTTACACCGTATAGACTAGGTTAACAATTTTCATTTTTCCTTTACTAGTTCTGTCGATTGTATGCCAAGAAATCGCCCGCAAAGCGATATCGTAAAACCTTCAGTCGCAGAACTAGAACGCTTCTTACATTTAAGAAGTAGAATCATTGAGTACCAACTCAAACAACTCAAACATAACACTCCCGAACCTCTCACTCCCATTCCCAAATCAGAAGAAGAAGAACCAGAGATGGTTGAAGGACCTCCGAACAAACCGCTGAAGGCATACGCTACACCATCCCAGATGGAGCCTAGAAGTAGCATTGCTGCCCCAGCTATTACCCGAAATGATTTTGAGCTGAAACCATCATTGTTGTCGGCTGTACAACAAAACCAATTCTCAGGAAACGCAACTGAGGATCCGAACGAACATCTAACGAAGTTCGTACAATACGCAGACACAGTGAAAGCAAATGGAGTAACTCCAGACGCGATAAGACTTCGTCTTTTCCCATTCTCTCTTAGAGACAGAGCGTGGACATGGTTACAATCGTTACCATCCAACTCCGTTACGACGTGGGAGCAATTGAAGAACGTCTTCTTAGCGAGATATTTTCCGCCAAGCAAAACTGCTATGCTTAGAGCTCAAATCAACGGATTTCGACAGAAAGATACTGAATCTCTTTACGAAGCATGGGAACGATTCAAAGATATGATGAGAACATGTCCTCACCACGGTCTAGAAGACTGGGTGACAATCCATACTTTCTATAATGGGCTTCTATACAATACTAGATTGACAATAGACGCTGCCGCGGGCGGTGCACTTATGGATAAGCCATACGATGAAGCCTATCAATTAATAGAAAACATGTCACAAAACCATTGCCAATGGGGAGGTGAACGCACTCCAACTGAGAAAACCACAGCGAAAGGTGGGATGTACGAAATCAGCAGCCTTGAAAAGTTCAATGCTAAAGTAGATGCTCTAGCACAGAAGATTGATAGTCTGACCGTTAACCCCACTGCAACTGTCGCTGCAGTAACTCCAAATTGCGAGTTATGCGGGAAGTATCACTCATAATGCACCCGAATGCCCATTGCTAGCCGGAATCCCGCCAGACCAGGTAAATTATGCTCAAGGAAATCCCTACGCAAATACCTACAACCCAGGTTGGCGAAATCATCCAAACTTTTCTTACAAAAGCGAAAATGCATTGCAAATGCCTACTGCTCCGCAAGGATATCAGAAACCAGCTGCTCAGAATGCACCTAGGAAATCGAACCTCGAATTGATGATGGAAAAGTTCATAGCTACTCAAGCTCAAACAAACAAAGAGTTCCTGAATCAAAACATACACACTAGCGAGCAAATTAAACAGTTGACAGGAAAAGTAGACGCTTTAGCCACCCACAACAAAATGTTAGAAACTCAGATATCACAAGTGGCTCAACAGCAAGCATCTGCTGCCGCACCTGCTGGCACATTTCCTGGACAACCCGAACAGAATCCCAAAGGCCAAGCAAATGCTGTGATACTAAGAAGTGGAAAAGAATTGGACGAACCGATCGATCCGAGGACCGAAAACTCAGCCATGCAACAAAAACCAACTGAACAAGCAGAAAAGGAATCTGAGTTAGAGAAGAAGGAGGACAACGAGAAGGAGGATGCCGCAAGCAAAAAAACTCAAGCACCTCCAGCGCCATATAAACCACCTATTCCTTATCCGCAAAGACTAATAAACTCTAAAACTTCAGGACAATTTAAGAAATTTGTAGAGCTCCTTAAACAGTTGAATATTACTATTCCTTTTACAAAAGCGATAACTCAAATGCCGTCATACGCCAAATTTCTCAAGGAGATCCTGTCGAATAAGAGAAAGATCGAGGATAACGAAACAGTTACACTTACTGCAGAGTGTAGCGCTATTATTCAGAACCACATGCCTCCTAAATTAAAAGACCCAGGTAGTTTCTCCATACCCTGCGTCATAGGAAAGTTCGTAATAGACAAAGCTCTATGCGATTTAGGAGCCAGTATCAGTGTTATGCCCTTATCTATATGCAAAAATCTGAATATGGGAGACCTCAGGACAACCAAAATGTCCGTACAATTAGCTGACAGATCAGTAAAATACCCCGTCGGAATACTGGAAAACGTTCCAGTACGCATAGGACAATTCTACATTCCAACTGACTTCATAATCATGGACATCAAGGAAGACACTGTAACCCCAATTATCCTAGGAAGACCGTTTCTAGCTACAGCCGGAGCCATTATAGACGTGAAGAAAGGAAGGCTAACATTCGAAGTAGGAGAAGAAAAGATAGAGTTCATTCTTACCAAGTTCTTACAAGCACCAGCAATAGACGATACCTGCTATTTAGTAGATGAAATTGACGAATGCATAAGAGAACTTGAAAATGAAGAGACCACGTATTCAGAAATAATAAAGATTCAAATACCCGACATTTCTGAAAACGACAATTGGCGTAAACCGTATAAAGACGACAGCCTAAGCGAAAGCTTAGCACTAACCCCAAACCATATGCCAGGTTCGAAGAACCCATCTTTAGAACTTAAAACACTACCCAAAAACCTTAGATATGAATTTCTAGACGATGAACTAAAGAGACCAGTGATAGTCAACGCCGACTTAGGACAACCAGAAACCGAAAAGTTATTAAAAGTCCAAAAGAAGTACCCCACAGCGTTAGGCTATAACATAAGCGATCTAAAAGGTATAAGCCCTTCGATCTGTATGCATCGAATTACAATAGAGGAAGACTCTAAAACCTCTCGAGAGCATCAGAGAAGACTAAACCCCATCCTGAGCACTGTAGTCAGAGATGAAGTAAAGAAATTACTAGATGCTGGGATCATCTATCCGATCTCCGATAGTGAATGGGTTAGCCCAGTTCATGTCGTACCAAAGAAAGGAGGAGTCACAGTAGTTAAAAACGAAAAAGGCGAATCGATAACAAAAAGAGTCGTGACTGGAAGCAGGATGTGTATTGATTATAGGAAGCTTAACAAGGCTACGCGCAAAGATCACTTCCCGTTACCCTTCATAGACCAAATGTTGGAAATATTAGCCAAACATTCATATTTCTGCTATCTAGATGGTTACTCAGGATTCTTCCAAATTCCCATCCATCCTGATGACCAAGAAAAGACTACATTCACCTGTCCTTACGGTACTTTTGCTTACCGCCGAATGCCGTTCGGACTCTGTAACGCTCCAGCAACCTTCCAAAGATGCATGATGGCAATCTTTGCAGATTTCATAGACGACATTATGGAAGTGTTTATGGACGATTTCTCGGTATATGGACAAAGTTTCGAAGGATGCTTACAAATCTTAGAAATGGTATTAGAACGTTGCGTAAAAGTAAACCTCGTCCTAAATTGGGAGAAATGCCATTTTATGGTCCGACAAGGAATAGTTCTAGGACACGTCATATCAGATAGAGGGATTGAGGTAGACAAAGCTAAAATAGAGATTATAAAAGATCTCCAACCTCCAAAATCCGTACGAGAAATACAGAGTTTTCTAGGACATGCCGGTTTCTACAGAAGATTTATAAAAGATTTCTCGAAAATCACAAAACCTCTGACCGTCCTGTTAATGAAAGATGTTGAGTTCGTCTTCGACGACGACTGTTTAAAAGCATTCGAAACATTGAAATCAACCCTTATCACCGCACCAATCATGCAACCACCCGATTGGAGACTACCGTTTGAAATCATGTGCAACGCGAGTGATTACGCTGTAGGCGCAGTTCTAGGACAAAGGAAGGACAAGAAACTCCATGCTATCTACTATGCCAGTAGAACCTTAGATCCTGCTCAAATGAACTACGCCACCATAGAAAAGGAACTTCTAGCAGTTATATTTGCGCTTGACAAATTCCGTTCTTACTTAGTAGGAGCAAAAATTATAATATACACAGATCACGCTGCCATAAGGTACCTAATAAGCAAAAAGGATGCCAAACCAAGACTATTGAGATGGATCCTGTTATTACAAGAGTTTGACTTAGAAACCAAAGATAAGAAAGGAACCGAGAACGTTGTTGCAGATCACTTATCCCGAATAGAAGGCATCAGACATGAACCAGTACCGATAAATGACGATTTCCCGTACGAACGTCTGATAGCCAAATTAGAAAGTGACGTACCCAACTCAATCTCGGAAGATCCAGAATTCGAAAAAGCCGTAGAAGTCGTCTATGCCCAAGTCACATTACCTTGGTATGCTGACATCGTTAATTACCTCGTTGCGGGCGTGCTTCCACCAGATCTTACTTATCAGCAAAAGAAGAAATTCTTCCACGATCTGAAACACTAGTATTGGGACGAACCCCTACTCTTCAAGAGAGGGGCCGACAACATATATCGTCGCTGTGTCCCAGAGGAAGAAATAGAAAATATTATTTCCCAATGCCACTCAACACCATATGGTGGTCATGCTAGTACGTCCAAGACGTGCGCTAAGATTCTCCAAGCCGGCTTATTCTGGCCTAATCTCTGGAAAGACGTTCACATCGCTGTGCAAAAGTGCGATAGATGCCAACGAACTGGCAACATCTCACGACGCGATGAAATGCCTCAGAAAGGAATCTTAGAGGTAGAAATCTTCCACGTCTGGGGAATAGATTTCATGGGACCTTTCCCTCCTTCTTTTGGAAATAACTACATACTCGTCGCTATCGATTACGTGTCTAAATGGATAGAAGCCATAGCTGCTCCAACAAACGACGCACGAGTAGTAATCAAACTCTTCAAGAACACTATCTTTCCTAGATTCGGTGTACCCAGACTCGTCATTAGTGACGGAGGATCTCACTTCATATCACGAATATTCGATAAACTTCTCTCTAGATATGGAGTCAGGCACCGAGTAGCTACACCCTATCATCCGCAAACTAGCGGACAAGTAGAAGTCTCGAACAGAGAAATAAAACAGATCTTGGAAAAGACTGTCGCTACCTCGAGAAAAGATTGGTCATCGAAGCTACAAGAAGCTTTATGGGCTTATAGGACCGCATTTAAGACACCAATAGGTACTACCCCCTATAAATTAGTTTACGGTAAATCCTGCCATCTCCCTGTAGAGTTAGAGCATAAGGCCTTTTGGGCCATTAAAACACTCAACTTCAACTACACCAAGGCAGGAGAAAAGCGAATCTTGAACTTACACGAGTTGGAAGAACTTCGATTAGACGCTTACGAAAATGCCCGTATCTACAAAGAACGAACTAAGAAGTGGCACGATAAACGTTCAATCAGGAAATAATTCAGTGTGGGAGACATCGTATTGCTTTTTAATTCACGATTAAAACTCTTCCCAGGAAAACTAAAATCTAGGTGGTCTGGACCCTATGAAGTGACTAAAGTACTTCATAGTGGAGCTGTTGAAATTACTGATAAGACGAATGCACCATTTATCGTAAACGGGCAACGTCTAAAACATTACAATAAGAACGACAACAGTCCTCAAGTAAGCAACATAACATTGCTCGAGCTTCCAGCTCAGACCCCCGAATAGCTTCTCACCAAGCTATCGTCAGGCTTTAGACGTTAAAAACAGCGCTTACTGGGAGGCAACCCAAATTTCCCTCGTTATTGCACTTCATTTTTCTTTAAAATTCTACTTTGAAGAATCCAACAAAAAATTCAAAATTACTACTACTTTCTACTTTCGTTCATTTTCGTACTTTTATTCTTATTTTATTTTTTCTCTTTTGTCTTTTGTTTCTACCACTTTTCGTTTCTAAAAATCTTGACTTCAATTTCCTGTTTCAAACTTTTCAGGATTTTTAAAGTCTTCAAAACATTTCTTCTGTTTTCTCCGAATTACCTGCGAATATGGCCGAGTACGATTTCACAAAGGTTCACTTCAGAGGACTCACTCAAAAGGCAAGATTTGCAGCCCTGACCGAAAGAGAGTTCGCCTTAACGCTGTATTATGACAAGACCACTATGGATAAACTAGGGATCACGGATATCATTCAATACCTGTTCAATCAACTAGGTTGGGAGAACACTGCTCTGAAAACACGTTTCGCTACCTACAAGGATCTTACCTATGAATTCCTTAGTTCTTTCAGATACACACCCAACTATGGTTTTGGAACCCGCTCAGAGTTGATTACCTTCCGATTGTTTGGAATGGACCAAACCCACAGCCGGATGTCACTAGCTAACCTCCTAGGATTCCCTAGCGGACCGCATGTGTTCATCAGTGCAGAAGATGACGATATTGATTTGCAACTCGATCACTTCTGGGGTAGAATCACAGGCGACTATCACCCTGAACCAGACAAAATGTACAATGATGACATTCATAACCCAGCCTTCAGATACTTCCATAAGATACTAGCTCACACCTTGTTTGGAAAAGAAGAAAATATTACTGTAGTGTCTAAGGAAGAGTTATTCATCATGTTCTGTGCTTCTCAAGGTCGGACAGTAAATGCAGTGCCTTTCATGATGAGATCTTTCAAACGCCTCACGCTGGAACCTCAAACACCTATTCTTATAGGAGGCCTAGTAACAATGATTGCCCACGAGATTGGCCTTAGATTCCATTTAAATTCCAGCGCTCGTTTTGGTACCATCAGACCCATGAACATACAATTCTGCTTTAACAGGCGCATCTTAGGGACTATGGGACCTGGACCGTATGAGTACCTTATTAACGAAAAACCAGTACAACTATTCACACTGCCTGATCATCTGATGACAAGCATCCACAACAAGGATAACTGGCTCTACGAATTGGATGAGCCTATGGGACCTCCTTCACCACAGTCAACACCCCAGAACTATATGTATGACAATGACCACATCTCTGAGGCACACGACTATATGTACTATGAGGACGCTGCCTCTGAAACTGAAGTAGACCCTATGACTCCTCCACACTACAATACTTATCCTGAGCCTATCCCTGAGGAGACCACCGACAAAATGGATACCGTGTTGCTCAGATTGGACGACTTTGATAAAGCTATGACTAATGTAAAAGCTGATATCGCAGGCATGCACAGTGACCTGGTAGGCTTCATGGATCTAGTCTGCGACCAACTCGACTACTATTCACAGAAATTCGATGAGTTGAAGGCACGAAAAGATTAGTTATTAGCTCGTAGCAGTAGTTTCAGTTTAGTCTAGTCTAGTTTAGTTTAATTTAATCATTTGGATTTTTCGCATTGTTCGTTTTCATTGTGTACTACATACAATTGTTTCAATTTTATGTTATTTCAATTCTAGTTTTTATTCAATTATTTTGTTTTCGCATTAATTGTTGCTTGTTGGCTGTTATATTACATCACCGTATCAATACTACGCTTTAAAATCACCACGAGTACGCCCTCAGAGCAAAATTCTGCGTTTTGCAGATTTTGCTGCTGTGACGACCGTCACAGCCCCATGACGAGCGTCACGCGGGTGACGACCGTCACACCTTTGTGACGACCGTCACGCAGTCCAGAACTGCTATCTGATAAAACAGGGTTTGTGTTCCCTTCCACTCCCCCCATTATCACTTTCAAACTTCCAAACTCCTACCCCACTACGAATTTTCATCCTCCCCACATTGAACTATAAACTTCAACTCCAACTTCAACCTCCAAACCACCGTTTTGTCAATTTTCCCTCTCTGCAGAAAAACCCCAAAACCTCAGAAACCCCTCCATCTTCCAACAATGGCCGGGAATGCAGATGTCAGCAACATTACCTTCTCTGAGGGCGAGTTAGGCGAAAGACAACGAGCACAATACATTGCATTTCATCAGAGGTCACTCCAGCCGACTCACTACCCGCACCTTCCATCGCTTACGGAGCTCGGACTCCTTGAAGGTGTCACCTGGATACTTCAACGAGTAGGCATCTGGAACCTCTGCACCAACCCACAACCAACCTACGAACAACTCACTCTGGAGTTCTTGAGTTCGTTCACTTACGTCACAGGCAGCGAGGAACTCAACCAGCATTCAGGTGCCGCTTGCTTCCGGATGTTTGGCGTTAACTATCAGATGCACCAAAACCAGATTGCCGGCATCCTACAGCTACCTCGCGGCGACAACGCTCATCGCCGCATCACTGATCAGTTCCAGCACGAAGCCTTCGCGCTGTGGTATTAGTTGACCGGCCTCAATGCCGATGGTTGGGACTCCCTGCACGCCACTCACATCCATAACC
This sequence comes from Lathyrus sativus, assembly GCA_963859935.3. Lineage (NCBI taxonomy): Eukaryota > Viridiplantae > Streptophyta > Magnoliopsida > Fabales > Fabaceae > Lathyrus > Lathyrus sativus. The sequence continues at coordinate 4,399,357 of OZ012739.1, read as the reverse complement.
CCACCATCAGGTACTTTCACAGAGCGTTGAGTAACACTATCTTCGCCAGAGACAGCAACCACAAAATGAACTCCAAGGAGCTCTTCTTTCTTCATTGCGTCTTCAACAATGAACCTGTCAACGCTGCCCCGTTTCTGCTGGCTCACATTCAGGCCAACTGCAACCGTGGCTCGAAGCCATTCTACTTTGGCGGGATTGTCACGGATATTGCACTTGGGCTGAACCTTGGCGACCGCCTCCAGAACCTCCAGTCCATCCCCTCGGTGTTCCTTGACACCGACCACTGCAGAGCCTTCCATCTCATCCGCTCCCGAGCTGACGGGAAATACCATCCGGTCGTGCGTGGCAAGACCGTCCGAAGCATCATCCTTCCGTCCCGCACTCGCATCCATCCAGAGGATCGTAACAACTGGTTGTTCGACCTCACTGCCCCTCCTGCTGCCGCTGTTCCTACTCAGGATCCCACTCATGATTCCGAAGATGAAATCCAAGCTGAGTTGGACAGGTCCGAACAGCCAGAGGCATCGCAGCCTCCTCCTCCAGTAGGTACATCATCCCGCCGCCGCCGTCACCATCCCGTGCCAGACTACACCGAAGAGGACCTCCGTCGCTCCCTAGACCAGCAGGCACAGATACTCACGATGCTGCAGCAGCAGAACCAGCGAGCTGACCAGTTCGAAGCTTGGCACCGCACTCAAATGCAACAACTACACACCGGCCAAGCTACGATCACTGAGAGCCTAGCGAATCTGACCCTGCAGGTCGAAGGAATCCGAGACACGGTCTACCACACCGGAGCCATGAGCTATGAGGACAGAGTAGCCCTTGCTAGAGCCAGAGGACGCCAGCGTGGACGAGACAGAGGCCGGGACTAGATTTTCATTTTTTCCTTCATTGTTTACTATATTTCAGTATTCTGTATTTTTATTTTCAGTTGTATCTCCCTCTCGCATGCTTCAAGAATCAGTGAGGACACTGATCGAGATAGTGTGGGAGCGGAGCCTTATTTCCACTGTACTCTGAACTTCCTTTATTTTCGTTATTTCCATTTCACTGCACTTTGAATTTTAGTAATATCTATTTTTACACTTTCCATTTCTAGCAAATAAAGCTCGTCTATATATTTTTCACGTTACGCAAACAATCCCCACATTATTCAACGTAAACAAAAATTTTTAGTTCGTTCCTCAAAAGCAAAAGCATCACGAGAATGCACCTGAGTTCAAGACAAGTTTTGAAACCTCGAGGAAACAACAGTTCTAACAAAACCAGTATCATCCAGACACCTTAGATCTCTAGTTTATGCGAGTCGGTTTCACCACCTACGTGTACCAAAGTCTCAAGTGTCTACACAAACTCAACCCCAAGTAGTTTATACTAGCAGTCAGCACCATCCTAAAAACACTTCTAAGCGAGCGACCGATGCAAATAAGTGTATGATCTCCAAAAAGATGAAAAATCATGAAAAGAGAGCTAAAAAGCCCAAGAATATAAGATATGTTTCCTTCTAAGTTAGGTGCTCCTCACCCGAGCATTTACCCCAACGGCACGAAAAACTCATTGAAAATCAATGACACAAAATTATGATCAATAAAGAAGATCAAAAACAGAAATGAGATCATATTCACTAATAGGTCGACTTGCCATGAAAGTGTGCGGACAACGGGCTTAATGTGATTGCGCTAGAACAAACAGGGTGAACTTGCCACGAGAACCTTGACACCAAGATGCAGTAGCATGACTGAGACCGATTTGCATAAAAAGGGGACCTCCGAAGACTTGTAGTCCAGTGTCGTCGTGATACTCGTCTTGTTCCTACCAAGAATCCCGGTTTTTCCAAACTCTGCGAACGAAGAAGCTACCTCGTGCTTGCCGACTTTTCCATGTTTTACTTGAGGACAAGCAAAGATTCAAGCTTAGGGGAGTTTGATAACACGAAATCATATAGATATTTTCATGCATAATTCGACTAAAAGCTAACCGTTTTCGATCCGATTTCGGGTTATTTCCATGTATTTGTCTGATGTTTTGCAGGTATTCAACGATCACGTCTAAACAAGGCAACATGAAGAAAAGGAGCAATCTCAGATGAAATACGGACGAAAAAGGAGTGAAAACACAATGAAAAGCGCATCAATTAGTTTTTGCTGATGTGACGACCGTCACAGCTTCATGACGACCATCACACGGGTGACGACCGTCACACCTTGTGACGACCGTCATGCAGGCAAAAACGCCCCACTCAGATTTCACGTCAAAAGAGCAGTTCCAATTCCCATTAAGTGGACCACTACTCCCTAAATTATCTGCCTCAAGGTCCATCATCCTCAGAGATAACTATTGGGATTCCACTTCTATAAAAAGGGAAGCAGGGAACTTCAGAAAGGGTGCTGCATTCATACCACGAAGTGCTGCCGAATTTAATTTCCAGAGCAAATTTACTTTCCAGTTTTTATTTTGTATTCATTTCCCTTTACATTTCCTCATTTCCATTTCCGCTCTTTTGTAATTGCTATTGCACTGTACGATCAAATTGCCACTAAAGACCAGAATCCCGCCAACATCTGTGGAGGATCTGCCCAAAGGCCAATTGGCATATTTACAGGTTTTCATTTTGATCGACTTCTGTTTTATTATAATGCAATTTATTATTTACTATTATTATTTATATTTTGTTTTTCCCAATTCCATGTCTAGCTAAACTTAGGTAATCGATATGTAGTAATAATTCGAATGGGATTTGATAACTCTTGTTTGAAAACTTTCTTTTCACAAAAGTAATTTATGGTCTAAGTGTTTAAAATTGATTCACGAAATAAACTTCGTCGCGAAAGAGAGAACTTATTTAAAAGTAGTTTTGCCACGAAAGTGGGAGATTAATTAAGATACGAACCAACAAGCGAAAGCTGCGGTAAGGTCAGATAGTAAACACTAGGCATTTATTTTAATAACAGCGAAAGCACTTTAAAATGAATTAGAACTTAGAGATTTCCAAAAAATGATTTTAACCCCGAACGGGATACGAAAGTGTACGTTTGGCCCTTAGGATTATGATTAGCGTCAACAACCATCGTGAGACGAGAGTCTTTGAATCTCCATTTTCTGCTTAAATAAATTGTGAAAACTATTTCATACACCAGTAATTTATCAAATCCCTGAAGAACATAATTACTACGTATCGATTCAATTAATTAAAATCTAAATAGTAATCTTAGTTCCCTCTTTTAGTGACAATCTTATTCCCTTAAAACATATTCTACCTAGCTAAACATAGTAACTCCCGAGAACACTAGTTTGATTACGAGTCCCTGTGGGATCGATATCTTTTATTACTACGCGATAGACTGTGCACTTGCAGTTAGTTGTATTAGACATAGAAAGTCGCGATCAAGTTTTTAGTTTGATAACACGAAATCATATAGATATTTTCATGCATAATTCAACTAAAAGCTAACCGTTTTCGATCCGATTTCGGGTTATTTCCATGTATTTGTCTGATGTTTTGCAGGTATTCAACGATCACGTCTAAACAAGGCAACATGAAGAAAAGGAGCAATCTCAGATGAAATACGGACGAAAAAGGAGTGAAAACACAATGAAAAGCGCAACAATCAGTTTTTGCTGATGTGACGACCGTCACAGCTTCATGACGACCGTCACACGGGTGACGACCGTCATGCAGGCAAAAACGCCCCACTCAGATTTTACGTCAAAAGAGCAGTTCCAATTCCCATTAAGTGGACCACTACTCCCTAAATTATCTGCCTCAAGGTCCATCATCCTCAGAGATAACCGTTGGGATTCCACTTCTATAAAAAGGGAAGCAGGGGACTTCAGAAAGGGTGTTGCATTCATACCACAAAGTGCTGCCGAATTTAATTTCCAGAGCAAATTACCTTTCAGTTTCTTTTATTTGTATTCATTTCCCTTTACATTTCCTCATTTCCATTTCCGCTCTTTTGTAATTGCTATTGCACTGTACGATCAAATTGGCACTAAAGACCAGAATCCTGCCAACATCTGTGGAGGATCTGCCCAAAGGCCAATTGGCATATTTACAGGTTTTCATTTTGATCGACTTCTGTTTTATTATAATGCAATTTATTATTTACTATTATTATTTATATTTTGTTTTTCCCAATTCCATGTCTAGCTAAACTTAGGTAATCGATATGTAGTAATAATTCGAATGGGATTTGATAACTGTTGTTTGAAAAAAAAATTTTCACAAAAGTAATTTATGGTCTAAGTGTTTAAAATTGATTCACGAAATAAACTTCGTCGCGAAAGCGAGAACTTATTTAAAAGTAGTTTTGTCACGAAAGTGGGAGATTAATTAAGATACGAACCAACAAGCGAAAGCTGCGGTAAGGTCAGATAGTAAACACTAGGCATTTATTTTAATAACAGCGAAAGCACTTTAAAATGAATTAGAACTTAGAGATTTCCAAAAAATGATTTTAACCCCGAACGGGATACGAAAGTGTACGTTTGGCCCTTAGGATTATGATTAGCGTCAACAACCATCGTGAGACGAGAGTCTTTGAATCTCCATTTTCTGCTTAAATAAACTGTGAAAACTATTTCATACACCAGTAATTTATCAAATCCCTGAAGAACATAATTACTACGTATCGATTCAATTAATTAAAATCTAAATAGTAATCTTAGTTCCCTCTTTTAGTGAAAATCTTATTCCCTTAAAACATATTCTACCTAGCTAAACATAGTAACTCCCGAGAACACTAGTTTGATTACGAGTCCCTGTGGGATCGATATCTTTTATTACTACGCGATAGACTGTGCACTTGCAGTTAGTTGTATTAGACATAGAAAGTCGCGATCAAGTTTTTAGTTTGATAACACGAAATCATATAGATATTTTCATGCATAATTCGACTAAAAGCTAACCGTTTTCGATCCGATTTCGGGTTATTTCCATGTATTTGTCTGATGTTTTGCAGGTATTCAACGATCACGTCTAAACAAGGCAACATGAAGAAAAGGAGCAATCTCAGATGAAATACGGACGAAAAAGGAGTGAAAACACAATGAAAAGCGCAGCAATCAGTTTTTGCTGATGTGACGACCGTCACAGCTTCATGACGACCGTCACACGGGTGACGACCGTCACACCTTGTGACGACCGTCATGCAGGCAAAAACGCCCCACTCAGATTTCACGTCAAAAGAGCAGTTCCAATTCCCATTAAGTGGACCACTACTCCCTAAATTATCTGCCTCAAGGTCCATCATCCTCAGAGATAACCGTTGGGATTCCACTTCTATAAAAAGGGAAGCAGGGAACTTCAGAAAGGGTGCTGCATTCATACCACGAAGTGCTGCCGAATTTAATTTCCAGAGCAAATTTACTTTCCAGTTTTTATTTTGTATTCATTTCCCTTTACATTTCCTCATTTCCATTTCTGCTCTTTTGTAATTGCTATTGCACTGTACGATCAAATTGGCACTAAAGACCAGAATCCTGCCAACATCTGTGGAGGATCTGCCCAAAGGCCAATTGGCATATTTACAGGTTTTCATTTTGATCGACTTCTGTTTTATTATAATGCAATTTATTATTTACTATTATTATTTATATTTTGTTTTTCCCAATTCCATGTCTAGCTAAACTTAGGTAATCGATATGTAGTAATAATTCGAATGGGATTTGATAACTCTTGTTTGAAAACTTTCTTTTCACAAAAGTAATTTATGGTCTAAGTGTTTAAAATTGATTCACGAAATAAACTTCGTCGCGAAAGCGAGAACTTATTTAAAAGTAGTTTTGCCACGAAAGTGGGAGATTAATTAAGATACGAACCAACAAGCGAAAGCTGCGGTAAGGTCAGATAGTAAACACTAGGCATTTATTTTAATAACAGCGAAAGCACTTTAAAATGAATTAGAACTTAGAGATTTCCAAAAAATGATTTTAACCCCGAACGGGATACGAAAGTGTACGTTTGGCCCTTAGGATTATGATTAGCGTCAACAACCATCGTGAGACGAGAGTCTTTGAATCTCCATTTTCTGCTTAAATAAACTGTGAAAACTATTTCATACACCAGTAATTTATCAAATCCCTGAAGAACATAATTACTACGTATCGATTCAATTAATTAAAATCTAAATAGTAATCTTAGTTCCCTCTTTTAGTGACAATCTTATTCCCTTAAAACATATTCTACCTAGCTAAACATAGTAACTCCCGAGAATACTAGTTTGATTACGAGTCCCTGTGGGATCGATATCTTTTATTACTACGCGATAGACTGTGCACTTGCAGTTAGTTGTATTAGACATAGAAAGTCGCGATCAAGTTTTTGGCGCCGTTGCCGGGGACTATGGGACCTGGACCGTATGAGTACCTTATTAACGAAAAACCAGTACAGCTATTCACACTGCCTGATCATCTGATGACAAGCATCCACAACAAGGATAACTGGCTCTACGAATTGGATGAGCCTATGGAACCTCCTTCACCTTAGTCAACACCCCGGAACTATATGTATGACAGTGACCACATCTCTGAGGCACACGACTATATGTACTATGAGGACGCTGCCTCTAAAACTGAAGTAGACCCTATGACTCCTCCACACTACAATACTTATCCTGAGCCTATCCCTGAGGAGACCACCGACAAAATGGATACCGTGTTGCTCAGATTGGACGACTTTGATAAAGCTCTGACTAATGTAAAAGCTGATATCGCAGGCATGCACAGTGACCTGGTAGGCTTCATGGATCTAGTTTGCGACCAACTCGACTACTATTCACAGAAATTCGATGAGTTGAAGGCACGAAAAGATTAGTTATTAGCTCGTAGCAGTAGTTTCAGTTTAGTCTAGTCTAGTTTAGTTTAATTTAATCATTTGGATTTTTCGCATTGTTCGTTTTCATTATGTACTACATACAATTGTTTCAATTTTATGTTATTTCAATTCTAGTTTTTATTCAATTATTTTGTTTTCGTATTAATTGTTGCTTGTTGGCTGTTATATTACATCACCGTATCAATACTACGCTTTAAAATCACCATGAGTACGCCCTCAGAGCAAAATTCTGCGTTTTGCAGATTTTGCTGCTGTGACGACCGTCACAGCCCCATGACGAGCGTCACGCGGGTGACGACCGTCACACCTTTGTGACGACCGTCACGCAGTCCAGAACTGCTATCTGATAAAACAGGGTTCGTGTTCCCTTCCACTCCCCCCATTATCACTTTCAAACTTCCAAACTCCTACCCCACTACGAATTTTCATCCTCCCCACATTGAACTATAAACTTCAACTCCAACTTCAACCTCCAAACCACCGTTTTGTCAATTTTCCCTCTTTGCAGAAAAACCCCAAAACCTCAGAAACCCCTCCATCTTCCAACAATGGCCGGGAATGCAGATGTCAGCAACATTACCTTCTCTGAGGGCGAGTTAGGCGAAAGACAACGAGCACAATACATTGCATTTCATCAGAGGTCACTCCAGCCGACTCACTACCCGCACCTTCCATCGCTTACGGAGCTCGGACTCCTTGAAGGTGTCACCTGGATACTTCAACGAGCAGGCATCTGGAACCTCTGCACCAACCCACAGCCAACCTACGAACAACTCACTCTGGAGTTCTTGAGTTCGTTCACTTACGTCACAGGCAGCGACGAACTCAACCAGCATTTAGGTGCCGCTTGCTTCCGGATGTTTGGCGTTAACTATCAGATGCACCAAAACCAGATTGCTGGTATCCTACAGCTACCTCGCGGCGACAACGCTCATCGCCGCATCACTGACCAGTTCCAGCATGAAGCCTTCGCGCTGTGGTATCAGTTGACCGGCCTCAATGCCGATGGTTGGGACTCCCTGCACGCCACTCACATCCATAACCCCACCATCAGGTACTTTCACAGAGCGTTGAGTAACACTATCTTCGCCAGAGACAGCAACCACATAGTGAACTCCAATGAGCTCTTCTTTCTTCATTGCGTCTTCAACAATGAACCTGTCAACGCTGCCCCGTTTCTGCTGGCTCACATTCAGGCCAACTGCAACCGTGGCTCGAAGCCATTCTACTTTGGCGGGATTGTCACGGCTATTGCACTTGGGTTGAACCTTGGCGACCGCCTCCAGCACCTCCAGTCCATCCCCTCGGTGTTCCTTGACACCGACCACTGCAGAGCCTCCCATCTCATCCGCTCCCGAGCTGACGGGAAATACCATCCGGTCGTGCGTGGCAAGACCGTCCGAAGCATCATCCTTCCGTCCCACACTCGCATCCATCCAGAGGACCGTAACAACTGGTTGTTCGACCTCACTGCCCCTCCTGCTGCCGCTGTTCCTACTCAGGATCTCACTCATGATTCCGAAGATGAAATCGAAGCTGAGTTGGACAGGTCCGAACAGCCAGAGGCGTCGCAGCCTCCTCCTCCAGTAGGTACATCATCCCGCCGCCGCCGTCACCATCCCGTGCCAGACTACACCGAAGAGGACCTCCATCGCTCCCTAGACCAGCAGGCACAGATACTCACGATGCTGCAGTAGCAGAACCAGCGAGCTGACCAGTTCGAAGCTTGGCACCGCACTCAAATGCAACAACTACACACCGGCCAAGCTACGATCACTGAGAGCCTAGCGAATCTGACCCTGCAGGTCGAAGGACTCCGAGACACGGTCTACCACACCGGAGCCATGAGCTATGAGGACAGAGTAGCCCTTGCTAGAGCCAGAGAACGCCAGCGTGGACGAGACAGAGGTCGGGACTAAATTTTCATTTTTTCCTTCATTGTTTACTATATTTCAGTATTCTGTATTTTTATTTTCAGTTGTATCTCCCTCTCGCATGCTTCAAGAATCAGTGAGGACACTGATCGAGATAGTGTGGGAGCGGAGCCTTATTTCCACTGTAATCTGAACTTCCTGAATTTTCCTTTATTTCCATTTCACTGCACTTTGAATTCTAGTAATATCTATTTTTACACTTTCTATTTCTAGCAAATAAAGCTCGTCTATATATTTTTCACGTTACGCAAACAATCCCCACATTATTCAACGTAAACAAAAATTTTTAGTTCGTTCCTCAAAAGCAAAAGCATCACGAGAATGCACCTGAGTTCAAGACAAGTTTTGAAACCCCGAGGAAACAACAGTTCTAACAAAACCAGTATCATCCAGACACCTTAGATCTCTAGTTTATGTGAGTCGGTTTCACCACCTACGTGTACCAAAGTCTCAAGTGTCTACGCAAACTCAACCCCAAGTAGTTTATACTAGCAGTCAGCACCATCCTAAAAACACTTCTAAGCGAGCGACCGATGCAAATAAGTGTATGATCTCCAAAAAGATGAAAAATCATGAAAAGAGAGCTAAAAAGCCCAAGAATATAAGATACGTTTCCTTCTAAGTTAGGTGCTCCTCACCCGAGCATTTAGCCCAACGGCACGAAAAACTCATTGAAAATCAATGACATAAAAATTATGATCAATGAAGAAGATCAAAAACAAAAATGAGATCATATTCACTAACAGGTCGACTTGCCATGAAAGTGTGCGGACAACGGGCTTAATGTGATTGCACTAGAACAAACAGGGTGAACTTGCCACGAGAACCTTGACACTAAGATGCAGTAGCATGACTGAGACCTATTTGCATAAAAGGGAGACCTCCGAAGACGTGTAGTCCAGTGTCGTCGTGATACTCGTCTTATTCCTACCAAGAATCCCGGTTTTTCCAAACTCTGCGAACGAAGAAGCTGCCTCGTGCTTGCCGACTTTTCCATGTTTTACTTGAGGACAAGCAAAGATTCAAGCTTAGGGGAGTTTGATAACACGAAATCATATAGATATTTTCATGCATATTTCAACTAAAGTCTAACCGTTTTCGATCCGATTTCGGGTTATTTCCGTGTATTTGTCTGATGTTTTGCAGGTATTCAACGATCACGTCTAAACAAGGCAACATGAAGAAAAGGAGCAATCTCAGATGAAATATGGACGAAAAAGGAGTGAAAACACAATGAAAAGCGCAGCAATCAGTTTTTGCTGATGTGACGACCGTCACAGCTTCATGACGACCGTCACACGGGTGACGACCGTCACACCTTGTGACGACCGTCTCACCTTGTGACGACCGTCATGCAGGCAAAAACGCCCCACTCAGATTTCACGTCAAAAGAGCAGTTCCAATTCCCATTAAGTGGACCACTACTCCCTAAATTATCTGCCTCAAGGTCCATCATCCTCAGAGATAACCGTTGGGATTCCACTTCTATAAAAAGGGAAGCAGGGGACTTCAGAAAGGGTGCTGCATTCATACCACGAAGTGCTGCCGAATTTAATTTCCAGAGCAAACTACCTTTCAGTTTCTTTTATTTGTATCCATTTCCCTTTACATTTCCTTATTCCCATTTCCGCTCTTTTGTAATTGCTATTGCACTGTACGATCAAATTGGCACTAAAGACCAGAATCCTGCCAACATCTGTGGAGGATCTGCCCAAAGGCCAATTGGCATATTTACAGGTTTTCATTTTGATCGACTTCTGTTTTATTATAATGCAATTTATTATTTACTATTATTATTTATATTTTGTTTTTCCCAATTCCATGTCTAGCTAAACTTAGGTAATCGATATGTAGTAATAATTCGAATGGGATTTGATAACTCTTGTTTGAAAACTTTCTTTTCACAAAAGTAATTTATGGTCTAAGTGTTTAAAATTGATTCACGAAATAAACTTCGTTGCGAAAGTGAGAACTTATTTAAAAGTAGTTTTGCCACGAAAGTGGGAAATTAATTAAGATACGAACCAACAAGCGAAAGCTGCGGTAAGGTCAGATAGTAAACACTAGGCATTTGTTTTAATAACAGCGAAAGCACTTTAAAACGAATTAGAACTTAGAGATTTCCAAAAAATGATTTTAACCCCGAACGGGATACGAAAGTGTACGTTTGGCCCTTAGGATTATGATTAGCGTCAACAACCATCGTGAGACGAGAGTCTTCAAATCTCCATTTTCTGCTTAAATAAACTGTGAAAACTATTTCATACACCAGTAATTTATCAAATCCCTGAAGAACACAATTACTACGTATCGATTCAATTAATTAAAATCTAAATAGTAATCTTAGTTCCCTCTTTTAGTGACAATCTTATTCCCTTAAAACATATTCTACCTAGCTAAACATAGTAACTCCCGAGAACACTAGTTTGATTACGAGTCCCTGTGGGATCGATATCTTTTATTACTACGCGATAGACTGTGCACTTGCAGTTAGTTGTATTAGACATAGAAAGTCGCGATCAAGAAACTCCATGCTATCTACTATGCCAGTAGAACCACTCACGATGCTGCAGCAGCAGAACCAGCGAGCTGACCAGTTCGAAGCTTGGCGCCGCACTCAAATGCAACAACTACACACCGGCCAAGCTACGATCACTGAGAGCCTAGCGAATCTGACCCTGCAGGTTGAAGGACTCCGAGACACGGTCTACCACACCGGAGCCATGAGCTATAAGGACAGAGTAGCCCTTGCTAGAGCCAGAGGACGCCAGCGTGGACGAGACAGAGGCCGGGACTAGATTTTCATTTTTTCCTTCATTGTTTACTATATTTCAGTATTCTGTATTTTTATTTTCAAATGTATCTCCCTCTCGCATGCTTCAAGAATCAGTGAGGACACTGATCGAGATAGTGTGGGAGCGGAGCCTTATTTCCACTGTACTCTGAACTTCCTTTATTTCCGTTATTTCCATTTCACTGCACTTTGAATTTTAGTAATATCTATTTTTACACTTTCCATTTCTAGAAAATAAAGCTCGTCTATATATTTTTCACGTTACGCAAACAATCCCCACATTATTCAACGTAAACAAAAAATTTTAGTTCGTTCCTCAAAAGCAAAAGCATCACGAGAATGCACCTGAGTTCAAGACAAGTTTTGAAACCCCGAGGAAACAACAGTTCTAACAAAACCAGTATCATCCAGACACCTTAGATCTCTAGTTTATGCGAGTCGGTTTCACCACCTACGTGTACCAAAGTCTCAAGTGTCTACGCAAACTCAACCCCAAGTAGTTTATACTAGCAGTCAGCACCATCCTAAAAACACTTCTAAGCGAGCGACCGATGCAAATAAGTGTATGATCTCCAAAAAGATGAAAAATCATGAAAAGAGAGCTAAAAAGCCCAAGAATATAAGATACGTTTCCTTCTAAGTTAGGTGCTCCTCACCCGGGCATTTAGCCCAACGACACGAAAAACTCATTGAAAATCAATGACACAAAATTATGATCAATAAAGAAGATCAAAAACCGAAATGAGATCATATTCACTAACAGGTCGACTTGCCATGAACGTGTGCGGACAACGGGCTTAATATGATTGCGCTAGAACAAACAGGGTGAACTTGCCACGAGAACCTTGACACCAAGATGCAGTAGCATGACTGAGACCGATTTGCATAAAAAGGGGACCTCCGAAGACTTGTAGTCCAGTGTCGTCGTGATACTCGTCTTGTTCCTACCAAGAATCCCGGTTTTTCCAAACTCTGCGAACAAAGAAGCTGCCTCGTGCTTGCCGACTTTTCCATGTTTTACTTGAGGACAAGCAAAGATTCAAGCTTAGGGGAGTTTGATAACACGAAATCATATAGATATTTTCATGCATAATTCGACTAAAAGCTAACCGTTTTCGATCCGATTTCGGGTTATTTCCATGTATTTGTCTGATGTTTTGCAGGTATTCAACGATCACGTCTAAACAAGGCAACATGAAGAAAAGGAGCAATCTCAGATGAAATACGGACGAAAAAGGAGTGAAAACACAATGAAAAGCGCAGCAATCAGTTTTTGCTGATGTGACGACCGTCACAGCTTCATGACGACCGTCACACGGGCGACGACCGTCACACCTTGTGACGACCGTCATGCAGGCAAAAACGCCCCACTCAGATTTCACGTCAAAAGAGCAGTTCCAATTCCCATTAAGTGAACCACTACTCCCTAAATTATCTGCCTCAAGGTCCATCATCCTCAGAGATAACCGTTGGGATTCCACTTCTATAAAAAGGGAAGCAGGGAACTTCAGAAAGGGTGCTGCATTCATACCACGAAGTGCTGCCGAATTTAATTTCCAGAGCAAATTTACTTTCCAGTTTTTATTTTGTATTCATTTCCCTTTACATTTCCTCATTTCCATTTCCGCTCTTCTGTAATACCTATTGTACTGTACGATCAAATTGGCACTAAAGACCAGAATCCTGCCAACATCTGTGGAGGATCTGCCCAAAGGCCAATTGGCATATTTACAGGTTTTCATTTTGATCGACTTCTGTTTTATCATAATGCAATTTATTATTTATTATTATTATTTATGTTTTGTTTCTCCAAATTCCATGTCTAGCTAAACTTAGGTAATCGATATGTAGTAATAATTCGAATGGGATTTGATAACTCTTGTTTGAAAACTTTCTTTTCACAAAAGTAATCTATGGTCTAAGTGTTTAAAATTGATTCACCAAATAAACTTCGTCGCGAAAGCGAGAACTTATTTAAAAGTAGTTTTGCCACGAAAGTGGGAAATTAATTAAGATACGAACCAACAAGCGAAAGCTGCGGTAAGGTCAGATAGTAAACACTAGGCATTTATTTTAATAACAGCGAAAGCACTTTAAAATGAATTAGAACTTAGAGATTTCCAAAAAATGATTTTCTACCCCGAACGGGATACGAAAGTGTACGTTTGGCCCTTAGGATTATGATTAGCGTCAACAACCATCATGAGACGAGAGTCTTTGAATCTCCATTTTCTGCTTAAATAAACTGTGAAAACTATTTCATACACCAGTAATTTATCAAATCCCTGAAGAACATAATTACTACGTATCGATTCAATTAATTAAAATCTAAATAGTAATCTTAGTTCCCTCTTTTAGTGACAATCTTATTCCCTTAAAACATATTCTACCTAGCTAAACATAGTAACTCCCGAGAACACTAGTTTGATTACGAGTCCCTGTGGGATCGATATCTTTTATTACTACGCGATAGACTGTGCACTTGCAGTTAGTTGTATTAGACATAGAAAGTCGCGATCAAGTTTTTGGCGCCGTTGCCGGGACCCGTTTAGTCAATAGTGCAACCTTCTGTTACGCCGTATAGACTAGGTTAACAATTCTCATTTTTCCTTTACTAGTTCTGTCGATTGTATGCCAAGAAATCGCCCGCAAAGCGATATCGTAAAACCTTCAGTCGCAGAACTAGAACGCTTCTTACATTTAAGAAGTAGAATCATTGAGTACCAACTCAAACAACTCAAACATAACACTCCCGAACCTCTCACTCCCATTCCCAAATCAGAAGAAGAAGAAGCATAGATGGCTGAAGGACCTCCGAACAAACCGCTGAAGGCATACGCTACACCATCCCAGATGGAGCCTAGAAGTAGCATTGCTGCCCCAGCTATTACCCGAAATGATTTTGAGCTGACGCCATCATTGCTGTCAGCTGTACAATAAAACCAATTCTCAGGAAACGCAACTGAGGATCCGAACGAACATCTAACGAAGTTCGTACAATACGCAGACACAGTGAAAGCAAATGGAGTAACTCCAGACGCGATAAGACTTCGTCTTTTCCCATTCTCTCTTAGAGACAGAGCGTGGACATGGTTACAATCGTTACCATCCAACTCCGTTACGACGTGGGAGCAATTGAAGAACGTCTTCTTAGCGAGATATTTTACGCCAAGCAAAACTGCTATGCTTAGAGCTCAAATCAACGGATTTCGACAGAAACATACTGAATCTCTTTACGAAGCATGGGAACGATTCAAAGATATGATGAGAACATGTCCTCACCACGGTATAGAAGACTGGGTGACAATCCATACTTTCTATAATGGGCTTCTATACAATACGAGATTGACAATAGACGCTGCCGCGGGCGGTGCACTTATGGATAAGCCATACGATGAAGCCTATCAATTAATAGAAAACATGTCACAAAACCATTGCCAATGGGGAGGTGAACGCACTCCAACTGAGAAAACCACAGCGAAAGGTGGGATGTACGAAATCAGCAGCCTTGAAAAGTTCAATGCTAAAGTAGATGCTCTAGCACAGAAGATTGATAGTCTGACCGTTAACCCCACTGCAACTGTCGCTGCAGTAACTCCAAATTGCGAGTTATGCGGAAGTACCACTCATAATGCACCCGAATGCCCATTACTAGCCGGAATCCCGCCAGACCAGGTAAATTATGCTCAAGGAAATCCCTACGCAAATACCTACAACCCAAGTTGGCGAAATCATCCAAACTTTTCTTACAAAAGCGAAAATGCATTGCAAATGCCTACTGCTCCGCAAGGATATCAGAAACCAGCTGCTCAGAATGCACCTAGGAAATCAAACCTCGAATTGATGATGGAAAAGTTCATAGCTACTCAAGCTCAAACGAACAAAGAGTTCCTGAATCAAAACATACACACTAGCGAGCAAATTAAACAGTTGACAGGAAAAGTAGACGCTTTAGCCACCCACAACAAAATGTTAGAAACTCAGATATCACAAGTGGCTCAACAGCAAGCATCTGCTGCCGCACCTGCTGGCACATTTCCTGGACAACCCGAACAGAATCCCAAAGGCCAAGCAAATTCTGTGATACTAAGAAGTGGAAAAGAATTGGACGAACCGATCGATCCGAGGACCAAAAACTCAGCCATGCAACAAAAACCAACTGAACAAGCAGAAAAGGAATCTGGGTTACAGAAGAAGGAGGACAACGAGAAGGAGGATGCCGCAAGCGAAAAAACTCAAGCACCTCCAGCGCCATATAAACCACCTATTCCTTATCCGCAAAGACTAATAAACTCTAAAACTTCAGGACTGTTTAAGAAATTTGTAGAGCTCCTTAAACAGTTGAATATTACTATTCCTTTTACAGAAGCGATAACTCAAATGCCGTCATACGCCAAATTTCTCAAAGAGATCCTGTCGAATAAGAGAAAGATCTAGGATAACGAAACAGTTACACTTACTGCAGAGTGTAGCGCTATTATTCAGAACCGCATGCCTCCTAAATTAAAAGACCCAGGTAGTTTCTCCATACCCTGCGTCATAGGAAAGTTCGTAATAGACAAAGCTCTATGCGATTTAGGAGCTAGTATCAGTGTTATGCCCTTATCTATATGCAAAAAGATGAATATGGGAGACCTCAGGCCAACCAAAATGTCCGTACAATTAGCTGACAGATCAGTAAAATACCCCGTCGGAATACTGGAAAACGTTCCAGTACGCATAGGACAATTCTACATTCCAACTGACTTCATAATCATGGACATCAAGGAAGACACTGTAACCCCAATTATCCTAGGAAGATCGTTCCTAGCTACAGCCGGAGCAATTATAGACGTGAAGAAAGGAAGGCTAACATTCGAAGTAGGAGAAGAAAAGATAGAGTTCATTCTCACCAAGTTCTTACAAGCACCAGCAATAGACGATACCTGCTATTTAGTAGACGAAATTGACGAATGCATAAGAGAACTTGAAAATGAAGAGACCACGTATTCAGAAATAATAAAGATTCAAATACCCGACATTTCTGAAGACAATAATTGGCGTAAACCGTATAAAGACAACAGCCTAAGCGAAAGCTTAGCACTGACCCCAAACCATATGCCAGGTCCGTAGAACCCATCTTTAGAACTTAAAACACTACCCAAAAACCTTAGATATGAATTTCTAGACGATGAACTAAAAAGACCAGTGATAGTCAACGCCGACTTAGGACAACCAGAAACCGAAAAGTTATTAGAAGTCCTAAAGAAGTACCCCACCGCGTTAGGCTATAACATAAGCGATTTAAAAGGTATAAACCCTTCGATCTGTATGCATCGAATTACAATAGAGGAAGACTCTAAAACCTCTCGAGAGCATCATAAAAGACTAAACCCCATCCTGAGCACTGTAGTCAGAGACGAAGTAAAGAAATTACTAGATGCAGGAATCATCTATCCGATCTCCGATAGTGAATGGGTTAGCCCAGTTCATGTCGTACCAAAGAAAGGAGGAGTCACAGTAGTTAAAAACGAAAAAGGCGAATCAATAACAAAAAGAGTCGTGACTGGAAGTAGGATGTGTATTGATTATAGGAAGCTTAACAAGGCTACGCGCAAAGATCACTTCCCGCTACCCTTCATAGACCAAATGTTGGAAAGATTAGCCAAACATTCATATTTCTGCTATCTAGATGGTTACTCAGGATTCTTCCAAATTCCCATCCATCCTGATGACCAAGAAAAGACTACATTCACCGGTCCTTACGGTACTTTTGCTTACCGCCGAATGCCGTTCGGACTCTGTAACGCTCCAGCAACCTTCCAAAGATGCATGATGGCAATCTTTGCAGATTTCATAGACGACATTATGGAAGTGTTTATGGACGATTTCTCGGTATGTGGACAAAGTTTCGAAGGATGCTTACAAAACTTAGAAATGGTACTAGAACGTTGCGTAAAAGTAAACCTCGTCATAAATTTTGAGAAATGCCATTTTATGGTCCGACAAGGAATAGTTCTAGGACACATCATATCAGATAGAGGGATTGAGGTAGAAAAAGCTAAAATAGAGATTATAAAAGATCTCCAACCTCCAAAATCCGTACGAGAAATACAGAGTTTTCTAGGACATGCCGGTTTCTACAGAAGATTTATAAACGATTTCTCGAAAATCACAAAACCTCTGACCGGCCTGTTAATGAAAGATGCTGAGTTCGTCTTCGACGACGACTGTTTAAAAGCATTCGAAACATTGAAATCAGCCCTTATCACCGCACCAATCATGCAACCACCCGATTGGCGACTGCCGTTCAAAATCATGTGCGACGCGAGTGATTACGCTGTAGGCGCAGTTCTAGGACAAAGGAAGGACAAGAAACTCCATGCCATCTACTATGCCAGTAGAACCTTAGATCCTGCCCAAATGAACTACGCTACCACAGAAAAGGAACTTCTAGCAGTTATATTTGCGCTTGACAAATTCTGTTCTTACTTAGTAGGAGCAAAAATTATAATATACACAGACCACGCTGCCATAAGGTACCTAATAAGCAAAAAGGATGCCAAACCAAGACTATTGAGATGGATCCTGTTATTACAAGAGTTTGACTTAGAAATCAAAGATAAGAAAGGAACCGAGAACGTTGTTGCAGATCACTTATCCCGAATAGAGGGTATCAGACATGAACCAGTACCGATAAATGACGATTTCCCGTACGAACGTCTGATAGCCAAATTAGAAAGTGACGTACCCAACTCAATCTAGGAAGATCCAGAATTCGAAAAAGCCGTAGAAGCCGTCTATGCCCAAGTCACATTACCTTGGTATGCTGACATCGTTAATTACCTCGCTGCGGGCGTGCTTCCACCAGATCTTACTTATCAGCAAAAGAAGAAATTCTTCCACGATCTGAAACACTATTATTGGGACGAACCCCTACTCTTCAAGAGAGGGGCCGACAACATATATCGTCGCTGTGTCCCAGAGGAAGAAATAGAAAATATTATTTCCCAATGCCACTCAGCACCATATGGTGGTCATGCTAGTACGTCCAAGACGTGCGCTAAGATTCTCCAAGCCGGCTTATTCTGGCCTAATCTCTGGAAAGACGTTCACATCGCCGTGCAAAAGTGCGATAGATGCCAACGAACTGGAAACATCTCACGACGCGATGAAATGCCTCAGAAAGGAATCTTAGAGGTAGAAATCTTCGACGTCTGGGGAATAGATTTCATGGGACCTTTCCCTCCTTCTTTTGGAAATAACTACATACTCGTCGCTATCGATTACGTGTCTAAATGGATAGAAGCCATAGCTGCTCCAACAAACGACGCATGAGTAGTAATCAAACTCTTCAAGAACACTATCTTTCCTAGATTCGGTGTACCCCGACTCGTCATTAGTGACGGAGGATCTCACTTCATATCACGAATATTCGATAAACTTCTCTCTAGATATGGAGTCAGGCATCGGGTAGCTACACCCTATCATCCACAAACTAGCGGACAAGTAGAAGTCTCGAACAAAGAAATAAAACAGATCTTGGAAAATACTGTCGCTACCTCGAGAAAAGATTGGTCATCGAAGCTACAAGAAGCTTTATGGGCTTATAGGACCGCATTTAAGACACCAATAGGTACTACCCCCTATAAATTAGTTTACGTTAAATCCTGCCATCTCCCTGTAGAGTTAGAGCATAAGGCCTTTTGGGCCATTAAAACACTCAACTTCAACTACACCGAGGCAGGAGAAAAGTGAATCTTGAACTTACACGAGTTGGAAGAACTTTGATTAGACGCTTACGAAAATGCCCGTATCTACAAAGAACGAACTAAGAAGTGGCATGATAAACGTTCAATCAGGAAACAATTCAGTGTGGGAGACATCGTATTGCTCTTTAATTCACGATTAAAACTCTTCCCAGGAAAACTAAAATCTAGGTGGTCTGTACCCTATGAAGTGACTAAAGTACTTCAGAGTGGAGCTGTTGAAATTACCGACAAGACAAATGCACCGTTTATCGTAAACGGGCAACGTCTAAAACATTACAATAAGAACGACAACAGTCCTCAAATTAGCAATATAACATTGCTCGAGCTTCCGGCTCAGACACCCGAATAGCTTCTCACCAAGCTATCGTCAGGCTTTAGACGTTAAAAACAGCGCTTACTGGGAGGCAACCCAAATTTCCCTCGTTATTGCACTTCATTTTTCTTTAAAATTCTACTTTGAAAAAATCCAACAAAAATCCTAAAATTACTACTACTTTCTACTTTCGTTCATTTTCGTACTTTTATTCTTATTTTATTTTTTCTCTTTTGTCTTTTGTTTCCACCACTTTTTGTTTCTAAAAATCCTGACTTCAATTTCCTGTTTCAAACTTTTCAGGATTTTTAAAGTCTTCAAAACATTTCTTCTGTTTTCTCCGAATTACCTGCGAATATGGCCGAGTACGATTTCACAAAGGTTCACTTCAGAGGACTCGCTCAAAAGGCAAGATTTGCAGCCCTGACCGAAAGAGAATTCGCCTTAACGCTGTATTATGACAAGGCAACTATGGATAAACTAGGGATCGCATATAGCATTCAATACCTGTTCAATCAACTGGGTTGGGAGAACACTGCTCTGAAAACACGTTTCGCTACCTACAAGGATCTTACCTATGAATTCCTTAGTTCCTTTAGATACACACCCAACTATGGTTTTGGATCCAGCACAGAGTTGATTACCTTCCGATTGTTTGGAATGGACCAAACCCACAACCGGATGTCACTCGCTAACCTCCTAGGATTCCCTAGCGGACCGCATGTGTTCATCAGTGCAGAAGATGACGATATTGATTTGCAACTCGATCACTTCTGGGGTAGAATCACAGGCGACTATCACCCTGAACTAGACAAAATGTACAATGATGACATTCATAACCCAGCCTTCAGATACTTCCATAAGATACTAGCTCACACCTTGTTTGGAAAAGAAGAAAATATTACTGTAGTGTCTAAGGAAGAGTTATTCATCATGTTCTGTGCTTCTCAGGGTCGGACAGTAAATGCAGTGCCTTTCATGATGAGATCTTTCAAACGCCTCACGCTGGAACCTCAGACACCTATTCTTATAGGAGGCCTAGTAACAATGATTGCCCACGAGCTTGGCCTTAGATTCCATTTAAATGCCAGCACTCGTTTTGGTACCATCAGACCCATGAACATACAATTCTGCTTTAACAGGCGCATCTTAGGGACTATGGGACCTGGACCGTATGAGTACCTTATTAACGAAAAACCAGTACAGCTATTCACACTGCCTGATCATCTGATGACAAACATCCACAACAAGGATAACTGGCTCTACGAATTGGATGAGCCTATGGGACCTCCTTCACCACAGTCAACACCCCATAACTATATGTATGACAGTGACCACATCTCTGAGGCACACGACTATATGTACTATTAGGACGCTGCCTCTGAAACTGAAGTAGACCCTATGACTCCTCCACACTATAATACTTATCCTGAGCCTATCCCTGAGGAGACCACCGACAAAATGGATACCGTGTTACTCAGATTGGACGACGTTGATAAAGCTCTGACTAATGTAAAAGCTGATATCGCAGGCATGCACAGTGACCTGGTAGGCTTCATGGATCTAGTCTGCGACCAACTCGACTACTATTCACAGAAATTTGATGAGTTGAAGGCACGAAAAGATTAGTTATTAGCTCGTAGCAGTAGTTTCAGTTTAGTCTAGTCTAGTTTAGTTTAATTTAATCATTTGGATTTTTCGCATTGTTCGTTTTCATTATGTACTACATACAATTGTTTCAATTTTATGTTATTTCAATTCTAGTTTTTATTCAATTATTTTGTTTTCGCATTAATTGTTGCTTGTTGGCTGTTATATTACATCACCGTATCAATACTACGCTTTAAAATCACCACGAGTACGCCCTCAGAGCAAAATTCTGCGTTCTGCAGATTTTGCTGCTGTGACGACCGTCACAGCCCCATGACGAGCGTCACGCGGGTGACGACCGTCACACCTTTGTGACGACCGTCACGCAGTCCAGAACTGCTATCTGATAAAACAGGGTTCGTGTTCCCTTCCACTCCCCCCATTATCACTTTCAAACTTCCAAACTCCTACCCCACTACGAATTTTCATCCTCCCCACATTGAACTATAAACTTCAACTCCAAATTCAACCTCCAAACCACCGTTCTGTCATTTTTCCCTCTCTGCAGAAAAACCCCAAAACCTCAGAAACCTCTCCATCTTCCAAAAATGGCCAGGAATCCAGATGTCAGCAACATTACCTTCTCTGAGGGCGAGTTAGGCGAAAGACAACGAGCACAATACATTGCATTTCATCAGAGGTCACTCCAGCCGACTCACTACCCGCACCTTCCATCGCTTACGGAGCTTGGACTACTTGAAGGTGTCACCTGGATGCTTCAACGAGCAGGCATCTGGAACCTCTGCACCAACCCACAACCAACCTACGAAAAACTCACTCTAGAGTTCTTGAGTTCGTTCACTTACGTCACAGGCAGCGGCGAACTCAACCAGCATTCAGGTGCCGCTTGCTTCCGGATGTTTGGCGTCAACTATCAGATGCACCAAAACCAGATTGTTGGCATCCTACAGCTACCTCGCGGCGACAACGCTCATCGCCGCATCACTGATCAGTTCCAGCACGAAGCCTTCGCGCTGTGGTATCAGTTGACCGGCCTCAATGCCGATGGTTGGGACTCCCTGCACGCCACTCACATCCATAACCCCACCATCAGGTACTTTCACAGAGCGTTGAGTAACACTATCTTCGCCAGAGACAGCAACCACAAAGTGAACTCCAAGGAGCTCTTCTTTCTTCATTGCGTCTTCAACAATGAACCCGTCAACGCTGCCCCGTTTCTGCTGGCTCACATTCAGGCCAACTGCAACCGTGGCTCGAAGCCATTCTACTTTGGCGGGATTGTCACGGCTATTGCACTTGGGCTGAACCTTGGCGACCGCCTCCAGCACCTCCAGTCCATCCCCTCGGTGTACCTTGACACCGACCACTGCAGAGCCTCCCATCTCATCCGCTCCCGAGCTGACGGGAAATACCATCCGGTCGTGCGTGGCAAGACCGTCCGAAGCATCATCCTTCCGTCCCGCACCCGCATCCATCCAGAGGACCGCACCAACTGGTTGTTCGACCTCACTGCCCCTCCTGCTGCCGCTGTTCCTACTCAGGATCCCACTCATGATTCCGAAGATGAAATTCAAGCTGAGTTGGACAGGTCCGAGCAGGCAGAGGCATCGCAGCCTCCTCCTCCAGTAGGTACATCATCCCGCCGCTGCCGTCACCATCCCGTGCCAGACTACACAGAAGAGGACCTCCGTCGCTCCCTAGACCAGCAGGCACAGATACTCACGATGCTGCAGTAGCAGAACCAGCGAGCTGACCAGTTCGAAGCTTGGCACCGCACTCAAATGCAACAACTACACACCGGCCAAGCTACGATCACTGAGAGCCTAGCGAATCTGACCCTGCAGGTCGAAGGACTCCGAGACACGGTCTACCACACCAGAGCCATGAGCTATGAGGACAGAGTAGCCCTTGCTAGAGCCAGAGGACGCCAGCGTGGACGTGACAGAGGCCGGGACTAGATTTTCATTTTTTTCCTTCATTGTTTACTATATTTCAGTATTCTGTATTTGCATTTTCAGTTGTATCTCCCTCTCACGCGCTTCAAGAATCAGTGAGGACACTGATCGAGATAGTGTGGGAGCGGAGCCTTATTTCCACTGTAATCTGAACTTTCTGAATTTTCCTTTATTTCCATTTCACTGCACTTTGAATTCTAGTAATATCTATTTTTACACTTTCTATTTCTAGCAAATAAAGCTCGTCTATATATTTTTCACGTTACGCAAACAATCCCCACATTATTCAACGTAAACAAAAACCTTCATTTGTTCCTCATAAGCAAAAGCATCACGAGAATGCACCTGAGTTCAAAACAAGTTTTGAAACTCCGAGGAAACGACAGTTCTAACAAAACCAGTATCATCCAGACACCTTAGATCTCTAGTTTATGCGAGTCGGTTTCACCACCTACATGTACCAAAGTCTCAAGTGTCTACGCAAACTCAACCCCAAGTAGTTTATACTAGCAGTCAGCACCATCCTAAAAACACTTCTAAGCGAGCGACCGATGCAAATAAGTGTATGATCTCCAAAAAGATGAAAAATCATGAAAAGAGAGCTAAAAAGCCCAAGAATATAAGATACGTTTCCTTCTAAGTTAGGTGCTCCTCACCCGAGCATTTAGCCCAACGGCACGAAAATCTCATTGAAAATCAATGACATAAAAATATGATCAATGAAGAAGATCAAAAATGAGATCATATTCACTAACAGGTCGACTTGCCATGAAAGTGTGCGGACAACGGGCTTAATGTGATTGCGCTAGAACAAACAGGGTGGACTTTCCACGAGAACCTTGACACCATGATACAGTAGCATGACCAAGACCGATTTGCATAAAAAGGGGACCTCCGAAGACTTGTAGTCCAGTGTCGTCGTGATACTCGTCTTGTTCCTACCAAGAATCCCGGTTTTTCCAAACTCTGCGAACGAAGAAGCTACCTCGTGCTTGCCGACTTTTCCATGTTTTACTTGAGGACAAGCAAAGATTCAAGCTTAGGGGAGTTTGATAACACGACTTTTCCATGTTTCGAAGTGGTTCTACTGGCATAGTAGATAGCATGGAGTTTCTTGTCCTTCCTTTGTCCTAGAATTGCGCCTACAACGTAATCACTCGCGTCGCACATGATTTCAAACGGTAGTCTCCAATCGGGTGGTTGCATGATTGGTGCGGTGATAAGGGCTGATTTCAATGTTTCGAATGCTTTTAAACAGTCGTCGTCGAAGACGAACTCAGCATCTTTCATTAACAGGCCGGTCAGAGGTTTTGTGATTTTCGAGAAATCGTTTATAAATCTTCTGTAGAAACCGGCATGTCCTAGAAAACTCCGTATTTCTCGTACGGATTTTGGAGGTTGGAGATCTTTTATAATCTCTATTTTAGCTTTTTCTACCTCAATCCCTCTATCTGATATGATGTGTCCTAGAACTATTCCTTGTCGGACCATAAAATGGCATTTCTCCCAATTTATGACGAGGTTTACTTTTACGCAACGTTCTAGTACCATTTCTAAGTTTTGTAAGCATCCTTCGAAACTTTGTCCACATACCGAGAAATCGTCCATAAACACTTCCATAATGTCGTCTATGAAATCTGCAAAGATTGCCATCATGCATCTTTGGAAGGTTGCTGGAGCGTTACAGAGTCCGAACGACATTCGGCGGTAAGCAAAAGTACCGTAAGGACCGGTGAATGTAGTCTTTTCTTGGTCATCAGGATGGATGGGAATTTGGAAGAATCCTGAGTAACCATCTAGATAGCAGAAATATGAATGTTTGGCTAATCTTTCCAACATTTGGTCTATGAAGGGTAGCGGGAAGTGATCTTTGCGCGTAGCCTTGTTAAGCTTCCTATAATCAATACACATCCTACTTCCAGTCACGACTCTTTTTGTTATTGATTCGCCTTTTTCGTTTTTAACTACTGTGACTCCTCCTTTCTTTGGTACGACATGAACTGGGCTAACCCATTCACTATCGGAGATCGGATAGATGATTCCTGCATCTAGTAATTTCTTTACTTCGTCTCTGACTACAGTGCTCAGGATGGGGTTTAGTCTTTTATGATGCTCTCGAGAGGTTTTAGAGTCTTCCTCTATTGTAATTCGATGCATACAGATCGAAGGGCTTATACCTTTTAAATCGCTTATGTTATAGCCTAACGCGGTGGGGTACTTCTTTAGGACTTCTAATAACTTTTCGGTTTCTGGTTGTCCTAAGTCGGTGTTGACTATCACTGGTCTTTTTAGTTCATCATCTAGAAATTCATATCTAAGGTTTTTGGGTAGTGTTTTAAGTTCTAAAGATGGGTTCTTCGGACCTGGCATATGGTTTGGGGTCAGTGCTAAGCTTTCGCTTAGGCTGTCGTCTTTATACGGTTTACGCCAATTATTGTCTTCAGAAATGTCGGGTATTTGAATCTTTATTATTTCTGAATACATGGTCTCTTCATTTTCCAGTTCTCTTATGCATTCGTCAATTTCGTCTACTAAATAGCAGGTATCGTCTATTGCTGGTGCTTGTAAGAACTTGGTGAGAATGAACTCTATCTTTTCTTCTCCTACTTCGAATGTTAGCCTTCCTTTCTTCACGTCTATAATTGCTCCGGCTTTAGCTAGGAACGGTCTTCCTAGGATAATTGGGGTTACAGTGTCTTCCTTGATGTCCATGATTATGAAGTCAGTTGGAATGTAGAATTGTCCTATGCGTACTGGAACGTTTTCCAGTATTCCGACGGGGTATTTTACTGATCTGTCAGCTAATTGTACGGACATTTTGGTTGGCCCGAGGTCTCCCATATTCAGCTTTTTGCATATAGATAAGGGCATAACACTGATACTAGCTCCTAAATCGCATAGAGTTTTGTCTATTACGAACTTTCCTATGACGCAGGGTATGGAGAAACTACCTGGGTCTTTTAATTTAGGAGGCATGCGGTTCTGAATAATAGCGCTACACTCTGCAGTAAGTGTAACTGTTTCGTTATCCTCGATCTTTCTCTTATTCGACAGGATCTCTTTGAGAAATTTGGCGTATGACGGCATTTGAGTTATCGCTTCTGTAAAAGGAATAGTAATATTCAACTGTTTAAGGAGCTCTACAAATTTCTTAAACTGTCCTGAAGTTTTAGAGTTTATTAGTCTTTGCGGATAAGGAATAGGTGGTTTATATGGCGCTGGAGGTGCTTGAGTTTTTTCGCTTGCGGCATCCTCCTTCCCGTTGTCCTCCTTCTTCTCTAACCCAGATTCCTTTTCTGCTTGTTCAGTTGGTTTTTGTTGCATGGCTGAGTTTTCGGTCCTCGGATCGATCGGTTCGTCCAATTCTTTTCCACTTCTTAGTATCACAGCATTTGCTTGGCCTTTGGGATTCTGTTCGGGTTGTCCAGGAAATGTGCCAGCAGGTGCGGCAGCAGATGCTTGCTGTTGAGCCACTTGTGATATCTGAGTTTCTAACATTTTGTTGTGGGTGGCTAAAGCGTCTACTTTTCCTGTCAACTGTTTAATTTGCTCGCTAGTGTGTATGTTTTGATTCAGGAACTCTTTGTTCGTTTGAGCTTGAGTAGCTATGAACTTTTCCATCATCAATTCGAGGTTCGATTTCCTAGGTGCATTCTGAGCAGCTGGTTTCTGATATCCTTGCGGAGCAGTAGGCATTTGCAATGCATTTTCGCTTTTGTAAGAAAAGTTTGGATGATTTCGCCAACCTGGGTTGTAGGTATTTGCGTAGGGATTTCCTTGAGCATAATTTACCTGGTCTGGCGGGATTCCGGCTAGCAATGGGCATTCGGGTGCATTATGAGTGGTACTTCCGCATAACTCGCAATTTGGAGTTACTGCAGCGACAGTTGCAGTGGGGTTAACGGTCAGACTATCAATCTTCTGTGCTAGAGCATCTACTTTAGCATTGAACTTTTCAAGGCTGCTGATTTCGTACATCCCACCTTTCGCTGTGGTTTTCTCAGTTGGAGTGCGTTCACCTCCCCATTGGCAATGGTTTTGTGACATGTTTTCTATTAATTGATAGGCTTCATCGTATGGCTTATCCATAAGTGCACCGCCCGCGGCAGCGTCTATTGTCAATCTAGTATTGTATAGAAGTCCATTATAGAAAGTATGGATTGTCACCCAGTCTTCTAGACCGTGGTGAGGACATGTTCTCATCATATCTTTGAATCATTCCCATGCTTCGTAAAGAGATTCAGTATCTTTCTGTCGAAATCCGTTGATTTGAGCTCTAAGCATTGCATTTTTGCTTGGCGGAAAATATCTCGCTAAGAAGACGTTCTTCAATTGCTCCCACGTCGTAACGGAGTTGGATGGTAACGATTGTAACCATGTCCACGCTCTGTCTCTAAGAGAGAATGGGAAAAGACGAAGTCTTATCGCGTCTGGAGTTACTCCATTTGCTTTCACTGTGTCTGCGTATTATACGAACTTCGTTAGATGTTCGTTCGGATCCTCAGTTGCGTTTCCTGAGAATTGGTTTTGTTGTACAGCCGACAGCAATGACGGTTTCAGCTCAAAATCATTTCGGGTAATAGCTGGGGCAGCAATGCTACTTCTAGGCTCCATCTGAGATGGTGTAGCGTATGCCTTCAGCGGTTTGTTCGGAGGTCCTTCAGTCATCTCTGGTTCTTCTTCTTCTGATTTGGGAATGGGAGTGAGAGGTTCGGGAGTGTTATGTTTGAGTTGTTTGAGTTGGTACTCAATGATTCTACTTCTTAGGTGTAAGAAGCGTTCTAGTTCTGCGACTGACGGTTTTACGATATCGCTTTGCGGGCGATTTCTTGGCATACAATCGACAAAACTAGTAAAGGAAAAATGAGAATTGTTAACCTAGTCTATACGGCGTAACAGAAGGTTACACTATTGACTAAACGGGTCCCCGGCAACGGCGCCAAAAACTTTATCGCGACTTTCTATGTCTAATACAACTAACTGCAAGTGCACAATCTATCGCGTAGTAATAAAAGATATCGATCCCACAGGGACTCATAAATAAACTAGTGTTCTCGGGAGTTACTATGTTTAGCTAGGTAGAATATGTTTTAAGGGAATAAGATTGTCACTAAAAGAGGGAACTAAGATTACTATTTAGATTTTAATTAATTGAATCGATACGTAGTAATTATGTTCTTCAGGGATTTGATAAATTACTGGTGTATGAAATAGTTTTCACAGTTTATTTAAGCAGAAAATGGAGATTCAAAGACTCTCGTCTCACAATGGTTGTTGACGCTAATCATAATCCTAAGGGCCAAACGTACACTTTCGTATCCCGTTCGGGGTTAAAATCATTTTTTGGAAATCTCTAAGTTCTAATTCATTTTAAAGTGCTTTCGCTGTTATTAAAATAAATGCCTAGTGTTTACTATCTGACCTTACCGCAGCTTTCGCTTGTTGGTTCGTATCTTAATTAATCTCCCACTTTCGTGGCAAAACTACTTTTAAATAAGTTCTCGCTTTCGCGACGAAGTTTATTTCGTGAATCAATTTTAAACACTTAGACCATAAATTACTTTTGTGAAAAGAAAGTTTTCAAACAAGAGTTATCAAATCCCATTCGAATTATTACTACATATCGATTACCTAAGTTTAGCTAGACATGGAATTGAGAAAAACAAAATATAAATAATAATAGTAAATAATAAATTGCATTATAATAAAACAGAAGTCGATCAAAATGAAAACCTGTAAATATGCCAATTGGCCTTTGGGCAGATCCTCCACAGATGTTGGCAGGATTCTGGTCTTTAGTGCCAATTTGATCGTACAGTGCAATAGCAATTACAAAAGAGCGGAAATGGAAATGAGGAAATGTAAAGGGAAATGAATACAAAATAAAAACTGGAAAGTAAATTTGCTCTGGAAATTAAATTCGGCAGCACTTCGTGGTATGAATGCAGCACACTTTCTGAAGTTCCCTGCTTCCCTTTTTATAGAAGTGGAATCCCAACGGTTATCTCTGAGGATGATGGACCTTGAGGCAGATAATTTAGGGAGTAGTGGTCCACTTAATGGGAATTGGAACTGCTCTTTTGACGTGAAATCTGAGTGGGGCGTTTTTGCCTGCATGACGGTCGTCACAAGGTGTGAAGGTCGTCACCCGTGTGACGGTCGTCATGAAGCTGTGACGGTCGTCACATCAGCAAAAACTAATTGCTGCGCTTTTCATTGTGTTTTAACTCCTTTTTCGTCCGTATTTCATCTGAGATTGCTCCTTTTCTTCATGTTGCCTTGTTTAGATGTGATCGTTGAATACCTGCAAAACATCAGACAAATACATGGAAATAACCCGAAATCGGATCGAAAATGGTTAGCTTTTAGTCGAGTTATGCATGAAAATATCTATATGATTTCGTGTTATCAATATGCTCATATATTGGTTTCTACATGATTATTGCTGCATAAAATGTGTGCGTATGCTTTTGATTTCATGAAACATCAAGGCTTGCCAAAATGCCCTGCTACTGCTGCTATTTGTGTTTGTTTGGTTTGTGTCAAAATGCCAAGATATTGTTTTGCTTGATATGAGTGGGTTTTGTGGCTTCTAGCATCTTTGGTACCATATTTTTGAAGTGTGTGAATGTCTAATATGTACTGTTTTCACCTGATGTGAATTATCTCATTCAAAGTGCATTTTTCCAAAACTTTGCATTTCTCATGTCACTTTCATAACCTGTTGGTATTAGTCCTATTAGAAGTGTTAGAATCATTTGTTAACATTTATGTAAGGTGTGTGTGTTTGTATTTTGGACAAAACTTGTTTGCATCATACCACTCATCTTCAAAATGCATTTTTTACCAATTTTTGAGCATAAACTACCAGTTCTGAGTTCTATCATGTTTTAACCCAAAACAATTGTTGGAACACCTCAAACATATCATTTTTAAAAGGTTCAAACTCTCATTTGAGTAGTACAACAATTGGTTTGAGTTTTGGACCTCCATATGCATTTTTCAAGTCATTTTGGCCACTTGACATGCCATTTTTATAAATTGTTGAATTTAACCATGTTTGAGGTTTTAGAATCATTCTATGTGACCTATGTGAGGTGTGTGACCATTAAATTTGGATTGCAAGTGCTTAAAATAATCTGTCTTGAATTTCACTTTGAAAATGCATATTTTGACATCAAAATTGCAACTGTCATACCAGTTTTCACACAAACTGTTTTTGCATCAAAAGTCATGTTGGAACACCTCATACTCATCATTTAAAGTGTGTTTGCATGATCATTTAGTAGTAAAACACAGTGTCCCAAGATTCACACCTCATGATGCATTTTACAAAAACTACCAATTTTGCAACTGTCATGCCATTTTGCACACACACTCATCTTGCATCAAAATGTGTTTTGAGAAGTTTTAAATTCATCATTGGTGAGTTGTTGACATGGTTCTCATACTCCAAAATTGGTTGTTTTAAGATTGTCCTTTCAAAATACATTTTTCATGAAAAAGCATCACTTCACATGTCACTTTTGCACTATAGTGTTTTTCATCAAAGTTCAGCATTCCAACACTTCATACATGTTATTTGTAGACTGCTAATATGATTCTTGTGCATTAAAATGAACTGTCACAAAATCCACACCATAAAATGCACTTTTCAAAAGAAAGCATCATACACTTCACATGTCACTTTTTGCATAAAGGTGTTTTTCACCAAAACCACATTTTAGACACTTCATACCAATCATTTAAAAGATGTTTGCATGGTTATTTGGTAGCAAGACAAACTGTCACAAGTTTCACACTTCAAAATGCATTTTTACAAAAACCTTGCACTTGACATGTCATTTTTATAACCTGGTTGCATTGAGCATATTTGAAGTGTGGGAATTATTCTTTATCATTTATGTGAGCTGTGTGCACAATTGGTTTGGTTTAAAAGTGTTTAAATTAAAGTGTTCATGTCAAAATGCATCACACAAACATCAAAGTACAGCAGCTGCGAATTTTTCAAAAGAAAAGGAATTTCATAAAACTAATTCCACCATCATGTTCGTCATGTTTTTCTAGGCCAGTTACATATAAAGTTTGTTTAATTTGGATAAAAATTGAGGAAGTTATGATATGTTTTGCAAAGCCATTAAAGTGTTCATGTCAAAATGCATCACATAAACATCAAAGTACAGCAGCTGCGAATTTTCCAAAGAGAAGGAATTTCATAAAACTAACACCACCATCATGTTCCTCAGATTTTTCTAGGCCAGTTACATATAAAGTTTGTGAAATTTGGATAAAAATTGAGAAAGTTATGATATGTTTTGCAAACCATGTGTTTGTGTGTGTTTTTTTTGCCCAAAAATCAAACAAGCAAGCCTTATGTATTTATTATTCCAGTTTAGTTAATGGATGTATGGCCACCCCAGTGGTAGAGACTTGCGTGCACATTATACCTTTCACAAGCTTGACTTGTGTTTGATCCGTGTGGAGGTTGAACCCTTTTGTTTATTTTTGCCATTTTTCATACAAACTTCAAAAAATCATATCTCTCTCAATTTTAATCATTTTCACCCATTCTTTTTTCATTATGTTCATTTTAATATGTAATTTAATGTCATGTTTTTATTTTTCATGTTTGACCAAATTTTCATCACTTTTGACCATGTGCGAAATGCGCGTTTACAGTGTTCATTCTGACTGTTGCAGATGAATTTTATGTGATTCCACTTAAATTTATTTGTGAAATTTATTTATATTCATATCCACACATGTTAGTTAACATGTTAGGATTTTTTATTTTGAGTTGTAACCATGTTCGTCTCTTCCCCCTGTTGACTGTATTGGAATGCGATCCGTCGTCACAGTTCTCGTTATTTTTCATCTGCTTTGATTGTCATCATTGCATTTTCATCCTTATCAATTTCATGTGCTCATTTAATGGTTGTCACTATGAACCCATGATAGATACCTCCTGAGTTATGAGGTTAAACTAATTCATCTGTACATAACCCTACCTCCTTAATTACGAGGTTAAACTGATTCGCCTGTACATAATTTACCTGTACATTTTGTCTGTACATAACAACTAAACTCCCCTTTCATTTACACGAGTCGCCGTACACACTTTGAACCCTTTTGTTTATTTTTGCCATTTTTCATACAAACTTCAAAAAATCATATCTCTCTCAATTTTAATCATTTTTCATCCATTCTTTTTTCATTATGTTCATTTTAATGTGTACTTTAATGTCATGTTTCTATTTTTCATGTTTGACCAAATTTTCATCACTTTTGACCATGTGCGAAATGCACGTTTACAGTGTTCATTCTGACTGTTGCAGATGAATTTTATGTGATTCCACTTAAATTTATTTGTGAAATTTATTTATATTCATATCCACACATGTTAGTTAACATGTTAGGATTTTTTATTTTGAGTTGTAACCATGTTCGTCTCTTCCCCCTGTTGACTGTATTGGAATGCGATCCGTCGTCACAGTTCTCGTTATTTTTCATCTGCTTTGATTGTCATCATTGCATTTTCATCCTTATCAATTTCATGTGCTCATTTAATGGTTGTCACTATGAACCCATGATAGATACCTCCTGAGTTATGAGGTTAAATTAATTCATCTGTACATAGCCCTACCTCCTGAATTACGAGGTTAAACTGATTCGCCTGTACATAATTTACCTGTACATTTTGTCTGTACATAACAACTAAACTCCCCTTTCATTTACACGAGTCGCCGTACTCACTTTTAACTGTCCCGCCATGGACATTCTCCCCTTTTATCCTAGCCTTAGGATTCGAGCCGTCGCGCTCATGTTTACCGTCCCGCCGTGGACAACCTTTACTTCCCTTTATCCTAGCCTTAGGATTTGAGTCGCCATACTCATGATTACCGTCCCGCCGTGGACATTCCATCATAACAATCTTAACTTAGAAGAGGAGTCACCGCACTCCATGTAAGTACTTCCCTATGAATACTTACTTCTCTTTGGAAACTTTGACCACAGTCAAGAGTTCCTCATCCCTAGATAGGGGAACTACGATTGCTCTGATTCCATTCCCGTCCGGATACGTAGGCACGAGATGCGATGTCTTCGCGAGCAAACTTTGTACATACCCTTTACTTTAGATTATTACCTTAGCACTTTTCTCTTTAGCAAGCAAACTTTAGCAAACACAAATATTAACAAGAGGTTCCTGTAGAGTACTACAGATACTTAGGATGCTAACACCTTCCCTAGGTATAACCAACCCCCGAACCTTTAGATCTCTCTTTGCTCAGCTTTAGGCCTTGTCCTTTTGCTTTGCATTTTTATAGGTCTTTCTTTCTTTAAACCTTTCCTTTTTTGGATAAATTAAAGTCCAGTTGTAATGAAATATGATTCAAGTTAATCAATAGCTTGACGTCCAAATTTCACCGCGACAGAAAAATGACGACTTCACTGGGGACTCTTCCCTAAGAGGGTTAAGCCCACCTTGTTTGTATTTGTGCTTTCTATATGTTTGCTTGCTTATATATTTGTACATATATCTGCTTGTACTTGGGTTCTTATGTATGCATGGTTGTTACTTCAAGTGGTGAGACAGTCCTATACCCGGACTCGAGTGCACTTATGATAGGATGGTGGTATATTCAAGAAGACTTATAGGGAGTTGATTCCCGACTAAGCTAACTTGAGAAAACCACCGCTCAGTGGAGGCCTTTTTGGAGAGTTGGTGTTGTTAATCGAGTATTCTTGAAAACAATGCTACTTTCTATAAGAGCCCATGAAACTGAGGACCTTTAGATTACCTACTACCCCACTTTGGCCTTATTAGGATGTAGTGCGATGACTATGAGGAAGTATTTCCAAAATAGTTGATACGCGATACTACACTCAGACGAGACTCTATTGAGAATATTATTGATTTCCAAGTATTTGGTGTGTCGATAATATCCGAAAGATGGGTTGTTGACTCTGGGAACCTCTTAGAACCCTGTTCTACAGATCAAACGAACCTAGTACATACCTTATGGTTGGTTATTTACCCAGACTTCATGCTGTGATCTAGAACCTTTGACCCTATTATGTGTGATTTGCATCTTCTCTTGCATCGCATTGCATTGCATCTGCATCTTTTCATGGTTTACCTCTGTTTGTCCAGTCGCTCATGTCTAGATGTCTTCACTGTCCAGTGTGCCTTTGAGTTGTCAAGCTGATTCCTCGAAACCGATATCAGACTAGAGCAAACTATAGACGCAAGATGTCGGAACAAGAAGCATACAATACATAAGTCCGAATGGAGATTGATGAGTTGAAGTCAGGCATGACTAAGCTCACTGAGATGCTTCAAGTCTTGATTGCTAGAGGAGAGTCTTCCCAAAACACTGTTGTTCAAGAAGTTTCAAATGTAGATGCTTCTCCTGTTCAAATGCCACAATCAACTTGGCCGGAGTTTGGTTTACCTCCCAACTATTCTCCACCCCTTGCATCTACTGCCATGATTGGTCCGACTGTCCGACCC
This sequence comes from Lathyrus sativus, assembly GCA_963859935.3. Taxonomy (NCBI): domain Eukaryota; kingdom Viridiplantae; phylum Streptophyta; class Magnoliopsida; order Fabales; family Fabaceae; genus Lathyrus; species Lathyrus sativus. The sequence continues at coordinate 4,364,649 of OZ012739.1, read as the reverse complement.
GTTTTTCAAGCTCCTGTCTTTACAGAAGCCATACCTGTGGTCCATACTGCTGCCCATAATGGTCAAGCTCCCTTTGAGACTCCATTCTTTGATTACAATGCTGCTAGTGCTCAAGGTGAAGACCGTGAGGATGTTGTTGAGCCTGAAGTTGTCCGTGAACAGTTTCATAATATAGACAAGAGACTCAAGGCCGTTGAGGGTACTGATTTCTTCAATGTTGATGTTGATAACATGTGTTTAGTTTCTGGTCTGGTCATGCCTGTAAAGTTTAAGACTCCAGAATTTGTGAAATACAAGGGGCACTCATGTCCAAGAGCCCATTTGGTTATGTACTACCGAAGGATGGCAGCTTACACCAATAATCAGAAGCTGCTTATCCATTGCTTTCAGGACAGTTTAAGTGGGGCATCTCTCAAATGGTATATGGGTTTAGAACATAACAGCGTCCATTGCTTCCAAGATCTTGCCAATGCCTTCATGAGACAATACAAATACAATCTGGATATGGCTCCTGACCGTCGTCAACTTCAGAACATGTCTCAAGGTGAAAGAGAAACATTCAAAGAATACGTTCAACGTTGGAGAGAGTTAGCTTCTCAGGTTGAACCCCCTCTGGCAGAGAAAGAATTAACTGGAATGTTCATGGATACTCTGTCTCCTTTCTATTGGGAGAAAATGATTGGGAGTGTGTCTTCAAACTTCACATATCTGGTGACTATTGGTCAAAGGTTGGAAGAAGGGCTGAAAAGTGGTAAGGTGTCCAAAATTGCTGAATCTTCTAATAGTGCAAAGAAGTCCTTTGGGAATTTCCATAAGAAGAGAGAAAAACATACTAATGTTGTCATGGCTGAAGCGAGGAAGCCTCATCCCCGACCTCAGTATAATCATAACACTATTGTTGCAGTTGCTATTGCCGCTCCACGACCAGTTCAAAATCCTCAGCGTCCTGCTGTCAGACAGAACCAGTATCAGAATAAGAATCAGTTTGATCCTATTCCTATGACTTATACAGAATTGTATCCAAGCCTGGTTCAACAAGGATTGATCACTACAAAGACTCTGCAAACTCCTGATCCTCGTCCAGCTGGATTTAGAACTGATTTGCACTGTGCTTTTCATGAGGGTGCCCAAGGCCACGACTTGGAGCATTGTTTTGAATTGAAAGCTAGGGTACGTGAATTGATTAGAACTGGGATCCTTGATTTTACAGACAGTCAGCCGAATGTTCAGAAAAATCCTCTACCAGAGCATCAAAAGTGAAACTTCAGTCTGACTCCAGCAGACCATCTTTTTTGAGCGCCAGTGTTTCAGACAGGACAACCCATCTTTGTACTGATTTAGTCAATAGGCCTTTTTGTTTCTCGTTGTTTGCATTCTCCTTATTTTGTTTAAGCTGTTTATTTTTAATTAGTGTTTGTACTTTCATCTTAATGAATGAACATTACAACTTTTGATTTCAATTCATCTATTGCTTGCACTTCTGTGCTTTAACTTTCAAATATTTACTCCTTGTCCAATTTTTTGATTATGCAAATATTGGAGGGAGGATGATGAAAACGTTATACCCATAATTGCTATCAGTATGCTTTCAATCAAACTTTGTTGACGATGTAGGGCATTGTTTCAACTCCCAAACACTGGAGAAATAAGGAAGATAACCCCTTGTCAACCCCTTTGATCCTAGAAGTTGGAGTTTCTTTCTTTACAGAAAACCCGCAGTTTTAACCTTGGGGTGGGTAGTTCTCAGTTAACTCGGTTGTGTGTTCATACAAGACACCTTTCATATAAAGGATGCAACTACATTTTTTCCTTCGTACACAACAAATAAGTGTCGAAGATGTTTTCCAAGCCAAAAGTCGATGATGGTTCACCTTGATCATTAAGCTAGGTGGCCACTTTATTTAAACAAAAAAAAAGAAGAGAGATATCAAAGAAAAAGCCCGCTAAGTCAAAGCCTATAAAGGAGACTTAGGCAAAATTGGGGCATCCCGCTGACTGTAAAACTCTAAAAGAAATAGTTCAGGCAAAAGTTAGGGATAATAAAAGGAGGAGATCTTTAAAACCTTCATCATGAAAATCCTCAATGAGTTCAAAACAACCAAATGTTGTAGAAAAGCAGTGACTACCTTTTCAAAAAAGTCTGTTAACTTCTGAACCATCATCACTATCATTAGTGCAATTCCTAATCTATGGGAAACTGAGCGCATAGTCTGATTTAAACTGAGCATAGGACTGGAGATCATCACGTAGATGGGGTGGGCACCAAATAAACTTTGAGCCTTTATCCTTTGTTTCTTAAACTGTGAACCAGGCCACGCTACAACCTTCAAAAGACCTAATTGAAACAAGGTTATTTTGAAAGCATACTACAGCAAGGTTGCGTAAACTGACTCCTAAAGATTTTTGTAAATCAACTATTTTGGTAGTACACCTTTGCTTTAAACTTTGAGTGTCTTGAACCGCCGTGTTCTGACCAATGTCTTTTTTACTTTGCAACTTTCAAAAATGGTTTTGATTTCAAAAAGTTGCATGAACTTTACATTACCATGTTTGTATGAACACTTTTGTTTGCAAATTAGCTTTTCTCTCAAGGAATTTTCAAACATTGAGAAACTTGGTCAAGTGATCCTATCAGGGGGCAAGTTCCTTTTACATCCTGTCAAAGAACCAATTCAATATTTGTTCAAGATATGATTTTCTCAGATTAAGTTTATCCAGAATATGTTTCAAGACTCAGACTGGGGCAAGCTCTCCAAGCACTCAGTAAATCAGTCATCTTCCAACCTCAAGACAAACTGAAGTTATCATCAGTTCATCTACAACAGACAGTTAAACTGGGGCAGTCTACTTGAGGGATCCCTAAGCAGCTATTTATCCTTCCTACAAGGATCATCAATTTGATACAATTTATCAGTGTGGCAGAAATGTGTTCAACAATAGCATCTTCAGTCCCCAAACAGATTGAAAGTGATCTTCGTGTTGAGGAATCAGTTATCCAGTCTTGTCTTCTCACCAAAAGAGTCGAGCCTTGTCGTCGACATTTGCATTTGCATTTGATCATATGTCATCTGCATAATCTATACATGCATAATTCATATGCATGTGCATATCAGGGGTGCTTTATTCCCCATTTTCTCTTTCTCCCGAGGTTGTGTTTTACTCGCGTTCTTACGTTGTGGACGAATTTATTTTACATGGGTGTTTTACTCCCCATTTACCTAACATCACGGTGTTTTACTCCCATCTGCCTTTCTCCCGAGGTCGTGTTTTACTCGCGTCTTACCTTATGGAAGATTTACCTTACATGGGTGCTTTACTCCCCATTTGCTTAACATTACGGTGTTTTACTCCCGTCTGCTCTTTCTCCCGAGGTCGTGTTTTACTCCCGTCTCACCTTGTGGATGAATTACAATTTCCTTGGCATCATGGGTGCTTTATTCCCCATTTGCCTCTTTCCCCCGGTGTTGCTGTTTTCCCAAGTGAACTGTTACTCTTTGTTTTACCATTTTGTTATTTTTTTGTGTGTCTGCATGGTGTCTTGCAACATAAAGCATCATAAGCATCATTAAGAATTCATGGCATATTCGCATTTGTCCTTTTGCAGTGAAACATATTCATTCATTATATAATAAAGTAGGTTAGTCAAGAAATATAATCTAAGCAATGTTAGACTAGAAGTAAAACTAAACATTTTTAAGATTGTACATAAACATAGATGTAACGCCCCGATTTTGATTATCGCATTTTGTGGAGTATTTTATTGGATTTGAGTAATATTTGTGTTATTCGTGGAATTAATTTGTGAATATGGTATATTCTGATATTTTACCGTTTCGGAGAATTTTTGGGTAAAATTTAGAATGGAGGGTATTTTGGTCATTTGACAACTAATGAATGAGAAAAAGAAATATAAAGGATAGAAATAGAAAGAAAAGGAAAAAGAGTAGTAAGGAAAAGAAAAAGGAAAGAAAAGGAGAAAGAAGGAAAAGGAGGGGAAAAGAGAAGAAGAAGAAGAAAAGTGTGGAAATCATCAAGAGCAACCCAAAGCTTCGATTGAATCAAGGTAAGGGTGAGAAACATTATTATCCAATCCATGTGTATGATTATGTATGTGTGGTGTGGATTGTTCGGGTGTTTTCTATACTTTTCCATTCTAGGTCGAAAATGATTTAATCGGTAAAATGATGTTTTAATCGGTTAGAAATCGGATTAGACGATGTAGTTTAGTCGGGTGATGGTTGGGTTGTGCTACTGTGACTGGTTTGGATTTAATCAGTTGGTTGTGTGGAGTTTGGGCTTTGAGACAGCCATGGAAGTTCTGTCTTCGCAAGTTCGCCAGGCGAAAGGCAGCGAAGCTTCGCCAGGCGAAGCCCAGCGAGCTGTAGCGAAGCAAGTCAGAAGCTAATACCCTGTATTCGCTGGCAAGTTCGCCAGGCGAGGTGAGTTGGCGAAGGTTCGCCAGGCGAGTGGGTAGCGAGCCTCAGCGAGTAATTCCAGAATTACTCCCAGTGGACTTCGCTGGGGAGTTCGCCAGGCGAAGGCCAGCGAGCATTCGCTGCGTGGCTTCGCCAGGCGAAGGTTGGCGAACCTGGCAGTGTTATTTGTTTTGCTGTTTGTTCATGGCATGATGTTTGATTGATTCAATTATGATTAATGCCTATATGAATGATTGATGTGTGAACTGTTTCAACATGTTGTGCTGTGGGTGGCCGAAAGGCGTGAATCCTAGATTGTAGAGTAAATGATAAATCTTGAATATTTGATAATCTTGTGTATTTGCTCGAATTGAATAGAAACGCATTGATAGGCTGATATGTGTGTAAACCATGTGTGGAATGGTGCATAATGTGAATGCATGATAGATATATGCGATGTATGTGATAGATGCAATGAGTATGTTTGTGAACATAGTATGCATTTTTGTGTTGAATGATCCCTCGGAGGATTTGCATTGTGAAGCATATTAGTATGCATTTGTGTGTTGATTGATCCCTCGGAGGATTTGCAGAACCTCGTATGATACGATGGTTATATTTGATTCCTTGGAGAATCGGTTGCATAAGTGTGATTCCTCGGAGAATCGGTCATAACATGTAATCCCGTGGAGGATTGGCTAGAGTATTTGATTCCGTGGAGAATCTGCTGAGTACTTGATCCCGTGGAGGATCTGCTGAATATTCGATTCCGTGGAGAATCTGATGAATATTTGATTCCGTGGAGAATCTGCTGAGTACTTGATCCCGTGGAGGATCTGCTGAATACTCGATTCCTTAGTGAATCTGTTGGAATGAGTCGGTACCGCATTTGCATCTGCATGGAATCGTGAGTCGGTCTCTATGAGTTGCATTTATCATTATTGCCGTGGAGCATGGAAAATAAACCTAATATGTGTATGTTTATGTGGGCTGATATGAATTATGATGAATGGCATGGTTGAATATGCTAAATGATATATGTATATGTGTGGCTATATGTATATGTCGACGTTTATGTGAATTGGGGTTGAAATAAACATATTGTATGCATTGCTTGATAAATGTTGTAATGCAGTGTTGTTTATGTGCAATTGTAAGTGAAGAATGCATGAAAAATATATTATGTATATACATGTGTATTGCTTAGTGATTCATGTTGATTGATACTGAAATAATGAATGCGTGTAAGGCTCATGTATACTGGGGTGGAATGACAAGATGTCGTTCCCAGCAGAGCGATCACCGGGGTAGAATGACTATGTGTTGTTCCTGGTGGGGTATGAGTGATATACCTACAATCCCGAACGGGGAATTGGTGGAATTGATGGGCTTTACGTGAACCATATGGCATAGATAGGATTGTTGATTAGAGTTGTGCTTACGTGTATGTACATGACTTGCATAATTGGAAATGTTGTATGAAAGTATGCTATGTGTATGACTATAATGTTTTGGATAAGTTATGACCATGTAATTGATGTATACAACGTGTTTATGTGTATGAAAATGTGGAATAATAAGAACCATGGATATGTGCATGATAACATGTTCGATAGTTAATCATGTTCGTTATATATATATATATAAATGGGGAAGCATGTGAGAAGTGATTATGTAAAGTGGTGAGAAATGTGGCATTTATGTATTTTACGAATGTTTATGCACATAATTATATGCATTGATTTTATGATAATATTTCTCACCCTTCTGCTGGAATGATGTCCTATATGACATCGTGCAGGTATCCAGAGTAGAGTTGCTTGTGGTGCGAGGTCGCTATCGGTTTAGCTGTTTAGTGATTTAATTAAGTTGGGTCGAGTCATGCTCTGGTCATGTAACACTGGGATCGCTTGGTTATACTTTATAGAATGTGTTATGTTTTCATATTTATTGAAGTTACGAGTAATTGGCCTTAGTGCCCGATTGTTGTTGAATCATGTGATCAAAACGAATATTCCTTTTATGAAAATATCTGTTTGAATTGAATCCGCTGTTTCATGCAAAGTGAAGAATTGTAAAACATGATCTTTTGTTGTGTGTTAATGAGCATGGCAGGTGTTTTGAAATTGAAGTGTGACACCCTTGTATGAATGCATGTTAATCATACTCTGATTATTTTCATTAATTGCGGGGTTTAGAAAGGGGTGTTACATTAGTGGTATCAGAGCAGGTCGGTCCGTCCGGCCAAGTTGTGTTGATTGGTTGTTCCATTGTATGCGACATGTGTGTGAAAACACTGTCGATACATGTCCGTTGTTAACCTTGTCTGTAGAAGTGGGAATGATCGAAGTGGGGGAGGAGCTTGTGATTCTCCAGGATGCTGCAAGTGCAGAGTTGTAGCTCAATGCGTGGTTTGAAAACACTATTATAGTTTGGTAAAGACGGGTTTATACTCCATTATGATTTTCGGCTATCTATTGACAAATTGAGGAACTGATCACCCTTAATCTCTTGTTGATAGTAGTTGGGAAGTTGTGTTGGATGGAATAAACGTGTCTTGCGAGCTTAGATGGTGTGTGTGGTGAAATGTTCAGAGTGAAGCCAAATTCTTAAGGAGTGTTCTGAGAAGTCGACGCAGGACAATGTTAGAGTGTTAAACTTTGATGAGGATTTTGAGCACTAATGAAAGTAAGGAGTTGGCAGTTTGCCGTTTTGTTATGAATGTCTGGAAGTTATCCTGATAAGATAAGTGATACAGAGCTAGGATGTGGAATAAAGTGGGGAATGACTTATTTGATGAGGACTGGTCTAATATTGAGAGCTCCATGTCATATGTGTGTTTGGATAGCCAGAGAATTAAATTGATTAAGTAGTTGAGACTCGCGTTTGGTGTGGGTGCTACGGCAACAGACTGTGAGGTCAAGTATATAAGAGTAGATGGTGACTTTTGGTAATTATCAAAAGGAATAAGATATGGGATACAAGATTGATATGGTTAGACCTTCAACAATTTCAAGAAGTTGAAGATGTATGGAATAACCTTCTAAGTGGAGGATGTTGTTTTCGTGATTTTGTAGTGACGGGAGAACCGTAATTCAGAATGACGCGAGGTTAGAAGCGTTGGGAATCATTGCAGTGCTCTATATGATGAGAAAGTAGTGACGTGGAATTAAGTTATTCGTTAATGGAATATGTTGGATGTTGTAGAGGGTGCAGTTCGTATTTCCGCCATGACTTACGAAGTGAATGTCTGTGTGACATAAGATTTTCCATACTCAGAAGAGTGAGTCGGTGGTTGTGTAACCAACGATGTTTTGGTGTATTAGAAGATTATAGGGGGGTCATGTGGTATATTGAGAATTTGAGTTATCAGTGTTAGAGAAGAAGCGGTGATGTACTACAGTGAAGAAAGTTTAAAGAGTTTTGGTGAAGCTGTCAACAGCTTGTGTGTTGGTTTTGCCGAGTCCGACAGAACTGTTCATTGTGTTTTGTGATGCTTTAGTGATATGATTGGGAAATATGTTTAATGCAACGTCGGCAAGTTTTGGATATGCTTTAAGGCAATTAAAAGTGCAAAGAGGTATTTTCTGACAAGTGACTTAGAGTTGGTTGTTGTTGTGTGTTTGTACTGTAGTTAGGGAGACCTCAATTGTTAGTTGAGATTTGAGATGGTTAACGATCTTGAGAGCTTAAGGTATTTATTTTGTTTGAGAAAATTGAATATGATGTAGAGGAAATGATAGAAACTTCGTTTGGAGTTGAGCCTTGCATGATGAGACTGATGATTAGTACTCTCGATGAGATTCAAAGAGGTTGAAATTCTAATTGGAGTTGATAGATTGATTGAGTTCAATGAGTTAAAGTCGACAAGCTGAATTTCAGATTTATGGGAATGATGACACGAGATGTTGCGGTAGAGTTTATGTGTTCATATTGTGTGGTTTGGATAAGAGTACTTTGGAAAGAGGGTATTGAGATAAATGGAATATCCATTCAACTACCATGAAGACGTAACTGAATTGGGAGAAGTTGTTTTGGTGGCCACAGATGGAGGGAGAAGTGGTCGCGGTCGTATAAGCGGATTAGACTTGTTGAACGTCGAAGTGTGAACATCGGGGACTGTTAGCCTGATGCAACTGTTGCGTATTTCGGAATAGTATGTGATACCGTCTAACATTGTGTCAGATAAGGTATCTGAATTCATCATTGAGATTTGGAAAAGTTTGCGGACGTTTTGGGTGCCGTACTGAAATTGAACCTTATCTAGCATCCGTAGGTGGATGGGCAGACAAAGGGAACTGTTTAGTACGTAGAGGACTTGTTGATGACTTGTGTGTTGGATCAAAATGAATCGGAATGAGATGTATGACTCTTTTGTGTTGATGTGTATCTGGCAAGAGTGTTGTAATCGGACATGAGATTGTGCAAGAGGCGACTGAAAAGATTGAAAGAAGCCCCGGGAAGATGTGTTTTGGAGAGTTACGATGGTAATTGGTGTTGGTCGAGCTTGAGGTCTCGGAAGCACACTGTGTCTTATCGAATTTGTATCAGAGTGGTGCAGCGGGAGCGTGGAAAGATAGCATGTTAGATTGTTGTACCGTTGTCACCTTGGGGAAATTGCATGATGTGTTCATGAGTCTAAGCTGAGGAGTTGCATCGATCCAGATGGATGGTGTATGAGTGAGAAAGTATTTGACTGCTAAGGCATTGCTGGTTCAGAGTGGTGAACAAGAAGCAACTGTGAGGCAAAGGGATTGTCTTGGTAAAGGTGTTTGGGAGGATCAACTAGAAACAGTCAGATTTGCGAGATTGGGAGGCGAGAATCATATTCCAAGTTGTTTGAGTCGGATGATATTTTCGAGGACGAAAATTTCTAAAGTGGGGGAGAGTTGTAACGCCCCGATTTTGATTATCGCATTTTGTGGAGTATTTTATTGGATTTGAGTAATATTTGTGTTATTCGTGGAATTAATTTGTGAATATGGTATATTCTGATATTTTACCGTTTCGGAGAATTTTTGGGTAAAATTTAGAATGGAGGGTATTTTGGTCATTTGACAACTAATGAATGAGAAAAAGAAATATAAAGGATAGAAATAGAAAGAAAAGGAAAAAGAGTAGTAAGGAAAAGAAAAAGGAAAGAAAAGGAGAAAGAAGGAAAAGGAGGGGAAAAGAGAAGAAGAAGAAGAAAAGTGTGGAAATCATCAAGAGCAACCCAAAGCTTCGATTGAATCAAGGTAAGGGTGAGAAACATTATTATCCAATCCATGTGTATGATTATGTATGTGTGGTGTGGATTGTTCGGGTGTTTTCTATACTTTTCCATTCTAGGTCGAAAATGATTTAATCGGTAAAATGATGTTTTAATCGGTTAGAAATCGGATTAGACGATGTAGTTTAGTCGGGTGATGGTTGGGTTGTGCTACTGTGACTGGTTTGGATTTAATCAGTTGGTTGTGTGGAGTTTGGGCTTTGAGACAGCCATGGAAGTTCTGTCTTCGCAAGTTCGCCAGGCGAAAGGCAGCGAAGCTTCGCCAGGCGAAGCCCAGCGAGCTGTAGCGAAGCAAGTCAGAAGCTAATACCCTGTATTTGCTGGCAAGTTCGCCAGGCGAGGTGAGTTGGCGAAGGTTCGCCAGGCGAGTGGGTAGCGAGCCTCAGCGAGTAATTCCAGAATTACTCCCAGTGGACTTCGCTGGGGAGTTCTCCAGGCGAAGGCCAGCGAGCATTCGCTGCGTGGCTTCGCCAGGCGAAGGTTGGCGAACCTGGCAGTGTTATTTGTTTTGCTGTTTGTTCATGGCATGATGTTTGATTGATTCAATTATGATTAATGCCTATATGAATGATTGATGTGTGAACTGTTTCAACATGTTGTGTTGTGGGTGGCCGAAAGGCGTGAATCCTAGATTGTAGAGTAAATGATAAATCTTGAATATTTGATAATCTTGTGTATTTGCTCGAATTGAATAGAAACGCATTGATAGGCTGATATGTGTGTAAACCATGTGTGGAATGGTGCATAATGTGAATGCATGATAGATATATGCGATGTATGTGATAGATGCAATGAGTATGTTTGTGAACATAGTATGCATTTTTGTGTTGAATGATCCCTCGGAGGATTTGCATTGTGAAGCATATTAGTATGCATTTGTGTGTTGATTGATCCCTCGGAGGATTTGCAGAACCTCGTATGATACGATGGTTATATTTGATTCCTTGGAGAATCGGTTGCATAAGTGTGATTCCTCGGAGAATCGGTCATAACATGTAATCCCGTGGAGGATTGGCTAGAGTATTTGATTCCGTGGAGAATCTGCTGAGTACTTGATCCCGTGGAGGATCTGCTGAATATTCGATTCCGTGGAGAATCTGATGAATATTTGATTCCGTGGAGAATCTGCTGAGTACTTGATCCCGTGGAGGATCTGTTGAATACTCGATTCCTTAGTGAATCTGTTGGAATGAGTCGGTACCGCATTTGCATCTGCATGGAGTCGTGAGTCGGTCTCTATGAGTTGCATTTATCATTATTGCCGTGGAGCATGGAAAATAAACCTAATATGTGTATGTTTATGTGGGCTGATATGAATTATGATGAATGGCATGGTTGAATATGCTAAATGATATATGTATATGTGTGGCTATATGTATATGTCGACGTTTATGTGAATTGGGGTTGAAATAAACATATTGTATGCATTGCTTGATAAATGTTGTAATGCAGTGTTGTTTATGTGCAATTGTAAGTGAAGAATGCATGAAAAATATATTATGTATATACATGTGTATTGCTTAGTGATTCATGTTGATTGATACTGAAATAATGAATGCGTGTAAGGCTCATGTATACTGGGGTGGAATGACAAGATGTCGTTCCCAGCAGAGCGATCACCAGGGTAGAATGACTATGTGTTGTTCCTGGTGGGGTATGAGTGATATACCTACAATCCCGAACGGGGAATTGGTGGAATTGATGGGCTTTACGTGAACCATATGGCATAGATAGGATTGTTGATTAGAGTTGTGCTTACGTGTATGTACATGACTTGCATAATTGGAAATGTTGTATGAAAGTATGCTATGTGTATGACTATAATGTTTTGGATAAGTTATGACCATGTAATTGATGTATACAACGTGTTTATGTGTATGAAAATGTGGAATAATAAGAACCATGGATATGTGCATGATAACATGTTCGATAGTTAATCATGTTCGTTATATATATATATAAATGGGGAAGCATGTGAGAAGTGATTATGTAAAGTGGTGAGAAATGTGGCATTTATGTATTTTACGAATGTTTATGCACATAATTATATGCATTGATTTTATGATAATATTTCTCACCCTTCTGCTGGAATGATGTCCTATATGACATCGTGCAGGTATCCAGAGTAGAGTTGCTTGTGGTGCGAGGTCGCTATCGGTTTAGCTGTTTAGTGATTTAATTAAGTTGGGTCGAGTCATGCTCTGGTCATGTAACACTGGGATCGCTTGGTTATACTTTATAGAATGTGTTATGTTTTCATATTTATTGAAGTTACGAGTAATTGGCCTTAGTGCCCGATTGTTGTTGAATCATGTGATCAAAACGAATATTCCTTTTATGAAAATATCTGTTTGAATTGAATCCGCTGTTTCATGCAAAGTGAAGAATTGTAAAACATGATCTTTTGTTGTGTGTTAATGAGCATGGCAGGTGTTTTGAAATTGAAGTGTGACACCCTTGTATGAATGCATGTTAATCATACTCTGATTATTTTCATTAATTGCGGGGTTTAGAAAGGGGTGTTACAATAGACACCTATGACTTGAACGTTTATGTAGCAAGTAGGATTCCGATTCAACAAGAGTGACACAATTGTCTTGAACTATTTACCATGCATCAAACTTGCAGACAACCTTTTCTTAATATCTAATAAGTATCTGCTTTAATATCTATGTGCATCTATCTCAATTTAGTGAAGGCTCTAGGAATTCTTATTTCACAGGAACCGATCTAAGTTCCAAAATCACACAAGTGAGTCTATTAAGAGTACTTTTGAAGATAGATACTCCTACATACAAAGTATACCATTTAACCCACAAACACTAAATGTAATTAGGATTGTGCTTGGTTCTCGTGCTCTTTCCATTTATGTAATTACCTTCCTCGTGAATAATTTCAATTATTTAGATCCCAAAATCAAGTTGCCGTTGTAGCTGTGCATCATAAATAATTTTCTACAGTATGCGATTGGCAATAGTGATCCACCATCCACACACAACTAGGTAGCACTTTCTCAACAAGATAATTCATTGTTTAAAATAGAAAGTAATGGACACAAATAGTCGCAAGGACAATACGCGGTAGGTACATGCAAGTGGATCCTAAACTTGTTGTAAGGAATGCAACTTGCAAAATCATAATTACAGTGAGGGTACATGTTTGAATAATCAACATAGAAGGTTATGTCTTTTAGGGAAGCAATTAGATTCAAGCACATGACTAGTATAAAACTCTGTTATCCCATATATGTTATGCACACACAAATCACCACTTAGAAATATGGCCTCCTTTTTCCAATCCTTACAAGTCTTGTTCCTTGCTTCCCTTATCCTTCTTCCTCATGGCCTTTCTATTCCACGTATTCCTATTCCACGTATTCCTATTCCACGTATTCCTATTCCACCTTTTCCTCGTCGTCCTCGTCCTCATGGTCATCCTTTATCTCCTCCCGATCATCCATTGCTGCCGGATAATAAAATTGATCCACTTTATGCATCTTCAACCCGTTCTTACAAACCACCAACTGATCATAGAAAAATTCCAGTAGATAAGATTCATATCTAAATCATTCATGCAACAGGCATATTGATATATATTCTATTAAATAAGTGGTGCTGTTTAGCACTTAGTACTTATGGGGTTAATCACTTCGTTTTATATCTATTTTCATTGTGTACCTGTTTACCAAGTTAGGAGAGCATTATATATGTGGTATGAATATAAATCATGGGAGAAAGTTGTGCTTTCTGCTCCTATTTTACAAATAAATAAAGTTTATGCTTTTGAGATTGTGTTGATAATCTTTCATCTTATATGTCCATCTCATATTATAATCTTGTTTTAAGATTTGGGAAGACAATGGGCAGCTTCGAATTTGAGTAAGGAATTATAGTATCCGTTCTCAAATTTATGATTTAAAAAAATCTTCATACTAAATACGTATTCGTGTGGACATCAATGTTTATATTCATAACCGTATTCTATGAGTATCTAAGTATTCATATTCGTATTCATGTATCTGTATTTTTAATAAAAATTAACCGATCAATTATAATTTATCATATCATTTTAATTTTTTAACAATATTTAAAAAAACTTAGGAGGCTATTGTTGAGTTTATTTTAAAATGCAAAGAAATTTAATAGTAATGTATTTAATAAAATTGTTAGATTAACATACGTACATAATAATGAAAATAAAAATATACAAATATGTATTGTGCGGGTATGGTGCAGATTGGTTACTAAAATATTCATATCTTAACCTCGAGGTTCATTTCGTTTCTTTAACTTTAAAAAGGTCCACACTGGTCTTTTAACTCTTCAAAATGTTCCCTATTAGCTCTTTTTATCTAATTAACGATGAATATAGCGACTGATTTTTGAATTTTTCCATCGCAAATAAGACAAAAAAAGACTAATATGAAACATATTGAAGAGTTAAAGGGCCAATATGGACCCTTTTTAAGTTAATGGGCCAAAAAGGTTAAGATACGAGACCAAAAACGATATTAAGTCCAAAACAAAATTCAAATATTGAAGTGAGTTTTAACATTAAAAGTACTTATGTGCACCAATTTAACTTGACATTAACATAAAAAATGTACTTATGTGCGTCACAGTTCGAGTATTAGTTGAATATAGAAACGTCTATATTTAAGTTATGGTATAAGTGAACAAACATGTCATCTTTAATATCAAACAAGTGTTATTATTTGGTATTAACACCATCATAAGTGCCTATTGGCATGATTAACATACTTGACCATTTACAAACATAAAAGAACAACAATGGTACAAGTTATGGAAAGTGTCAAACAATAAATATTTAGGATCTAAGTACAATATTCGTCATTCTACAAGTTACACATCGAAAGAAACCACAATCTAAGCTTCCCTTTAGACATTCATGCATAGCTTCAATTGTAAATCAAACCTGCAAACAATACCTGAAAACCAATAATAATAATAATAATAATGAGGTGAGATAATAATCTCAATGAATTCCCTTATATTATGGGTTCACTCAACTCTTCAAGGTTCTAGTCGTTTTCTAACTCAAGTCGAAAGGGAAAGGGATAAGACTTGAGTTCACAAAATTCATAATGCATGAAAACATGTCTCTTGAGTTCATCAAATCAAACTATCACTAGTCGGGAACCATACCAAGGCATCCGCTTTTCCTGTCCTCTTCTACGTATAGAACTTTGGACATGGGCCATTGATCCTTCGGCTTTCATGAGCATTACAAGCTCTTCTTTGGGACTCTAATCTACTTGGTTGCACATATGGGACTTTAACCCACATGGTTGAGCATATGAGATTCTAACTCACTTGGTTGAATATATGGAAATCTAACCCACTTGGTTGATGCGAAGTATCGATGCATTCATCCCAATGTTACTCCCTATAGATATATTGACTTGAGATGGCACAATCAATGGATGTTTCTGACTAGATAAAATAACACAATCGTGATTGTATTCGACAATCACAAGGTGACCATATTCACCTTAATCACACAAAAATACCACATGTTCCATACAATTTATCTCACTCATACTATGGTGAGCATTCATGCATGACACACACTTGGGTATTATATGGCATGAATGTCACCTTCTAGTGTTATCTAAATCAAACTTGTAACCTATTTGTCTTTCTAATCCATTTATTTAGTTATAAGTCTAGGTTTTCTCACTCATCTTTATAGGGTTTTAAGCATGGTATTACACAACCAAATATTCAATCAATATACATATATGGCGTAATACAATATCGTACATGATACACACATATGGTATTACAACATATCAAACATATAACTAACCATAGAAGTTCACATACACATTAAGGCATATAAACCAACCATAGAAGTTGTGCTTTATGCTCCTATTTTACAAATTAGTAAAGTTTATGTTTTTGAGATTTTATTGGTAATCTTTCCGCTGTTCATATTACTTATATACCCATCTCATATTATAATCTTTTTTTTAAGATTTGGGATGGCAGTGGACAGGTTTGGGTAAGGTATTATAGTACCCGTTATCAAATATGTGGTTTAGAAAAATTCTCATACGAAATTCATATTCGTGTGGATATCAACGTTTATATTCATATCCATACCCTATTGTATCTAAGTACCCATATTCGTATGTGTTTATCCGTATTTCTAATAAAAAATGATCGATCAATTATAATTTATCATCATTTTAATTTTTTAACAACATGTATAAAAAATTGAGGATATTATTATTGAATTCAAAAATAAATAAATATTTATTTTAAAATGCGTAGAAATTTAATAGTAATGTATTTAATAAAATTGTTAGATTAACATATATATCTATATATAATAATGAAAAGCATAAGTTTAATTGAACATTTATTCGAAAATTATATATCACATCAGTTGATATAAGAGTTTTATTATAGTTGGTGGTTGGTAGTGACGAAGTTTTGATAAACAAATGTACTACATTTTACTACAGACTAATGATTGAGTTGAAAAATTGAATAGTGCGACACTT
Source organism: Lathyrus sativus (assembly GCA_963859935.3). Lineage (NCBI taxonomy): Eukaryota > Viridiplantae > Streptophyta > Magnoliopsida > Fabales > Fabaceae > Lathyrus > Lathyrus sativus. Next base: position 4,348,433 of record OZ012739.1, on the reverse strand, counting down.
TTCACTATAATTGAACATTTCATGTGTGAAACTTATAAAATATATATTTTTAATTATAAAATTATTTTTATTATAACCTGTATTTTTTATACTTTTACTATAAATAAAATATGATACCAAAATATGTATCAAAATGTGAAACAAAATTATCCATTATACCAAAATGGGAGGCATCATATATAAAAATGTTAACTAAACTTATATATTATTTACATCAATATCAATACTGTAATCACACTAAAAAATCACTATAAACTAGGCTTACAAATGTCATGGAAGCAAGACACCCAACATGAATGGACATCTTTTATGTCTTCATCAACTCTGTATATTAAAAACAATTTAAATTTTACACATTACTTGAAAAGTCAAAAAAAAAAATTACTAAATCACATAAATTATAAACTTACTTAGAAATTACACGTTTCATTGTTGAGTCAAACTATTTGCTTAAAGAATATAAAACAATAAAGTTTTCTTGAAGCAGATTTCTACCCATCTGATGTGAGAAAGGCCATTTTCAGCTGCGACTGTAGCAAGTGCCCTGGAGTCGATGGCTTTAACTTTAGATTTATCAAATCTTGCTGGGATATTATTGGTCAGGATTTCTCGAACTGCATCCTGGAATTCTTCAAGACAGGAGTACTGACTAAGATGTTTGCGTCATCTTTCATATCGCTGGTGCCGAAGATTTCTAATCCTCAACAGTTTGAAGACTTCAGACCAATTACTTTGGTTAGCTGTATAACTAAGGTTATATCTAAGATGCTTGCTTTTAGATTGAGCAAGGTAATTCACAAACTTGTTTCTCCATCCCATACAACTTTCATCCCGGGTCGGCAAATTTATGACGGGGTTCTATTGGCTAATGAAGTAGCAGACTATTCCAAGAGGTTTAACAAGGCTTGTGTGTTTCTCAAAGTCGATTTCGCTAAAACCTATGACTGTGTCGACTGGTCTTACCGTGATGAAATGCTAGTCAAGATGGGTTTCGGTTCTAATTGGATGAAATGGATTTGAGGCTCTGTTTTTAATAGTTATACTTCAATCCTTATTAACGGAAGTCCCTCGATAGATTTTCGGGTTGGAAGAGGTCTTAAGCAGGGAGATCCGTTGGTGCCGTTTCTGTTCGCCATTGTAGCTAAAAAGATGGTTTGTGTTGTTAGAGCGGCGGCTGCCGGTAATCTGTTATCAGAATTTAAGATTAACGGTTAGCCCACTGTGAACTTGTTACAGTTCGCAGATAACACCCTGCTTATAGGAGATGCTTCGACCTCTAATATTTGGATTTTCAAGGCTATTCTGCGTGCTTTTGAATTGAGTTCTGCCTTGAAGATTAACTTCTCTAAAAGCTGCATTTATGGGATAGGAGTTGAATCTGATTTTCTTGCTGCTGCAGAAGGTTTTCTGCACTGTAAATTTGGTAGGCTTCCTTTCACTTTCCTTGGCCTCTCGGTTGGAGGTAACCATCGCATTCATTCTTTCTGGACCCCGATCCTAACTCGGTTGAGGAGCAAGCTCTCTAATTGGGCTGGGAGAAATTTGTAGATGGGAGGTAGAGTATCCCTCATTAACTCGGTTCTTGTTAACATGTTGATTCATCCCTTGGCATTTTTCAAGGCTCCTAAGAAAATTATAAATGATATTATTACGATTCAACGGTGTTTTCTTTGGGCTGGGAACTCCAGCAAAAAATTCATATCTTGGGTTTCATGGAATTCTATTTGCAAAACTAAGGAGCACAGAGGCTTAGGTATTAAACATGTTGGCCATTTTAATAGTGCCCTTTTAGCAAAATGGTTGTGGAGATTTCAAACAGGCGATAACTAAATTTGGAGGAAGACTTTAAATCTTAGATACAATAACTTGAGTTTGAAGGTGCAAACTTATGCTGATGCTGGCAGCCCGAAGTCTGACTCAACCTGGATGAAGGATATTCTATCAATCATCAGATCACATGTGGATTTTTGTAAGTTCACGACTAGAACTATTGGAGATGGTCGTGACACGGCGTTCTGGCAATCTAATTGGATTAGAGATTTGCCGCTTAAAATAGATTTCAGCGTCTGTTACAGGGATGTTCCAGGAAATTTGCGAGTGTTAGTCAGATGGGAGCCTGGGAGGACGGTATTTGGGTCTGGAATTTGAGAGATACGTTGTTAGATGCGGTCTCCAGTTTTGAACCAGAGTGGTCTGAGAGTAGGATTGTCTTGGATCAGATTGCAGCTAACGGTAATGTCGATGATAATTGGAAATGGCTTCTTGATGACTCTTTGTTGTACAAGGTTAGTTCATTCTATTCTGTTCTATCATCTTCTACCTCTGATTACGATGTTCAAAGAGATAGCGATATCCTTCTGGAGGTTCTTCGGAAAACGGTTCTTCTGGAAAAAGTTCAAACTTTTTGTTGGAGGACGGCTCTTGATAGATTACCTACTAAATTTAACTTGTTGAAAAGAAGGGTGATTGACGATCCCCATTATATGGATTGTGCGTTTTGTTCGAATTGCATTGAGGATACTTCTCATCTTTTCTTCACGTGTTCTAAATCCTTGATGGTCTGGAATAAGATCTGCGTTTGGGTAGATATAGGGTGTATATCAGAGTATAGTTGTCACCTTCATGCGAATGCTTGGAACTCGAGTCTTTCGGGCCGGTGCAAAGAGAACAAGATCAACTCTATTTGATTTATATCTTGCTGGATTTTATGGAGGGCTAGAAATAAAATTTTATTCAATAATGAAACTATTGATGTAGACGACATTGTTATCGACATTCAAGTTTCATCGTTAAACTAGTTGATTCTGGGAAGGAAGGATAGTAAGCATTGTAGTCTATACGATTGGTTTAAATTTCCGTTTGATTTTTTGTAACTATCTTAAACTTGATGCTATTTGTTTCCCTGTTGTCTTGATATTTTCTTAATTTCTTTCTAATATTATTTGCCTATAAAAAAAAACCATACCCTACTTAGGACATATAATAATATACCACGTTTGACTGATTCGTTAAAAAATATATATTATATGGCTCCAATAATTCATAATGATCTGATTTATTTATTTCCGTATAGAAATCACGTGTGTACCTAAATGGTAAACAAGGTTTAATACAATTTTTAGTCCTTTATTTTAACCTTGAGGTTCCATTTGGTCTCATAACTTTAAAAAGTCCCATGTTGGTCCTTTAACTCTTCAAAACGTTCTATAGTAGTCCTTTTTGTCTAATTAACGATGAATTTATCGATTGATTTTTGAGTTTTTCCATCACAAATAAGACAAAAAAGACTAATATGGAATATTTTGAAGAGTTAAGGGACCAACATGGATCATTCTCCATATGGTATAAATATCACTCGAAGTATCTGGTTTAAAGATCAGGCATAATAATTTTTCCAACAAGGAGAAATCTAAATCATTCTCCAAAGAGAATTCAATAACAGTCATTTGACCACTCAAAAATATTTTTCAAACAAAGAGAAATTTAAATAATTTTTCAAAGAGAATCCACAAAACAACACTTGATTCTCAATTCAACGAGTAGAAAGAAAAGGGTGGGGGAAGTTAGCGCTTTGACAATTCAAAAAACGTAAAGTATGCAGAGTGAGGAAGGAAAAATTCAAAAGAAATTTTTGGTGTGTTTTAGAGTGAAACATATTCATTCATTATATAATAAAGTAGACTAGTCAAGAAATATAATCTAAGCAATGTTAGACTAGAAGTAAAACTAAACATTTTTAAGATTGTACATAAACATAGACATCTATGACTTGAACATTTATGTAGCAAGTAGGATTCCGATTCAACAAGAGTGACACAATTGTCTTGAACTATTTACCATGCATCAAACTTGCAGACAACCTTTTCTTAATATCTAATAACTATCTGCTTTAATATCTATGTGCATCTATCTCAATTTAGTGAAGGCTCTAGGAATTCTTATTTCACAGGAACCGATCTAAGTTCCACAATCACACAAGTGAGTCTATTAAGAGTACTTCTGAAGATAGATACTCCTACATATAAAGTATAAATCTAATTAAGAGTTTCTATTATCTCAGCGTCTTATTGCTTAAGAATTCATGTTTTTCTTATGGAAAAATACCTTCTTTTTGTCCCGTATCTTAACCTCGGGGTTCATTTTGGTCCCTTAATTTAAAAAATCTCAATATTGGTCCCTTAACTCTTCAAAACGTTCCATATTAGTCCTTTTTATCCTATTAGCAAAAAAAATTCAAAAATCGGTCGCTAAATTCATCGTTAATTAGACAAAAAGGTCTAATTTGAAACGTTTTGAGGAGTTAAGAGACCAATATGAACCTTTTAAAAGTTAAGGGACTAAAATGAATCCTGAAGTTATGATACGAGACTAAAAAAGGTATTAAGTCTTTTCTTATTTATACTGGCATGGTCATCTCATATTACTCATAATTTATTAATACCCATTAAGTCTTATTTTTGTGATTTCCAATCTATTAGGTCGGTTACCATCATGAGCCATTCATTTCTCTATAAGTATTAGTCTTATCTTTTTGCATGTATTAAAGACTTTATCTCATATTAATCCTTTTGTCAAATGATCGGTTAAATTTTCGACTTTCTCTCATATTAATCCTTTTGTCAAAAGATCTGTTAAATTTTCATCAATTCTTACAAGATACACTCATACAACTCCTTTGTAGATACATTCTCCGACAATAGTTGTATATGCTATCATTTCAAACTCTGTCATAGAGTGAGTCACGATAGTCTAATCCTTCAATTTCTAAAAAATACAACTCCTTCAACTATATTAACTATATAGCCAAAATTGCTTTAAAATCATCTGATAAGATATTGTAATTTGCATCATTGTATTCTTAATGTACATCAAGAAATCTCTAATAATTTATACCGAGATTCATATATAAGGCATAAGGCCTCATTTCTTAACTTTACCATCTCAGCAGGCACATTAGAATAACATAAGGATTGTCAAGGTTCCTGATTCTCACTGGTGTTCTTATGCTTTTCAAGATGGACAATGAGTTATTTGGTCGGTGAACCTTTGTGGCCAACAGTCCCCACACAAACAAGATTGATGAACTGCAGATAAATGTGACTTTCATTGCAACTATCTTTCTAGTATACCATTTAAACCACAAACACTAAATGTAATTAGGATTGTGCTTGGTACTCGTGCTCTTTCCACTTATGTAATTACCTTCCTCATGACATCACATGTAACTATCTATTGATTGTCATATATAGGAACACCATCTCTGAACAACCACAGCAGCCAAGGAAGAAGTATCATATCCTAAGAAAGACCAAAAGCTTCCCATCTTGCAATTCGAGATAATGAAAATATTTAACCACCCAAATTTAAAACCAATTTAACATTTAATTTTAGATTTCGTCCCCTGCATTCGAACCGAAAATATCATGGAAAGAATAGGGAAAGTAGTACCAATCAACAGGATAATTCAATGTTTAAAATAGAAGAAGAAAACATTATTAAAAAAAACTAGATTAAAAATAACCAATTTTTGTTAGGAATGACATTAATGAATGGAAAAAATAACTTACTAGTAATGAAAGGTTCAAATATCCTTTGAAGTTTGAGATATTTTGAAAAAACAAAGTCTTTAATAGTTAGGATTTGAGACATAAGGGGAAAGTTAAAGGAGAGGTTGTACACGTTGAATGAAGCTTTTACGGGGAAGGAGAATTCGTAGTTGAAGGAAGCACATTTATGAAGCAATAGTGAAAAATTACACAGGATGGGAATCATACGTATAATGGAGAAAGTGGTTCAGGTTTGGGAGGAGAATCATTCGCACAGGATAAATAAGCTTTGGTTGAGGGTTTGGAAGAAGGAAAAGTGAATTTGGAAGAAGGAGAAGCAAGTTTTAATCGAGGGTTTCAAAGATATAGGATTTTTATGATTTGGGAGAGAATAATTTTTTTAGTGATTTGGAGGGAATAAATTTTACTTTAAGCACTTATTGAACTTTCACTTTTTTTTCTTTAATCCAAAGACCTCTGTTCGATTCTAAGATGAAACTTATTTTACAAAACAAGAATGGCCTTATATAATAAATCTTTATTAAAATAATTAAAATTATGTTAGAATTGTTTTAAATTGTTGTTAATAAAATACGTTCTTTTTGTTATCTATTAGAACGGGAATGTGGTCTTATGCTCCTCTGGATCAGGAATTTCTTCATGTCATCTGTGGTGGACACTTGGACAGCCTCACAATTGAATGTCTCAATGTAATCTCTGAGAGACTCGTTCTTCCCCTGGATAATGGCCTTCAGGGCCGCCTCTGTCTTCGGATAGCGTCGAGAAGCTGTGAAAGGCCTAGAAAACTGGCGCTTCAGGTCACCCCATGAGGCGACGGAGTCGGGCGCAAGGTGTTTGTACCATGCAATGACCCACTTCGTCAAGGTGGTGGGAAACAGTCTGCACTTTATGATTCCCCGAATGTTTTTGTAATCCAGCATCGCGTCTACGCTTTCAATGTGGTCGTCTGGGTCGGTTGTTCCATCGTAGGTTGCAAGGATTAGGGGGTTTTCATCGCAACGGGCAACAGAGCGTCCCCAATGGCCCTGCATAGTGGTGAACGCCGGCTATCTTTGTCGCTCCAGACAGGTGACGGCGAAGGGGAGGTCGATTCCAGGGAGTGTCTGTGTCGCGTGGACTCTTCGGTTGGGGCCATGGTTTGGAGGAGCCCGCAAAGGCTTTGGTCTTCTTCTGAGCCGGTGAGCATCGCTCCTCTCAGGGAGGTGACTTGTCCCTCTTGTAAGAAACCGTCTGTTGGGGTCGTTCCAGCCGGGGGCGGCGCCTTGCCGGTCGGGGGGATGAGCTCCTAAAATCTTCTATGTAGTTTCTCAGTGGGGGAGGAGAGAGGCTGATGGAAGCTGGGTGATGGTGTCTCTGCGGGGGGAGAGAGATTGACAGAGGTCCGTCAATGATGTCTCTGTGGGGGAGGAGAAGGATTGGGAGAAATTGGGTGAAGGTGTCTCCGCGGGGGAGAGCGCGACGGTTGTTCTCTCTCGAGCATCCCTGTCTGTTTGTTCTGCCCGAAGATCATCAAGTTGGTTTGATTGATCGCCGCGAACAGAGCCGTGACGGTAGGATCGACGCCCACTTGAATCGGGATGGGCTAGTAGACAGTCGGGCTGTCAAAGTGCGGGACGACGTTGAAGGTCGCGTCCTCAAAGGAGGAAGAGGCGGTACGTGCGTCCCTCTGGTGATCTTCTTCATTATGGACGATCACGTTGGGGTCGCGACCGTCCCCATTGAAGAATGGGGTAAAGGCGGATCCTAGTGCATTGTCGTTACGTGGACTGACCATGATGGAGATGAAATTGTTGGAATTTGCTTTGGTCCCTGAGCTGCTATGTGGGGAAAGGAGAAGGGACGGAGAGGCAAACATTTCCCACAGACGAAGCCACTGATCTCACCTGATTAGAAAGAATCAATGGCCTGCCACGTGTCTTTGGATTTCTGGTTTTACTGGTGTTGTGGAGAGAAAGGGGGTGTACCTGCAAGGCACTCTGATGCTTAAGTGAGTAAAGGATCAGAGAGAGTAAGGAAGTACAAAAGTTAGGTATGGAGAAGAAGTTACCTGACTCTATAGTGAAAGAGAGTATTTATAGTGTGCCCCCAGCGCAGGATAAACGATTATCTTGTATTAGGTCAGACTGACAAATCCAACCCTAGTAACTATCAGGCTTACGTGGCGTAGTGAAGACCAACACGTTGTTTTCGCCCTAGATCAACTACCCTGTGATCTCCAGATGGTGGGTTGACTGACTCTATCAGTGGTGGATAGTTGTCAGATGACATCTCCCCGCGTGGGAGACGTGATATCCTCTTCCCAACGTATCTGTCATGTTGAGGCTTGTGCCCGACGGAGGAGGATTGGTTCTTATTGGACCTCGTCCCTATAGTATTGGGTTGGGCCTGCCCGGCTGAGGGCGGGTCCCGACCCAGTGCAAAACAAAAACCTTCCATTTTTTAATGATATCATTTAAAAATGTGAACAAGAAATTATTTCTTAGTAGCATAGGGAGAAGAAAGATAGAGTTGATACCAAACGATGGAATAGAAAGTAATGGACACAAATTGTGGCAAGGACAATACATTATTTCTTAGTAGCATAGAGACAAGAAAGATAGAGTTGATACCAAATGATGGAATATAAAGTAATGGACACAAATAGTGGCAAGGACAATACGCGGTAGTTACATGCAAGTGGATCCTAAACTTGTTGTAAGGAATGCAACTTGCAAAATCATAATTACAGTGAGGGTACATGTTTGAATAATCAACATAGAAGGGAAGCAATTATTGGCATATAATAAATGACTTAGATTCAAGCACATGACTAGTATAAAACTCTGTTATCCCATATATGTTATGCACACACAAATCACCACTTAGAAATATGGCCTCCTTTTTCCAATCCTTACAAGTCTTGTTCCTTGCTTCCCTTATCCTTCTTCCTCATGGCCTTTCTATTCCACCTATTCCTCGTGATCTTCCTGAACATCTTTCTCGTATTTTTCATGGGCTTCATCATCTAGTTCATCATTTTGCTCCTCCCCATGATAATAAAATTGATCCACTTTATGCATCTTCAACCCGTTCTTACAAACCACCATATCATAGAAAAGTTCCAGTAGATAAGATTCATATCTAAATCATGCATGCAACAGGCATATTGATATATATTCTATTAAATAAGTGGTGCTGTTTAGCACTTAGTACTTATGGGGTTAATCACTTCGTTTTATATCTATTTTCATTTTGTACCTGTTTACCAAGTTAGGAGAGCATTATATATGTGGTATGAATATAAATCTTCATACGGAATACGTATTCGCGTGGACATCGGTGTTTATATTCATACCCGTACTCTATGAATATCTAAGTATCCATATTCGTATTCATTTATCTGTATTTTTAATATAAGAGTTTTACTATAATTGGTATTTCGTAGTAACGAATTTTGTGAAAATAAATGCACTACATTTTACTACAGATTAATGATTGTGATTAAAAATTGGAAAGTTTGGCGCTTTTCATGGACAATTCAAGTGCGACACTTTTAAAATGATTTTTTTAATTATATAAATAATTTTATTATAACCTGTACTTTTTATATTTTCACCATAACAAAATATGTACCAAAATGTGAAACAAAACTATACATTATACCAAAATGGGAGGCATCGTGTATAAAAATGTTAAATAAACTTATACATTATTTACATCATTCTCAATATTGTAAACACATTAAAAAATTAATATAAACTAGGCTTACAAATCTCATGGAAGCAAGACCCCAAACATGAACGTACATCTTTTAAGTCTTCTTTTTTTTTTTGAATGATGTCACGTTGTTAATCATCTATCAGTTCAACAAAATGTAAAATCAATTAAATTGAAATAATAACAAACAATAATGTAGTACAAATCATTAATATGTAATTGTAAATATCTATTACATACTCTTAAAAATCAACAATTTTGATACACACAATGTTTTTCATGTGTTTCATTTATATTAAATTCACAATCTTATCCACTTGATTGTTTCTGCGTCTACAAGTAAATTTTATATGGTGAATAATAATAATATACACAAAACACATATAATTATAGATTAATAAATATCACAAATATTACACTTACTATAATTGTATAAAATTTGAGTTTTTTCCCAAGCCCTTTCAACAAAGTGGATACCTCCACAACTCTGTAAATTAAAAGCATAAATTATAAATCTACTATTCACATAAATTATAAATTCACTTAAAAATTACACGTTTCATCTTCGATTCAAACTATTTGCCTAAGGAATATAAAACAATAACCATACTCTACTTAGGACATTTAATAATCCACTACTAATGACCATTGTATAAACCACGTTTGATTCATTTGTTAAAAAATATGTATAATATAGCTCCAATAATTCATAATGATCTGATTTATTTATTTCCGTATAGAAACTATGTGTGTACCTAAATGGTAAAACAAAGATTTTATACCGTTTTTAGTCCAGTATCTTAACCTCGAGGTTCGTTTTGCTCCTTTAACTTTAAAAAGGTCCACATTGGTCTTTTAACTCTTCAAAATGTTCCATATTAGTCCTTTTTATCTAATTAACGATGAATTTAACGACTGATTTTTAAATTTTTCCATCGCAAATAATAAAATAGAAGACTAATATGAGACATATTGAAGAGTTAAGAAACCAATATGGACTATTTTTAAGTTAAGGGACCAAAAATGTTAAGATACGAGACCAAAAATGATATTAAATCTAAAACAAAATTCAAATATTGAAGTGAGTCTTAACATTAAAAGTACTTATATGCACCAATTTAACTTGAGATTAACATAAAAAAATGCACTTATGTGAATCACAGTTCGAGTATTAGTTGAATATAGCAACATCTATATTTAGCTCATGGTATAATTGAACAAACATTTCATCTTTAATATTCATGATTAACCATACCAATCTTTTTTAAAGAATCTTGATGAGGAAATGGATCTTGTTTTGGATCAGTGTGACTGAACAATATTCTTTGTGCTCACACCATCAAAAACCACTTTTTTTGGAAATTCACGTACATTTTAATTCTTTAGAGGTTTACCCTCATCATTTCCAATTTCAGAATCATAAGAACACTTGCAACATCTAATGAATAATGTTATAAGACCTTAAACAGATGCAACCTACAAAACATAATTTTAAGCAGACAAACAACAAAACAAAAGTTTTACATATAGTCGCATCTCGAAAAATATAATCCTTAGTGAAGCATTCACGAGTTTGTGGAAAATGATTGAATAGAGTCACCACCGAACTTTATATTTTCCAAAGAAGGAAAGGAAAAATATCGATAAAACCCTTAAAATAAAAAGAAGAGGACGTCGCAACCATATTCGGGTTTAGATGTCGATTATGCAAGGAGAAGGTTTTAGGCAGTCTAGGTAGGGACTTAGTAGATTTCTTTGTATGTTCTTTGCTGGTGTGGTCTATTGAAAGGGTACTGTCATGACAGGTCCTTTATCACTGGTTGAATTCACTTTAGTGTCTTAGAAGTATGAGTTTATCAACTCCTAGTTGCTGGCTGTTTAGTTTTTTTGCTCATGCTAATATTTGGTTTATAATTGTTTAACAAGTTAGTAAACTACATTAAAACAATATAAGGATTTAGTGCTTGATTGATTGGCATTGTGATGGCCAAGTTCCTACTGTCATGAGCTTGTGAGTGGTCTGTTTGCTAACTGATCAAACCGTTTTTATAAGTGTTACTGCTCTAATTGAGTGGTCTGTTTGCTAATTGAGAAATACAAATATTTATATTCAGTGTTTATATGCATTTCTAAGAGGCAATCCACTTGGCAGCTTCTCCATAATCCTGCTGGGTAGCTCGAAAGAACCGTAGCCTCAAATTTTGCATAAAAGATAGCACCAGCAAACCTTCTTTGTCAAACACACACACACAAACACACACAAGTGTTATTATTTGGTATTAACACCATCATAAGTGCGTATTGCCATGATTAACATGCTTGACCATTTACAAACATAAAAGAACAACAATGGTACAAGTTATGGAAAGTGCCAAACAAAAAATATTTAGGATCTAAGTACAATATTCGTCATTCTACAAGTTGCACATCGGAAGAAACTACAATCTAAGCTTCCCTTTAGACATCCATGCATAGCTTCAATTGTAAATCAAACCTGCAAACAATACCTGAAAACCAATAATAATAATAATTATGAGGTGAGATAATAATCTCAGTGAATTCCCCTATATTATGGGTTCACTCAACTCTTCAAGGTTCTAGTTGTTTTCTAACTCAAGTCGAAAGGGAAAGGGATAAGACTTGAGTTCACAAAATTCACAATGCATGAAAACATGTCTCTTGAGTTCATCAAATCAAACTATCACTAGTCGGGAACCATACCAAGGCATCCGCTTTTCTCGTCCTCTTCTATGTATTGAACTTTGGACATGGGCCATTGATCCTTCGGCTTTCATGAGCATTACAAGCTCCTCTTTGGGACTCTAATCTACTTGGTTGCACATATGGGACTTTAACCCATATGGTTGAGCATATGAGATTCTAACCCACTTGGTTGAACATATGAGAATCTAACCCACTTGGTTGATGCGAAGTATCAGTGCATTCATCCCAATGTTACTCCCTATAGATATATTGACTTGAGATGGCACAATCAATGGATGTTTCTGACTAGATAAAATAACACAATCGTGATTGTATTCGACAATCACAAGGTGACCATATTCACCTTAATCACACAAAAATACCACATGTTCCATACAATTTATCTCACTCATACTATGGTGAGCATTCATGCATGACACACACTTGGGTATTATATGGCATGCATGTCAGCTTCTAGTGTTATCTAAATCAAACTTGTAATCTATTTTTCTTTCTAATCCATTTATATAGTTATAAGTTTAGGTTTTCTCACTCATATTTATAGAGTTTTAAGCATGATATCACACAACTAAACATTCAATCAATATACATATATGGCGTAATAAAATATTATACATAATACACACATATGGTATTACAACATATCAAACATATAACTAACTATAGAAGTTCACATACACATTAAGGCATATAAACCAACCATAGAAGTTGTGCTTTATGCTCCTATTTTACAAATTAGTAAAGTTTAAGTTTTTAAGATTTTGTTTGTAATCTTTCATCTGTTCATATTACTTATATACCCATCTCATATTATAATCTTTTTTTTTTAAGATTTGGGATGGCAGTGGACAGGTTTGGGTAAGGTATTATAATACCTGTTATCAAATATGTGGTTTAGAAAAATTCTCATACGAAATTCATATTCGTGTGGATATCGACGTTTATATTCATATACGTACCCTATTGTATCTAAGTACCCATATTCGTATGTGTTTATCCGTATTTCTAATAAAAAATGATCTATCAATTATAATTTATCATCATTTTAATTTTTTAACAACATGTAAAAAAAATTATGGATATTATTATTGAATTCAAAAATGAATAAATATTTATTTTAAAATGTGTAGAAATTTAATAGTAATGTATTTAATAAAATTGTTAGATTAACATATATATCTATATATCATAATGAAAATAAAATAAAAATAAAAATATGTATTGTGCGGGTATAACGCGGGCTAAGTATTAAAATATCTATACTCATACTCATATTCGCTTATTTTAGTGGGTAAATTATCCGTATCTATATCCATTTTGCAAGTTTTTATCTTATCTGTTGCGGATAAATTTTGCGAATATCCACATTATAAGTGGGTACAATTGCCATTCCTATTTAAAATATTTATATACATATTATAGAAAATACAATTAATATTGTATATTACTTATATTTATTGAAATACTATTTGCTCGCTCATTGTACTTCACTTCAACAATTTTGACATATAATAATGTCTTTTTAATATTTATTTTTAATAAAGTGTTATTAATTTTTTTACATACTTATAAAATTTTTAGAAAAAAACCACTATTGAAAAAGGTGTTTAATCAGAGTATAAAAAAATGAATTACAAAATTTGTAACAAATAAGATTAGCACTAATATACAAAATTGCGGCTTTACAAATATTTAGTTACGATCAAATTGTAATATTGCTACAGAGATTTAAAGTGTGCTAAAAAATATTAACTATGATTTTACTGTTGTAAAAAGACATATCAAAATTCAAAAACATAAGTTTAATCAAACATTTCTTCGAAAATTATATATCACATCAGTTGATATAAGAGTTTTATTATAGTTGGTAGTTCCTAGTGACAAAGTTTTGATAAAAAAATACACTACATTTTACTACAGACTAATGATTGAGTTGAAAAATTGAATAGTGCGGCACTTTTCACTATAATTGAACATTTCATGTGTGAAACTTATAAAATATATATTTTTAATTATAAAATTATTTTTGTTATAACCTGTATTTTTTATATTTTTACCATAAATAAAATATGATTCCAAAATATGTATCAAAATGTGAAACAAAATTATCCATTATACCAAAATGGGAGGCATCTTATATATATTACTAAATCTAATAAATTATAAACTTACTTAGAAATTACACGTTTCATTGTTGAGTCAAACTATTTGCCTAAGGAATATAAAACAATAACCATACCCTACTTAGGACATATAATAATAAACCACTTTTGATTGATTCGTTAAAAATATATATTATATGGCTCCAATAATTCATAATGATCTGATTTATTTATTTCCGTATAGAAATCATGTGTGTATCTAAATGGTAAACAAGGTTTAATATAATTTTTAGTCTTTTATCTTAACCTTGAGGTTCCATTTGGTCCCATAACTTTAAAAAGTCTCATATTGGTCCTTTAACTCTTCAAAACGTTCTATAGTAGTCCATTTTGTCTAATTAACGATGAATTTAGCGATTGATTTTTAAGTTTTTTCATCACAAATAAGACAAAAAAGACTAATGTGGAATATTTTGAAGAGTTAAGGGACCAATATGGATCATTTTTAAGTTAATGGACCAAAATGAACCCCGAGGTTAAGATACAGGACCAAAAAAGATATTAAGCCTAAAACAAAATTCAAATATTGAAGCGAGTCTTAACATTAAAGTATTTATGTGCACCAATTTAACTTTACATTAGCATAAAAAATATATTTATGTGCATCACAGTTCTAGTATTAGTTGAATACTAAAACATCTATATTTGGATCATGGTATAATTGAAAAACATGTCTTAATATCAATGATTGACCATAACAATCTTTTTAAACAATCTTGATGAGGAAATAGGTCTTGTTTTGGGTCAGTGTGGCTGAACAACATTCTTTCGTGCTCACACCATCCAAAACCGCTTTTTTTTTGCAACTCTAGTACATTTTAATTGTTTGGAGGATTAGACCTATCACTGTCAATTTCAGTATCATAAAAACACTTGCAACATCCAATGCAAAATGTTACAAGACCATAAACAGATGCAACCCACAAAACATAATTTTAAGGAGACAAACAA
Organism: Lathyrus sativus; assembly: GCA_963859935.3. Taxonomy (NCBI): domain Eukaryota; kingdom Viridiplantae; phylum Streptophyta; class Magnoliopsida; order Fabales; family Fabaceae; genus Lathyrus; species Lathyrus sativus. The sequence continues at coordinate 4,333,333 of OZ012739.1, read as the reverse complement.
CAAAAAAAAAGTTATACATATAGTCGCATCTCGAAAAATACGATCCTTTGTGAATGTTCGCACGCTCGTGGAAAATGATTGAATAGAGTCACCATAGAATTTTATTTTTTTCAAAGAAGGAAATGGAAAATATCGATTAAACCCTTGAAATAAAAAGAAGATGGTCATCGCACCAATATTCGGGTTCAGAAGTCAATTACGTAAGGAGAATGTATTAACACCATATAACGCCCAGTATAATATATATATATATATATATATATATATATATATATATATATATATATATATATATATATATATATATATATATATATATATATATATATATATATATATATATATATATATATATATATATATATATATATATATATATATATATATATATATATATATATATATATATATATATATATATATATATATATATATATATATATATATATATATATATATATATATATATATATATATATATATATATATATATATATATATATATATATATATATAATACCATACTAGTGTTATTATTTGGTATTAACACCATCATAAGTGCCTATTGCCATTATTTAAATACTTGACCATTTTCAAACATAAAAGAACAACAATGGTACATGATATGGAAAATGCCAAATAATAAATATCTAGGATCTAAGTACAATATTCGTAATTGTTCGAGATACACAACGGAAGAAATCACAATCTAAGCTTCTCTTAAAACATCTATGCATAGCTTCACTTGTAAACCAAACCTGCAAACAATACCTGAAAAACAACAATAATAATGGGGTGAGACAATAATCTCAGTGAGTTCCTCTATAATATGGGTTCACTCGACTCTACAAGGTTCTACTTAATTTCTAACTCAAGTCAAAAGGGAAAGGGATAAGACTTGAGTTCACAAAATTCGCAATGTATGTAAATATGTCTCTTGAGTTTATCAACTCAAACTACCACTAGTCGTGAACCATACCAAGACATCACTTATTCTGGTCCTCTCCCACGTCTAGAACTTTTGGCATAGACCATGGATCCTTGTATTATACTTCGGATTTCATGAGCATTACAAGCTTCTATTTGGGGCTTTAATTCACTTGGTTGCATATATGGAACTTTAACCCACATGGTTGAGCATATGAGACTCTAACCCACTCGGTTAGACATATGAGAACCTAACCACTCGGTTGCACTATGGGACTTTGATCGGTGGATTTCAGTTGTGTTTTCAAACGCTGTTTGTTGTTAATTTCACACCGTTTTTATCTGTTTTCGAAGTTTTAGTTGTTATTATCTGAGTTACTCGTAGTTGTTTGTCTTCAAGTCTTATTTTGAAGTTTGTATTACTTTTGCCGCTGGTGCGTTTGATTCGGTTTCTTTTAGTGTGTTTTTGACAGAAATGGATAGCATGACAGTCGCACCGCTTTCGGAGGCAATGAAAAGTCGGAAAAGGGAAGTCAGAGCCACAACACAGGTACCCGTGTTGCACAACACGGCCTGTGTCATGGAGGACACGGCTGGCAGACACGGGTAGGAGAAGCAGAGGAAAATAGGAAACAGACGTACAACACGGGTGCCCGTGTCATGCAACACGACCCGTGTTGCAGCCCTTGTAGAAGAAAACGTGTCCTGAAGGAGTCAGCAGCCTGACACGGCCACCCGTGTTGCACAACACGGCCCGTGTCATGGCCACTGAGAGTGAAATTGTTATTTTTCTGATTTTTATGTCGTCAGACCTATTTCGAAGGGCATTTGAGACATTTCGCAATGTAATTTGAATTTAGATATAAGAGCCACTTTTTAGAAAGAGGAAGACACTTTTGAATTGATATTAGGATTGACAACTGAGGAGAGAGTTTTGCTGGAGAACAAAGGATCGATCAAAAGCGGAAGCAATTGATGATCCAAGGGATCCAACTCGAATTGTAATGATCTTCTCCTTTTCATTTCTAATTGCATTTATGTTTATGAAGAACATGAGCAGCTAAACCCCCAGTTGTTAGGGGGTGGTCCTAAGTTGCGATGTAATGACCTTTGTTTGATTATGCTATGAGAATTATGTTATTCACCATATATATATGTTATTTTGCAACAATATTAATGAGTATTCATATTGGAAAGTAGAATTCGAATTATGCTTAGGTTTTAGTCTGGAAAGTCAACCTAACACTTTTGCAAAATAGTCTCACGGTCGATATTGCTTAGGAATGAGGATATCCCGTATCACGTATTTTATGGTCGGAACTATTGCTTGATGCTTTTCATGGACACTGAGGAATTAGTGTACATGAAACTCATCAAAGGGTTTTTATTAAGGAATTAAGGAAAACTAAATTGGCCAACTGATGAATTAAGGTTAATAACTATTATAGCAGATAATCCTACATGGTCTTTACTCGCATCGTATCCACTCCCCTAACACGGTTCTTAGATTGATTTATAAGTCTTTATTTACTTGTTGTATTACTCTGCTACCAAACAAACCCCTAGATCTTGTGTTCCTTTGAATACTAAAAATCCTGTTAATTACTACGCAGTCCTCGAGATCGATACTTGGGACTTCCTTATTACTACAATCGGTAAAAATAGTACACTTGCTATTTTCCCAACCAAGTTTTTGGCGCCGTTGCCGGGGACTGCCAAATTAACATTGTTTTTAGAATCCAAAAGAAATTTTGTTGCTCTGCGACTAAAATTTTATTATTCGCAACATTTTTTTTCTCTGCTTGTATTATCTAACGTTTGTCTAATTGTGTATGCGAGGTCAGGCCTCAGCTAAATATTCTTTTGATACAGAACCAGAACGAGCGTTACATGAAAGACGGAGAATAGCTAAAGTTAAAAGACTGGAAGAAATAGAGGAAATTATATCTGTGCAGAGCGACTCCGAAGAGAGAGAGACAACACCTGATACTGTTCAAATGGCTGGAAATCCACCTCAGCCTGAAAGACTGCTAGGAGACTATGGAGGGGCCAATGCTCAACCAAACCGGATGACCATTGTGAATCAACCGGTGAATGTTGTGCATTTTCAGCTACACCCTTCCACCATCCGTCAGTTGGAGAGCAAGTCGTTCGCCGGAAGAATCAACGAAGATGCAAATAAACATCTTCAGAGATTCCTTACGACCACCACCTCGTTGAAGATAGAAGGACATTCCGAAGAGGCCAAGAGATTGGTTATGTTCCCGTTCACACTCACTGATGATGCGGAAGAATGGTTTTACTCGCTTCCAGCTGGGAGTATCACAACATGGCAAGAGATGGAAACTGCGTTCCTGAATGAGTATTTCCCTGCTTTAGTGTTTATCCGAAAAAGATATGACATTGTCAACTTCAAGCAAAAAGAAGGAGAATCTTTAGGGGATGCATATAAGTGGTTTAAGAGGTGTCTTACAGCATGTCCTACTCATAACATGGACGCCACTGAGCAGATGCAAAACTTCGTGAATGGATTACGACTCAAAACGAAACAGCTCATAGACACTGCTGTCGGTGGCTCAACCAACTTCTCAACGGCCACGGGTATCAAAAGGATCATAGAAGCAATTGCCGCTAACAAGCACCTTGAGTTGTATGATCGCACGGTAAACCAACCGGAAGGTAAGATTGATTTGAAGTTGGCAGACCAGGTTGTTAAAATGGAGGATCAGATTACCGCTGAGGTAGAGAGAAGGTTAAAGAAAATGAATGTAGAAACGCAGACAGTGGCACAGGTTGAACCAGTTCAAGCAGCACCTTGTGAAATATGCGGTGGACCACACTTTACCGTGCATTGTGTAGCAACTCAAGAGCAGGTGGAACAGATTAATATGTTGAGGCAGAACAATCCCTACGCCAACACATATAATCCTGGTTGGAAAAATCACCCTAATTTTTCATGGAAAGATCAACAAGGAAATGTACAAAAACCGGTTCAAGGCCAACAACCATATCAACCTCAGCAACAACAGTACCAGCAGACACCGTACCAACCTCAATATCAACAACAAGAGCCTAGAAAAGCTGATTGGGAAGTAGCCATTGAGAAAATGGCCGCCCAAAGTTCTCAATTTCAAGAAGAGACAAGGAGCAACTTCAGGAATGCTGGAGCATCCATTAAAAATCTTGAAGTACAAATGAGTCAAATTGCTCAACAGCTAGCGAGTTCGCAAGCGCCGGGTACACTTCCAAGTGCCACAGTACCAAATCCGAAGGATCACCACCAAATTAAGGCGGTAGTAACAAGAAGTGGAAAATCCAAGGAAGTAGAAGAAGAGGAAACAGAACTAAATGATCAGATGATTGAAGTTGAGCTGGAAATTAAAGAAAATGAAGTGGTTGAGGAAGAAGTGGTGACACCGGTACCGGTAACTAAAGAAAAAGTGGTAGAACCGAAACCGGTGATCAAACTGCCATACCCCTCAAGAAATAAAAAGAAAGGACAGCAAGAGAAGAATTTTGAGAAATTCCTTGAACTGTTTAAAAAGTTAGAGCTGAACATTCCGTTGTTGGAGGCACTAGAACAAATGCCCACCTATGCCAAATTCATGAAGGACATCATTGATAAGAAGCGGACTAGTGAGTCTGAACCTGTTATTCTAACGGAAACTTGTAGTGCTATTTTGCAGGGTCTGAAGATTCCGGTGAAGAAGAAAGACAGTGGAGCTGTTACTATCCCATGCACTATTGGCGATAGGTCATTCAACAGAGCTTTAATTGATTTGGGAGCAAGTATTAGCCTCATGCCCTTGTCCATCTACAAGAAGTTGGATATTGGTGCGGTTCAAGACACTCAGATGACTCTCCAATTTGCTGATCATTTGGTTAAGCGGCCGTATGGAATGGTTCAAGATGTTCTAGTTAAGGTAGATAAATTTGTGTTTTCGGTTGATTTTGTGATACTAGAGATGCCGGAAGATGAAGAAATGCCGTTAATTTTGGGCCGACCATTCTTGGAAACCGGGAGAGTCATGATAGATATGGAAGGCGGCACCCTGACCTTGAAGGTATATGACGAGGAGTTAAAAATTGATGTTAGTAATACCAAGAAGCATAAACAGGATCTTGGCACAAGTAGCAACATACAAGTGCTAGAAAAAGTTGTAGAGAGCGAACATTTGGAGAGTGTGACCCAACTGCCCCTTGAGAGAGTGTTAAGCATGTCAATTTTTAAGGAAGATAAAGAAGTGGATGAGAATGACAGGGAAGTAGTTGAAATGTTGGAAACTCGACCATTCCAAAGGGGATCCCGACCACACCGATGGGAGGACTTAAGGCAACCTATAGCGCTGGAAGGTAATGACGAAAAGCCTAAAGGTTCAGAATTGAAACAACTGCCGGAAAATCTCAAATATGTTTTTCTAGACACCGAGGAAAAGTGCCCCGCCATTATCAGCTCTAGTTTGAAAAGTGTCCAAGAGAAACGACTGATTGGGGTTCTTAAAAAATTTAAGAGTGCTATTGGCTGGAAAATCGAAGACCTCAAGGGTATAAGTCCTACAGTTTGCATGCACAAAATCCTTATGGAGAAGGACCACAAACCGTTTTTGTACCCCCAGAGAAGACTGAACCCCGTTATGAAGGAAGTCGTAAGAAAGGAAGTGGTGAAATTGTTGGATGCTGGACTTATCTATCCTATATCGGACAGTTCATGGGTGAGCCCTGTTCACGTGGTGCCCAAGAAAGGAGGTACAACTGTGGTGACTAATGACAAGAATGAGTTGATTCCTACGCGTACAGTCACTGGTTGGAGGGTATGCATTGATTATAGGAGACTTAATTTGGCCACCAGAAAAGATCACTTTCCGTTGCCCTTTATTGATCAGATGCTAGAAAGATTGGCTGGGCACGATTACTATTGTTTTCTAGATGGATACTCCGGATACAACCAAATCGCGGTTGCGCCGGATGATCAAGAGAAGACGGCTTTCACATGCCCGTACGGAGTGTTTTCTTATAGGAGGATGCCATTCGGGTTATGTAATGCCCCAGCAACATTTCAAAGATGCATGACCTCTATTTTTGCGGATATGCTTGAGAAACATATGGAAGTCTTCATGGATGATTTTTCGGTTTTTGGGTCATCATTTGATAATTGTTTAACTAACCTTTCACTTGTTTTGCAGAGATGTCAGGAAAGTAGCTTGATCCTAAATTGGGAAAAATGTCATTTCATGGTAAGAGAGGGCATTGTCCTTGGTCACAAAATCTCACACAAAGGGATCGAAGTCGATCAAGCAAAAGTGGAAGTAATATCTAAGTTACCACCACCCGTGAACGAGAAAGGTATTCGAAGTTTCTTGGGTCACGCGGGCTTCTACCGCAGGTTCATAAGAGATTTCTCCAAGATAGCTAAACCGTTGACGTCCTTGTTAGTCAAGGACACAGCGTTTGTGTTTAATAAGGAGTGTGCTGACGCATTCGAAAACCTAAAAAATAAGTTAGTGTCAGCACCAATTGTGATAGCCTCCGATTGGTCGCTGCCGTTTGAGATCATGTGTGACGCCAGTGACATCGCGGTGGGGGCTGTGTTGGGGCAGCGGAGAGAGAAGCTTTTGCATGTTATTTACTATGCGAGTCACGTTTTGAACCCTGCACAGATGAATTACGCAACTACCGAGAAGGAGTTGCTAGCGGTGGTGTATGCCTTTGACAAATTTAGGCAATATCTGTTGGGTTCTAAAGTGATTGTTTATACTGACCATGTTGCGTTAAAATATCTTTTTGCTAAGCAGGAGTCAAAGCCCAGGCTGCTAAGATGGATTCTACTTCTCCAAGAACTCGATGTGGAGATTCGTGATAAGAGAGGATGTGAAAATACTGTAGCTGATCACCTCTCGCGAATGTCACCGATTGAAGAAAACGAGGAAAAGCGTCCGATAAAGGATGAGTTTGCTGATGAACACATCCTAGTTATTCATGGTGTTCCTTGGTTTGCGGATTACGCCAACTATTTGGTCGGGGGTCTAATACCTGACGACTTTGATTCTAACAAACGGAAAAGGTTTGTTCATGACTGCAAGTTTTACTTATGGGATGACCCGTTTCTTTACAAGAGAGGGGTGGATGGACTGATCAGAAGATGCGTTCCGGAAGACGAGCAAAGGAAGGTGCTCGAAGCATGTCAAAATTCAGATTATGGAGGGCATTTCAGTGGTGACCGCACCGCAGCCAAAGTCCTCTAATCGGGGTTGTATTGGCCGTCTTTGTTCAAGGATGCCCAGGACGTCGTTAAGGAATGCGACAGATGTCAACGGACTGGAAATATCTCGAAAAGAAACCAGATGCCGCAAAATTCCATGTTAGAAGTAGAGTTGTTTGATGTTTGGGGGATTGACTTTATGGGACCATTCCCACCATCATTTGGAAAACACTATATACTGGTGGCAGTTGACTATGTTTCGAAGTGGGTAGAAGCAGTGGCACTACCAACTAATGATGCTAACGTAGTGGTCAGGTTTCTGAAGGAGAACATATTTTCTCGGTTTGGAGTACCAAGGGCCCTTACAAGTGATGAAGGAACTCACTTCCTGAATCATCTCATGGAAAAGTTACTCCTTAAGTATAATGTGAAGCACAAAATATCTACTCCTTACCATCCTCAAACCAATGGGCAAGCCGAGGTGTCAAATTGACAACTCAAACAGATATTAGAGAAAACAGTGCGTGCCTCCCGTAAGGACTGGGCAGTAAAGTTGGACGACACTCTCTGGGCGTATCGCACTGCGTACAAAACACCCATTGGTATGTCCCCTTACCAACTGGTCTATGGTAAAGCCTGCCATCTGCCTCTAGAATTAGAACACAAGGCATTATGGGCATCAAAAGTCCTTAACCTAGACCTCACCAAAGCAGGAGAATCTAGAACTCTCCAACTCCATGAGCTAGAGGAATTCCGGAACCGGGCATATGAGAATGCCAAAATTTACAAAGATCAAGCAAAGAAATGGCATGATCGACGAATTAAGAAGAAAGAATTTCGGGAAGGACAATTAGTATTGTTGTACAACTCCCGGCTGAAACTCTTTCCGGGAAAGCTTAAATCAAAATGGTCAGGACCATTTGTAGTACATAAGGCGTTTCCGCACGGAGCAGTCGAGCTGAAAAATCCAGCAAATGGAGACATTTTTAAAGTAAATGGTCAGCGTCTGAAACCTTACTACGAGGGACAGCAGAAAGATCGAAACGATGTCGTTCATCTCACATGATACGATGAAGGACCGTCGAGCCAGGCGACGTAAAACGAAGCGCTTCGTGGGAGGCAACCCACGTATTTTACACTCACGCTTTCATTTTGTTTTTTTTGTTTCAACATGTTTTGATTAACTCGCGGTTCATCGGTGAAATAAGATTGTCGGAGACCAGAGGGGAGGAAAAATTTGAAAAACAGCACCCTGACACGGGTGGCCGTGTTACACAACACGGGCCGTGTCAGGCCTAGCATATTAGGGCTGAAAAGAGGTGAAGTCAGGGGTGCAACACGGGTGCCCGTGTTGTGCAACACAGCCCGTGTTGCAGGTGCGTGATTTTGAAGAAAAAAAAAGATACAGGAGGTGCAACACGGGTGCCCGTGTTGTGCAACACGGCCCGTGTTGCAAGGCGCGCAGTCACTAATCTAGTTTTACCCAGTGGAGCCCACCTTTTTACTCCCCACTTATCCTTAGTAAGCACCCATTTCATATCATTTGTCCCTATCATTTCATCTCCCCTCTTCTTCTCCCTCACAAAACCCTTAACCTCCATAGCCTTCTCTCCATAAAAGCTTCCATATCCACCACACCCACTCATCGGAAACACTTCCGCCCTTCACAAAAAACGTTCTCCTTATCCTTGTGCTCATTTCTACGGTTGCGTTTTTCACTAACAGTGATTTCGAAGTTTTTCGAACTATCTGTGTTGTTTGTGTTTTGCAGGATTAACAATGCCTCCTTGTAGAGACACAGGAAAAGCAGTGGCGGAAACTTTGCGCCCCAGAAAGAGAGCACACCGTATGGCGAATCCTCACGGCATACTCTTTGAAGACCCAGATCATCAGAAGAAATACTCTAACATCATCAAGCGTAAGCTCACTCCCACAAGGTATATCTATAATACTACGCTTGATAATCTAGGGCTGAGAGTAGAAGTCCATAGGATGTTTCACACTCTGGGTATGCTGGAATTTATGCAATTGGAAGCGCCGACTTATGAGCGCATAACTGTTGAATTCTTGAGTACTTTAGAATTTCAGTTGAAGCACAGGTGGACAGGTGTGGAGGAGGAATACTATGGTACACTTAGGTTTCGGCTATTTGATACTGACCATAGCCTAACAATAGCCGAATTGGGAGATATTCTGAAGCTCCCCAATTTTGGACCTGGAGCCCCTCCGGGAAATTTTAGTGCAGGGGACTTCTGGAGGGCTATTACAGGCAGAACTGATTATGTCGCTAAGGCGGCAAAAGCCTCGTGTATCCATAACCCGTGTTTCAGGTACGCTCAAAAAGGGCTGGCCTATACACTATTCGGCAGGGGTGACAGCACAGGAGTGGCCACTCAGAGGGAGTTGTACTTCATGTATGGCATGGCAAATCAAGAACTCATCAATGTGGCTGCCTTTGCAGCTGACCACCTGAAGAGGGTTGCGAATGCACCTTCCGGCGAAATCAGTGTAGGCGGTATGATTACTCAAATCACAAATCACTTTGGCCACGGTGCTCTCTTGAGGGAGGAACCCACTGTTACAGGTAAGACAAAGATAGATCTAGCCACCCTAACTGCCCAAGGTATGATTCGAGTCTTTGATAATTACTACTCTTTGGTAAGCCGAAACAGTCATCTCCTCGCTTTACCTGCCCCTGACTTTATTAGTATTCAAAATGTGAATAACTGGCTATATGAGAGCACAATGCAGGATGAAGAAGACCAATTTTATGATGGTACAGGTACAGAATTCTTTGAGGATGAAGGAGATCAGGTAGAAGAAGCGCCTATACCGCCTACTCGAGTCTCACCCCATCAGGAGTCCGGCTCCGGCTCTTGGAGCTTATCTAAAAAAGAATGGGATTGGATGGAGAGTGAGATGTGTCATCTCCGAAGTGAGCAGACAAGGCAAGGCGATGAGCAGACAAGACAAGGAAACGAACAAATCCGACAAGGCAGGTTGATCGGTGAAATGCACGAATGGATGCAGCAGATGATGCTGCGCGACCAACCTCCGCAACCATGAACTCTGTGAGTCCCCTGCTACTGGTGTTCCAACAGTGGGGACACTGTTGAATTCTAGTGTGGGGGTATTTTATTTGTGTTTTTATGTTATTTGTTTATGTTATTTGTGTATTTTCGTTTCTGTTTTATTTATTTGGTTATTTAATTTTCAGTGTTAGTTTTTCAGTGTTAGTTGAAAGCATGATAGCAATTCCACAGTGAAAACCCCCTGACATTGAGCTAATAAAATTAATAACATTGTTGGTTTGGGGAACTGTTTGGTGGAGATGTCGGTGAGTGAGGTGATGAGAAAGTATATAGAATACTCAGAAAAGAACTGTGAGGAGGAAATCGGAACAATCTTGAGAGATAGGTAAAAGGCAAACACCCTGGGTTTCCCGAATAGGAACGAGTTCGACGTGTAGATTTGTACCATAGTGCTTTGATCTGAGAAGTACCCCTGAGTAGTTTATTTTGACAATCAGGTTTCATCAATAAGAATCGTGTGTGCAAGGTTAACGAAAAAGATTGAGCTAAGGCACAGAGAAAGAAAAAAAAACAAACAAACAAAAAGGGGCAATTAGGCGACTAATCCTTCTAAGTTGGGTAACCCTCACCCGGTTATTCAGCCCAACGGCGGTCGAACCTGAAAGCCATTCAAAAATAATAACAGTGCCAGAAAAAGAAAAATGTCGTTGATGAATCTTGTACACACGAGGAAAATCATAAAAGCCGTATAATGATTGTCCGAATGAAAGGGAGGAAAATCGAAAAAGAAGACTTAAGTACAAAGCATAGTCGGAGAGGTTACCCATAGGGAGACTGAGGTTTGTGGTTTACCACAGTCTAGTGTTTGCATGTTACCTGTTTTGAGGGAAATGCCGAGATTAATCCTAGTGGGACTTGGAATGAGAAGTTCAAGTATGAGTATCATCACTGTAACTCACATTTCTATGGATGGTTCCGTTATGAAAAAGATATTAAGTTCGGTTTGGCGAGCTTTTTGCTTGAGTACAAGCAAAAGTTCAAGTTTGGGGGAGTTTGATCGGTGGATTTCACTTGTGTTTTCAAACACTGTTTGTTGTTAATTTCACACCGTTTTTATCTGTTTTCGAAGCTTTAGTTGTTATTATCTGAGTTACTCGTAGTTGTTTGTCTTCAAGTCTTATTTTGAAGTTTGTATTACTATTACCGCTGGTGCGTTTGATTCGGTTTCTTTTAGTGTCTTTTTGGCAGGAATGGATAGCATGACAGTCGCACCGCTTTCGGAGGCAAAGAAAAGTCGGAAAAGGGAAGTCAGAGCCACAACACGGGTACCCGTGTTGCACAACACGACCCGTGTCATGGAGGACACGGTTGGCAGACACGGGTAGGAGAAGCAGAGGAAAATGGGAAACAGACGTACAACATGGGTGCCCGTGTCATGCAACACGGCCCGTGTCATGCAACACGGCCCGTGTTGCAGCCCTTGTAGAAGAAAACGTGCCCTAAAGGAGTCAGCAGCCTGACACGGCCACCCGTGTTGCACAACACGGCCTGTGTCATGGCCGCTGAGAGTGAAATTGTTATTTTTCTGATTTTTATGTCGTCAGACCTATTTTGAAGGGCATTTAAGACATTTCGCAATGTAATTTGAATTTAGATATAAGAGCCACTTTTTAGAAAGAGGAAGACACTTTTGAATTGATATTAGGATTGACAACTGAGGAGAGAGTTTTGCTGGAGAACAAAGGATCGATCAAAAGCGGAAGCAATTGATGATCCAAGGGATCCAACTCGAATTATAATGATCTTCTCCTTTTCATTTCTAATTGCATTTATGTTTATAAAGAACATGAGCAGCTAAACCCCCAGTTGTTAGGGGGTGGTCCTAAGTTGCGATGTAATGACCTTTGTTTGATTATGCTATGAGAATATGTTATTCACCATATATATATATATATATATATATATATATATATATATATATATATATATATATATATATATATATATATATATATATATATATATATATATATATATATATATATATATATATATATATATATATATATATATATATATATATATATATATATATATATATATATATATGTTATTTTGCAACAATATTAATGAGTATTCATATTGGAAAGTAGAATTCGAATTATGCTTAGGTTTTAGTCTGGAAAGTCAACCTAACACTTTTGCAAAATAGTCTCATGGTCGATATTGCTTAGGAATGAGGATATCCCGTATCACGTATTTTATGGTCGGAACTATTGCTTGATGCTTTTCATGGACACTGAGGAATTAGTGTACATGAAACTCATCAAAGAGTTTTTATTAAGGAATTAAGGAAAACTAAATTGACCAACTGATGAATTAAGGTTAATAACTATTATAGCAGATAATCCTACATGGTCTTTACTCGCATCGTATCCACTCCCCTAACACGGTTCTTAGATTGATTTATAAGTCTTTATTTACTTGTTGTATTACTCTGCTACCAAACAAACCCCTAGATCTTTTGTTCCTTTGAATACTAAAAATCCCGTTAATTACTACGCAATCCTCGAGATCGATACTTGGGACTTTTCCCTTATTACTACAATCGGTAAAAATAGTACACTTGCTATTTTCTCGATCATACTTTAACCCATTAGATTGAATATATGAGAATCAAACCCACTTGGTTGATGTGACGTATCAATGCCTTCATCCTAATCTTATTCCATATAGGTATCATGACTTGAAATGGCACAGCCAATGGCTACTTTCGACTACGTGATAAAATAACACAATTGTGATTGTATTCGACAATCACAAAGTGACCATGTTCACCTTAATCACACAAAAACACCACATGTTCAATACAATGCACCTTACTCATACTATGGTGACCATTCATCCATGACACACACTTAGGTATCATATGGCATGAATGTTACCTTCTAGTGTTATTAAAATCATACTTGTAACCTAGTTATCTTTCTAAGCCATTTACTTAGTTATAAGCCTAGGGTTCAAACAATTAACCTCTCTAAACAACATAAGAGAACTAGTCTATTTATAGATTAATAAGCGAACTTATGATACAAACTAACTTAACAATTGGACTTAAAAGCAATGTCCAATTTGACATACTAACTTAAAATACAAGGTATTATATTTCAAAATTGTCCTTGAACAGTGTTCGACTACAATATACACAACTCTTGTCGAATCATAACGTTAATAAATTTGATGTTGAACAGAGGAAAATATGAAATTGTATCAATTTGGTAATGAAGCGCAGAAGGATTTGGTGTGTGAAATTGCAAGAAAATTTGGGAGAAAAGCAATGAAAGAACTAAGAGAGAACTCAGGAATGCATGTTAAGCGGAGGTGATCACCTATGTAGAACGAGGGTGGTATTACTTTTTTTTTCAACTTAACTCAAGTTCCTTAAAATATATTTGTAATGACTAAATTTTAGTTATAAATATATTAATAATATTCCTGTAAAATTTTTTTTAATAAAATGTTAAGTGTAAATATGTGTTTAGTACTTATTTAAAAAATGTTAACTCTAAATTTTACAAAAACAACTAAATCCAATAGTTTTTGTTTTTGAATACTGAAAGAAGAATTGTATATTAGTAAAAAGAAAGAAAGTAAAAAAAAATACAACTACAAACAAAGAGCATTAGGAGTGTACTAAAATAACAAATCAAAACTTAAACCGAAGACAACCAAACCGATTTACAGAATAACAATGTCGACCAACCACTAATCTATTCTATAAATGTAATAGTGGTAAAATTTTATTTCTAAATGAGAAATTCCTCTACAAAATAATAAAAGTTTTCATTATTTCAAAATTATATCTTTAATAATTAATAATATCTCCATTCTTATAACTTAGAATCCCTTAATTAATAACAATACACTCTCAGAATATTATTTATTTATATTTATACATGAAACACAAATATATAACAAGATTCATTCTCCTTTTTGCATTATACAAATATATATGGTGTTCTTTACTTGGTCATACACACAAGACACAAGATATAAAACAAAGCACTTGTAATGAATGGATTTTATTTTCTGCCGATGGAAGTGCTTTACCGGAAGGCGTGCTAGGTTTATAATAGGGTTTATAGTTAGGATCCCGATTATTCGGGAAACATGGGAACGTGGACTAGGTTGATGAAAGGGTTTGCAATATGGATACGATTGACTATTGGGGATACATGAGGGACTTAGAAGAAGAGAGATTTTTAAGGCACTCCATTGCCTTTTTAGACATTATACATATTTCCTAAAATATCCTTAGTTTTCATAGATATATCTTCGGATGCACCATAATGGATTATACTGAGGATGTCTTGTCTCATTGTCGTCACATAGTGGATATGGTGCGGAAAGACAATAACGAGGGTATCTTCCATGAGGGGTCTGCTGTCAGGCGAGGACTGTATGACATTATTGCGGAGGAACATATGGCAATTTTGTATTGCAAACATCGCGCAAGGACAGGGGGATTAATGGCAGAGGAGGCAGACCGAGCAGAGGAGCCACAGGAGGAAGATGAGAGGTTGTCAGACACACCCAATCGTTGTTTGTATTTATTTTGTGTCAGTAGTATAATTTGTACATTTTTTTTAACATTGTTACTACATTTTAGATTTACGTGACATATGACATCCTATTATTATATTGTTATATTATTTTGGTGTCTCTGTTATTTTATAATTCATCTGCAAACAAATACATAATGTGTTTTAAAATAAAAAATCTGTTCTGAAACATTTCGGAGATGTATCTCCAGAAAATTCCCGTAAATGCATCTCTGGTCAAATTCAAATGGAAATAGATTGTGGGAGATATGTTGTGACTGTTTAAGGTTTAAATTGCTTCGAAGATAAATCTACAGAATATTATTAAACCATGAGACGCGTCTGGAGATATATCTCTAAAATCTGGAGGCATTTGTGAAAAACCACATGGTGAGAAAGAAACTCATAAAGTGTCTTAAAAATTCCTTAAAATAATCTTGTTGGATGGGGGAATCTTATAACTGTCAATGAAACCTTGAGGTACAAGCATAAGAGCAGCATGCAAGAACACTAGTAAGAATAAGAAAAGGGAATTAGCCATTTGAAATTGTGGTTTTAGCGTTGGTGCATAATACATAGCGAATAATCTGATTTGATAGTAGTTATGGTTTTGGTCTATGTCATTTTAAATAAATGTGTTTTCTTTAATTTAAAAAACAAGACACGTTTGTACTAGCTAATAATATTATTCGTTCTCTTAAATGCATTTTATCTTAATCATATCCTATCCTATATTATACGTTTAACATGATGGTCATTAAGGGGGCATAGCGATAAGATGTTCACATTTTGTGCTAGACAGGTAGAATTGACAAATCATTTTTTTTCTCTAATTCTCAATTTTTAGTTTGTATTTTGAATATTGATGCCATCGAGTATTTTTACTCTTGTAGTTCGTATCTTTTTATTCTTTAGGGTTGGGGAAATTGTTAAAGATGGTTTTTCTTTTATTTGATATTTAGTTGTGTGGATCATTTCAAAATTTCTTAAAAACCTCTTTTTCTTGGATAAAGGTGAAATTATTTAACATTTAGGTTATAGAGTTATTTTTAATTTGTAAAATTTGTATCTTGTTAAATTTCGAGTCATTTCCTCCACTCATCGTAAATAGGGGAGAATTCTTTCTTGTGTTTACATTACAAAAAAAATTGAAGTTAGTGAGTGTTAGTTTCACAATTTTAAAAAATTATTGTTGAAGAAATTATTGGATTGAGTCATTGATAATATTGTTCTCTTTAAAACGTTTAGTGTACTGTATTTTATTTTGTGTTAGAAATTTTTTATGACTTGTTGCTTTTTATTTCTTTATTGTGTTTTCTAAGTTTAGCATATTTCTCTTTTGATTTTAATTCAGTTAATTATTTTTGAATAAACGGTAATTTGACACGTTCTCGATGTGCATGTCATAACTTAGGCTACGGGAAAGTGGAGAGGATAAACTACAAGTTTCGCGTTGAAGTCAAAAGATAATTCGGAGCGCAAGGGTCGAATAATTTATTTTATTTCTAGTTTTAGTAAAATAATTAGTTTTGGACCAGTTTTTATTTTTTTTCGGGACTGATGCTATTAGGCCTGATTCCCTTTTTATTATTTAAGTAAATTCGCAACTATGCTTTCATTCATTCAATTTTTACAAAATAAAATTAGACAACTACAATTCTTACGGATAGCTAATTTTCAAAGGTTTATCTAACATATTCAGATTGCAAAACTTTGAGGTTATTATAATTTTCAAAGCAATTTCATTTTCTCTTTTAATTTTTATTTATGAATCTTGTTATTCAATTGATGTATGTTTCTGACCGTAATTGTGATAACATAACTTTTTCGTTATTCCACATTATTTTTAACCGTATGCTTATGCTTAATATGGCAAATAAGAACATAAATCATATGGTTTAAATTGTGCTTGTTATTAATGTTGTAATCGAAAAGAGAATAAAATCCGCTTAGAACATTGAAATTATATTAATCAGTGATAAGTCAGAAAATGAATCAATAGACCAGCTTTTAAATTATATTTTTAATCAAATTCTATTAATCATACTCTTAATCGAAAAACTAATACCCCTCATTATTTCAATGGGTTGGTTAAAATAAACAAGAGCCCTTGTGATACGACTTGAGAGTCCCTTCCATATACTATCTTTATAAACTCGTTTTTGATCCATGTGCGATAACAGGTCAGCGACACTGCTTAAAGTTGTACAAAGCACTCGATCAACCGCGCTGTCTTTAGGATGGAACAACTCAGTTCTATATTGTACGACGACAACTTGTACGATAGATAATCGGTCCATAAATACACCCTATGATGGTACAAACACAACTTTCATAGGGTATAAATATTACTCGAAGTATCTGGTTTAAAGATCAGGCATAATAACTTTTCCAACAAGGAGAAATCTAAATCATTCTCCAAAGAGAATTCAATAACAGTCATTTGAGCACTCAAAATTATTTTTCAAACAAAGAGAAATTTAAATAAATTTTTAAAGACAATCCACAAAACAACACTTGATTCTCAATTCAACGAGTAGAAAGAAAAGGGTGGGGGAAGTTAGCGCTTTGACAATTCAAAAAACGTAAAGTATGTAGAGTGAGGAAGGAAAAATTCAAAAGAAATTTTTGGTGTGTTTTAGAGTGAAACATATTCATTCATTATATAATAAAGTAGGTTGGTCAAGAAATATAATCTAAGCAATGTTAGACTAGAAGTAAAACTAAACATTTTTAAGATTGTACATAAACATAGACACCTATGACTTGAACATTTATGTAGCAAGTAGGATTCTGATTCAACAAGAGTGACACAATTGTCTTGAACTATTTACCATGCATCAAACTTGCAGACAACCTTTTCTTAATATCTAATAAGTATCTGCTTTAATATCTATGTGCATCTAACTCAATTTAGTGAAGGCTCTAGAAATTTTTATTTCACAAGAACCGATCTAAGTTCCACAATCACACAAGTGAGTATATTAAGAGTACTTCTGAAGATAGATACTCCTACATACAAAGTATAAATCTAATTAAGAGTTTCTATTATCTCAGCGTCTTATTGCTTAAGAATTCATGTTTTTCTTATGGAAAAATACCCTTTTTTGTCCCGTATCTTAACCTCGGGGTTCATTTTGGTCCCTTAATTTTAAAAAGGTCAATATTGGTCCCTTAACTCTTCAAAACGTTCCATATTAGTCCTTTTTATCCTATTAGCGGAAAAAAATTCAAAAATTAGTCTCTAAATTCGTCGTTAATTAGAAAAAACGGACTCATTTAAAACGTTTTGAGGAGTTAAGAGACCAATATGAACCTTTTAAAAGTTAAGGGACTAAAATGAATCCTGAAGTTAAGATACGAGACCAAAAAAGGTATTAAGCATTTTCTTATTTATACTAGCATTGTCATCTCATATTACTCATAATTTATTAATACTCATTAAGCCTTATTTTCGGGATCTCAAATCTATTAGGTTGGTTACCATCATGAACCATTCATTTCTCTATAAGTATTAGTCTCATCTTCTTGCGTGTATTAAAGACTTTCTCTCATATTAATCCTTTTGTCAAAAGATCTGTTAAATTTTCATCAATTATTAGAAGATACACTCAAACAACTCCTTTGTAGATACATTCTCTGACAATAGTTGTATATGCTATCATTTCAAACTCTGTCATAGAGTGAGTCACGATAGTCTGATCCTTCAATTTCTAAAAAATACAACTCCTGCAACTATATTAACTATATAGCCAAAATTGCTTTAAAATCATCTGATAAGATATTGTAATTTGCATCATTGTATTCTTAATGTACATCAAGAAATCTCTAATAATTTATACCGAGATTCATATATAAGGCATAAGGCCTCATTTCTTAACTTTACCATCTCAGCAGGCACATTAGAATAACATAAGGATTGTCAAGGTTCCTGATTCTCACTGGTGTTCTTATGCTTTTCAAGATGGACAATGAGTTATTTGGTCGGTGAACCTTTGTGGCCAACAGTCCCCACACAAATAAGATTGATGAACTGCAGATAAATGTGACTTTCATTGCAACTATATTTCTAGTATACCATTTAAACCACAAACACTAAATGTAATTAGGATTGTGCTTGGTACTCGTGCTCTTTCCACTTATGTAATTACCTTCCTCATGACATCACATGTAACTATCTATTGATTGTCATATATAGGAACACCATCTCTGAACAACCACAGCAGCCAAGGAAGAAGTATCATATCCTAAGAAAGACCAAAAGCCTCCCATCTTGCAATTCGAGATAATGAAAATATTTAACCACCCAAATTTAAAACCAATTTAACATTTAATTTTAGATTTCGTCCCCTGCATTCGAACCGAAAATATCATGGAAAGAATAGGGAAAGTAGTACCAATCAACAAGATAATTCAATGTTTAAAATAGAAGAAGAAAACATTATTAAAAAAAAACTAGATTAAAAATAACCAATTTTTGTTAGGAATGACATTAATGAATGGAAAAAATAACTTACTAGTAATGAAAGGTTCAAATATCCTTTGAAGTTTGAGATATTTTGAAAAAACAAAGTCTTTAATAGTTAGGATTTGAGACATAAAGGGAAAGTTAAAGGAGAGGTTGTACACGTTGAATGAAGCTTTTACGGTGAAGGAGAATTCGTAGTTGAAGGAAGCACATTTATGAAGCAATAGTGAAAAATTACACAAGATAGGAATCATACGTATAATGGAGAAAGTGGTTCAGGTTTGGGAGGAGAATCATTCACACAGGATAAATAAGCTCCGGTTGAGGGTTTGGAAGAAGGAAAAGTGGATTTGGAAGAAGGAGAAGCAAGTTCTAATCGAGGGTTTCAGAGATATAGGATTTTTATGATTTGGGAGAGAATAATTTTTTTAGTGATTTGGAGGGAATAAATTTTACTTTAAGCACTTATTGAACTTTCACTTTTTTTTCTTTAATCCAAAGACCTCTGTTCGATTCTAAGATGAAACTTATTTTACAAAACAAGAATGGCCTTATATAATAAATCTTTATTAAAATAATTAAAATGATGTTAGAATTGTTTTAAATTATTGTTAATAAAATCCGTTCTTTTTGTTATCTATTAGAACGGGAATGTGGTCTTATGCTCCTCTGGATCAGAAATTTCTTCATGTTATCTGTGGTGGACACTTGGACAGCCTCACGATTGAATGTCTCAATGTAATCTCTGAGAGGCTCGTTCTTCCCCTGGATAATGGCCTCCAGGGCCGCCTCTGTCTTCGGATAGCGTCGAGAAGCTGTGAAAGGCCTGGAAAACTGGCGCTTCAGGTCACCCCATGAGGCGACGGAGTCGGGCGCAAGGTGTTTGTACCATGCAATGACCCACTTCGTCAAGGTGGGGGGAAACAGTCTGCACTTTATGATTCCCCGAATGTTTTTGTAATCCAGCATCGCGTCTACGCTTTCAATGTGGTCGTCTGGGTCGGTCGTTCCATCGTAGGTTGCAAGGATTAGGGGGTTTCCATCACAACGGGAAACAGAGCGTCCCCGATGGCCCTGCATAGTGGTGAACGCCGGCTATCTTCGTCGCTCCAGATAGGTGACGGTGAAGGGGAGGTCGATTCCAGGGGGTGTCTGTGTCGCGTGGACTCTTCGGTTGGGGCCATGGTTTGGAGGAGCCCGCAGCGGCTTTGGTCTTCTTCTGAGCCGGTGAGCATCGCTCCTCTCGGGGAGGTGACTTGTCCCTCTTGTAAGAAACCGTCTGTTGGGGTCGTTCCAGCCGGGGGCGGCGCCTTGCCGGTCGGGGGGATGAGCTCCTAAAATCTTCTATGTAGTTTCTCAGTGGGGGAGGAGAGATGCTGATGGAAGCCGGGTGATGGTGTCTCTACGGGGGGAGAGAGGTTGACAGAGGTCCGTCAATGATGTCTCTGTGGGGGAGGAGAAGGATTGGGAGAAATCGGGTGAAGGTGTGTCCGCGGGGGAGAGCGCGACGGTTGTTCTCTCTCTAGCATCCCTGTCTGTTTGTTCTGCCCGAAGATCATCAAGTTGGTTTGATTGATCGCCGCGAACAGAGCCGTGACGGTAGGATCGACGCCCACTTGAATCGGGATGGGCTAGTAGACAGTCGAGCTGTCAAAGTGCGGGACGGCGTTGAAGGTCGCGTCCTCAAAGGAGGATAAGGCGGTACGTGCGTCCCTCTGGTGATCTTCTTCATTGTGGACGATCACGTTGGGGTCGCGACCGTCCCTATTGAAGAATGGGGTAAAGGCGGATCCCAGTGCATTGTCGTTACGTGGGCTGACAATGATGGAGATGAAATTTTTGGAAGTTGCTTTGGTCCCTGAGCTGCTATGTGGGGAAAGGAGAAGGGACGGAGAGGCAAACATTTCCCACAGACGGAGCCACTGATCTCACCTGATCAGAAAGAATCAATGGCCTGCCACGTGTCTTTGGATTTCTGGTTTTACTGGTGTTGTGGAGAGAAAGGGGGTGTACCTGCAAGACACTCCGATGCTTAAGTGAGTAAAGGATCAGAGAGAGTAAGGAAGTACAAAAGTTAGGTATGGAGAAGAAGTTACCTGACTCTATAGTGAAAGAGAGTATTTATAGTGTGCCCCCAGCGCAGGATAAACGATTATCTTGTATTAGGTCAGACTGACAAATCCAACCCTAGTAACTATCAGGGCTTACGTGGCGTAGTGAAGACCAACACGTTGTTTTCGCCCTAGATCAACTGCCCTGTGATCTCCAGATGGTGGGTTGACTGACTCTATCAGTGGTGGATAGTTGTCAGATGACATGTCCCCGCGTGGGAGACGTGATATCCTCTTCCCAACGTATCTGTCATGTTGAAGCTTGTGCCCGACGGAGGAGGATTGGTTCTTATTGGACCTCGTCCCCATAGTATTGGGTTGGGCCTGCCCGGCTGAGGGGCAGGTCCCGACCCAGTGCAGGACAAAAACCTTCCATTTTTTAATGATATCATTTAAAATGTGAACAAGAAATTATTTCTTAGTAGCATAGGGAGAAGAAAGATAGAGTTGATACCAAACGATTAAATAGAAAGTAATGGACAGAAATTGTGGCAAGGACAATACATTATTTCTTAGTAGCATAGGGACAAGAAAGACAGAGCTGATACCAAACGATGGAATAGAAAGTAATGGACACAAATAGTTGCAAGGACAATACGCGGTAGTTACATGCAAGTGGATCCTAAACTTGTTGTAAGGAATGCAACTTGCAAAATCATAATTACAGTGAGGGTACATGTTTGAATAATCAACATAGAAGGTTATGTCTTTTAGGGAAGCAATTAGATTCAAGCACATGACTAGTATAAAACTCTGTTATCCCATATATGTTATGCACACACAAATCACCACTTAGAAATATGGCCTCCTTTTTCCAATCCTTACAAGTCTTGTTCCTTGCTTCCCTTATCCTTCTTCCTCATGGCCTTTCTGTTCAACGTTTTTCTATTCCACCTACTCTTGCTGATCATCTTCATCATCTAGTTCATCATTTTGCTCCTCCCCATGATAATAAAATTGATCCACTTTATGCATCTTCAACCCGTTCTTACAAACCACCATATCATAGAAAAGTTCCAGTAGATAAGATTCATATCTAAATCATGCATGCAACAGGCATATTAATATATATTCTATTAAATAAGTGGTGCTGTTTAGCACTTAGTTACCAATGCTTGAATTTGTCTATGTACTTATGGGGTTAATCACTTCGTTTTATATCTATTTTCATTCTGTACCTGTTTACCAAGTTAGGAGAGCATTATATAAATCCTGGGAGAAAGTTGTGCTTTGTGCTCCTATTTTACAAATAAATAAAGTTTATGCTTTTGAGATTGTATTGGTAATCTTTCATCTTATATTATAATCTTGTTTTAAGATTTGGGATGACAATGGGTAGGTTTGAATTTGTATAAGGAATTATAGTATCCGTTCTCAACTTTATGGTTTAAAATACTCTTCATACGGAATACGTATTTGCGTGAACATCAATGTTTATATTCATACCCGTACTCTATGAGTATTTAAGTATCCATATTCATATTCATGTATCTGTATTTTTAATAAAAATTAACCGATCAATTATAATTTATCATATAATTTTAATTTTTTAACAGTATTTAAAAAAACTGAGGATGTTATTGTTGAGTTTATTTTAAAATGCAAAGAAATTTAATAATAATGTATTTAATAAAATTGTTAGATTAACATACGTACATAATAATGAAAATAAAAATATATACATATGTATTCAGCGGGTATGGTGCGGATTGGTTACTAAAATATTCATATCCGTTTATTTTGGTGGATAATCTCCTGTATAAATTTGCAAATATCCACATTATAGATGAATACAATAACCATTCCTATTTAAAATATTTAGAATACACATTATAGAAAATACAATTAATACCGTACATTACTTATATTTATTAAAATACTATTTGCTCATTGTTGTTCACTACAACAATTTTAACATATAGTAATGTCTTTTTAATATTTATTTTTAATAAAGTGTTATTAATTTTTTTTATGTATTTATTATTTTTTTTCTTATTTTGAATGATGTTACGTTGTTAATTATCTTTAAGTTGAACAAAATATAAAAATATTTAAATTGAATTAATAACAAACAATAATGCAGTACAAATTATTAATATGTAATTCTAAATATATATTACATATTGTCAAAAATCAACAATGTCGACAGACACAATATTTATCATGTATTTCATTACATAAAATTTACAATCTTATCCACTTGGTTGTTTCTTCGTGTACAAATAAATTTTATATAGTGAGTAACAATAATATACACAAAACACATATAATTAAATAGATTAATAAATATCACAAATATTACACTTACTATAGTGGTATAAAAATACTATTTGCTCATTGTACTTCACTCCAACAATTTTAACATATAGTAATGTCTTTTTAATATTTATTTTTAATAAAGTGTTATTGATTTTTTTTACGTATTTATTATTTCTTTTTCAAAAAACCACTATTAAAAAAAAAGGGTGTTTAATCATGAGATGAATAACAAAAATTGTAGCAAGTAACATTACCACCACTAATTTACAAAATTGTCACTTTGAAAACATATAAAATACTTTAAAAATATTAATTGTCATAAAAAAACATATAAAATTTTAAAAACTAAAGTTTAATCTAACATTACTTTAAAAATTATATATCACATCCGTAGATATAAGAGTTTTACTATAATTGGTATTTCGTAGTAACGAAATTTGTGATAAAAAATACACTATATTTTACTATAGATTAATGATTGAGATGAAAAATTGGATAGTGTGACGCTTTTCACTATAATTAGACATTTCAAGTGCGATACTTTTAAAATAATGTTTTAATTATAAAAATATTTTTATTATAATCTGTATTTTTTATATTTTTACCATAACAAAATATGATACTAAAATATGTACAAAAATGTGAATCAAAACTATACATTATACCCAAATGGGAGGCATCGTGTATAAAAAAGTTAAATAAACTTATACATTATTTACATCATTATCAATATTATAAACACATTAAAAAATCAATGTAAACTAGGCTTACAAATTTCACGGAAGCAAGATACGCAACATGAATGTACATCTTTTAAGTCTTCTTATTTTGAATGATGTCATGTTGTTAATTATCTTTAAGTTGAACAAAATATAAAAATATTTAAATTGAATTAATAACAAACAATAATGTAGTACAAAATATTAATATGTAATTGTAAATATATATTACATACTTTCAAAAATCAACAATGTCGACATACACAATATTTATCATGTGTTTCATTATATAAAATTCACAATCTTATCCACTTGGTTGTTTCTTGGTGTACAAGTAAATTTCATATAGTGAGTAACAATAATATACACAAAACACATATAATTATAGATTAATGAATATCACAAATATTACACTTACTATAGTGGTATAAAATTTGAGGTTTTTTCCAAACCCGTTAAACAAAGTGGATCCCTCCACAACTCTGTATATTAAAAACAATTTAAACATTACACATTAATCACAAAGTCACAGAAAATATATATTACTATTCACATAAATTATAAATTTACTTAGAAACTACACATTTCATCTTTGAGTCAAACATTTGCCTAAGGAATATAAAACAATAACCATACTCTACTTAGGACATTTAATAATCCACTACTAATGACCATTGTTTAAACCACGTTTGGTTGATTCGTTAAAAAATATGTATTATATAGCTCCAATAATTCTTAATGATCTGACTTATTTATTTCCGTATAGAAATTATGCGTGTACCTAAATGGTAAAACAAAGATTTTATACTATTTTTAGTCCAGTATCTTAACCTCGAGGTTCATTTCGTTTCTTTAACTTTAAAAAGGTCCACACTGGTCTTTTAACTCTTCAAAATATTCCCTATTAGCTCTTTTTATCTAATTAACGATGAATATAGCGACTGATTTTTGAATTTTTCCATCGCAAATAAGACAAAAAAAGACTAATATGAAACATATTGAAGAGTTAAAGGGCCAATATGGACTCTTTTTAAGTTAATGGGCCAAAAAGGTTAAGATACGAGACCAAAAAAGATATTAAGTCCAAAACAAAATTCAAATATTGAAGTGAGTCTTAACATTAAAAGTACTTATGTGCACCAATTTAACTTGACATTAACATAAAAAATGTACTTATGTGCGTCACAGTTCGAGTATTAGTTGAATATAGAAACGTCTATATTTAAGTTATGGTATAAGTGAACAAACATGACATCTTTAATATCAAACAAGTGTTATTATTTGGTATTAACACCATCATAAGTGCTTATTGGCATGATTAACATACTTGACCATTTACAAACATAAAAGAACAACAATGGTACAAGTTATGGAAAGTGCTAAACAATAAATATTTAGGATCTAAGTACAATATTCGTCATTCTACAAGTTACACATCGGAAGAAACCACAATCTAAGCTTCCCTTTAGACATCCATGCATAGCTTCAATTATAAATCAAACCTGCAAACAATACCTGAACACCAATAATAATAATAATAATAATAATAATAATAATAATAATAATAATAATAATAATAATAATAATAATAATAATAATAATAATAATAATGAGGTGAGATAATAATCTCAGTGAATTCCCTTATATTATGGGTTCACTCAACTCTTCAAGGTTCTAGTCGTTTTCTAACTCAAGTCGAAAGGGAAAGGGAGAAGACTTGAGTTCACAAAATTCATAATGCATGAAAACGTGTCTCTTGAGTTCATCAAATCAAACTATCACTAGTCGGGAACCATACCAAGGCATCCTCTTTTCCCGTCCTCTTCTACGTATAGAACTTTGGACATGGGCCATTGATCCTTCGGCTTTCATGAGCATTACAAGCTCCTCTTTGGGACTCTAATCTACTTGATTGCACATATGGGACTTTAACCCACATGGTTGAGCATATGAGATTCTAACTCACTTGGTTGAACATATGGAAATCTAACCCACTTGGTTGATGCGAAGTATCGGTGCATTCATCCCAATGTTACTCCCTATAGATATATTGACTTGAAATGGCACAATCAATGGATGTTTCTGACTAGATAAAATAACACAATCGTGATTGTATTCGACAATCACAAGGTGGCCATATCCACCTTAAGCACACAAAAATACCACATGTTCCATACAATTTATCTCACTCATATTATGGTGAGCATTCATGCATGACACACACTTGGGTATTATATGGCATGAATGTCACCTTCTAGTGTTATCTAAATCAAACTTGTAACCTATTTGTCTTTCTAATCCATTTATTTAGTTATAAGTCTAGGTTTTATCACTCATCTTTATAGGGTTTTAAGCATGGTATCACACAACCAAATATTCAATCAATATACATATATGGCGTAATACAATATCATACATGATACACACATATCACTACTAGAAATACGCAGTTTACCTGCGGATTTTCCTGCGGATAATGTTTCGCAGAAATACCTGTGGTTTTCCCTGCGCTTCTATATTGTGAAACAGGATTTTCTGCGAAAAACGTGGTAGCAGCAAATCTCGCAGGAATTTCTGAGATTTTAGAATTTAAATTAAAAAATAAATTTCCTGCGGAATTGTCTGCGATTTCGTTCGCAGGAATTAATTATCTATTGAAACCACAAAAGTCTCTGGCAATATCGCAGGAATTGCTGCGAGATTTGCTGTAATGTTTTCAACAAGTTTTGCTGCGAATTATTTAATTTACTTTAATTTTTATTATATTTTTACGATTAATAAATAAAATTATAAAATAAATATTGATTCCAAGATATGTTGTTCAGAATTTTTTTAATTTTATATTAAATTTTTGTTTTTCTTAAAAAGGTTGTATAATATTAATTGAGTTTTTTTAGTTATTTTTTAAAGAAAATTTTTTTATTTAATATTTTTTTATTGTAGTAAAAATTAGAAAAATTAAAATATAAGTTTATGATACAATTGATGTGTAATCCTTCAACTTATAATTTTTTTAATTTAAAATTTAAAAAGACAATAAAATAATCCATTTACTTAATTGATAACATATATTTTTATATTATATATAATCCTTTTAATAAAATATATATAATATAAAAATATTTTCAATTTTGTTATTTCATCAAATTTTGTTATTTTATATAAAAAGGCTTTTATTCATTTTGTGTATTAAAATATTTTGATGAAATAACTAAATTATTATACTAGAGATCAATTTATTAATTTTTAATTCAATTTTATAATTTAAAAGATGATAAAAAGGCTTTTATTAAACTAGAGATCAATTGATCCTTTTATTAAAATAATCCTTTTATTATACTAGAGATCAATTTATATATAATCCTTTCAATTTTGTTAATATAAATATTTAGGTTAAAATAATTTGGTTTTTTTTATACAAACGTTGATATATAATATATATCTACTATATTTATATTTAATAATTTATTTTTAAAAATATAATAAATATTAATACTAATTAAGATAAATTTTAATTAATATTAATGATTTAACATTATAATACATTAGTAATGTACTTTTTTTTATTTGATTATAAAATTTAATTTTTTAATTTAAATTTTAGTTTTTTAATTATTTAACTTTTTAAATATATTTTAACAATTTTGGAAGAATTTATTTTAAATATTTTAAATATATTTTAGTTACATGTTAATATTAATTATATAAATATTAATTAAATATTTTTTATTATATTTTTAATATTATTTAACATTTATAATATATTTTAACATTTTACATTATAATTTTTTTTTCATTAATCGTATTTTCATTACATTTTTATGTTATACATATATAATTTAAATTAAATAAACAAACATATTCATTACATAATATATTTATTACATGTTATAATATATATTTTTGGACCAAACTAAATGACAAAAAATAAATGTTAGCCTAATGAAAGAGGTGTCTCCTTACATGCAAAAGGTTATAAGTTTATCACTAGTGAAAAACAAATTTTTACATTATCTTTTTTCAAATTCGTTCTAAATAGCAAGGAATAAAATATATATTGACCCATTAAAGAATTAACTTTTATGTGCTCAGGCTCGTCTCTTCTAGTAGTACACAAATAACTAGCTACTCTTTAAAGAATCTCCACGTAGTAAACTCGTCCAGTTACCACAAAACGGGAACTGAATTTTGTCGTTCTATCGCCACTTGATTAGATTCTCAATCAAAGGTAATAAACTGACAATACTTTTTGCTTTTGTTTGAACATCTTGATATTCTATACATACAATTACGCTCTTTGGTTGGTTTTGCCTCTGTTACTGGAAACTGGGAACGTGTTGTTGTTATTACTATTTGCACCTATTAACTGTTTGATGAAATGTCTCTGTGAATTTTGGTATTAGAAATTGTGCGTAACTTTAAACTGTGTATGTTTAAGGATATTTGGTTGAGTTTAGCTTAATGTTTGAGCATTTGAGCTTCTTGATAGTTTGTTATGATTTAATGTTTATGAATATTCATTGCCATAAAAATTACATGTTGCTGAATTTGTTGTATTTCTTATTAATTGAATTGAAGCCTTTACTTTGATGCACTCTAAATGTTTGATGAAATGTATCAATGTGTTTTTGATATGTTTTTTGGAATTCCTTTATTGCACTCTAAATGTTTGATGAAATGTCTAGGTGTGTAGTTTTTACAGAAATCCTTTATTGCACTATAAATGTTTGATGAAATGTTTCTATGTATTTTTAATACTAGTTGTATGATGATTTTTTTTTGTATCTAGATTATTATAAATAGGTTGGTAATTGTGTGGATATTGTAACATGTTGTTGCTGTTCTGGTTTTCACTTGATTCATTGAGTAAATCAGATCGGATTTGCAGGAATTATAACAGTCTATAATTTGCTACTGCTGCTTTTATTTGGTTGTTATTGCTGGTATTCTGCTATTTCCATTAGGTGTTGTTTTGGTTTCATTGGTTAGGCTGTCTAGTCTTGTTTCGATTATATTGGTACACTGTTACATTGTAAATGCTGCTGAAAAACAATGTCGTTGAGGCTGTTATAGATTATGATAATCAGATCAAATTCGTGGGCGCGACATCATCTATATTCGTATGCTATCAATTTATTGTTTTTTTCTTTCAATACATCAAAGTAACATTGTTGTTGCGTCGCGGTTCTGAGTTAGTTTCATTAGATGGGAATTGTTTTCTCTTGTTTAATATTTGTTGTGCTTCTGTGCTGTGCTATTCAAATAGATATGTTTGGCTGAAAAAGATAGGCATGGAATGGAAGAGTATGATCCGTTTAGGCTTTAGGTACAGAAAGTGAAAAAGTGAAAAAATGTTTTGGAATCTAGAGTTGTTTCTGACTATGAAAAGGAAGCAACATAAAATCACAAAGAGAGAGTGAAATTGAAAACAGTCTGTGTTGCCTGTAATAGACAATAATAATAATAAGACACAAGATCCAAGATGAATTAATTAAAGGAGTAGACCCAGTTATTGTTGTTGCAGCTGCAGTTGCAGGCTAGTAACACAAGTTGGGTAATTTTATGGGATCCTTTAAATAAAATGACAAAAGTTTTATTTGCCTGTGGTTCATATTCTATAAATTATTTTGCGACTTGTTTCGTTATGAAGCTGTTAAGTTAGTTTTTCTTCATAGTTAATTATTTACCGTTCTGGTTTTGATTCTAATCATAACAAATAATTTAATTTGTTGGATTGTGGAAGAGGTGGTGTGTCTAAAGAAAAAATTGAAAATTGAAATGTGGTGATGTGTGCGAATGAACTATAGTAAGCATACAGGAAGTACTATAGTAAATTGTAATTATGGAAGTACTATAGTAAATTGTAAGCATACAGGAAGCTGATTTGTATCTTTACTTGTGTTTGTAATAAGACCACAATAGGAAGTACTATAGTAAATTGTAATTATGGAGTATCTTTACTCGTGTTTGATAGAGGTTAATACAATCAATTGTTATTCTTGTAGGTTGAAGTACAAATTTGAACTCATTTTCGGTGCCGAGCAAAGCTATTAATTTTGAAATTTCAAGGTAGGTACTACTTTATGACTTCTTGTATATATAGTTCATATCTACATTATATGTCAAAATTATGATGGATAATACAAGGAAGAAAACAAAATATTAATTGTCATGAATCATATGAAACTTTGTCATTCTGTAGCTTAGGGATGTAGCTTTGATGGTCTTGAATTCTTTCATATTGATGAAAGAAGCTTTGGTTATGTTGTTACCGGACAGTAAAACCTGTTTCAAAATCCTATTCTTAGAGCTTCAGAGAGAAGGTTTTAGGCGATTATGTTTAGCGTTATTGCGGACTTTTCAAATATCGTCAAAACTGTTAATAACAACCACAGTAACCACAGTTACAGTTTGGGGCGATAAACCGGTACCAATCTTCAACTATTCGACAGCAGTATGAGGAAAGGTGGAGAGATCCAAACGAAATCCAATTCCAAATTTGCAAAACAAACTCGTGATTAATTGGATCATGTTATAGTTGCGTAATTTAATTATAGTAGCTCCATATTTTAATATTCACATTCCAGCAAACTCTTCTCCAATATGTTACACTTTTTTAATTCAATTCATGATTAATTTTACTCCACTGACAAATCAATCATTTACACATATTATCATCTGTTAGTCACTTTAGAATATTTAACTCCTATATGAAATGATTCTAGTTTGGTATGAGATGAGTGCTTGGAGATTTATTTACAGCAATATGAGTAATGTTGATGCAGGTCTTCAAGTACAGCAAGCACTTTAGAGTTTGTGACAAGTGCGTTGATAGCTTTGATCACCATTGCAGAGTATGATATTCTGATTTCTTTTTTTTCTACCTATCCCTTGATATATGTTGAACGAAACGGTTGTTATTTGATTTTGCAGTGGCTTAACAACTGCATTGGGAAAAAGAACTATCGAAATTTTTTCACTCTTATGGTTGCAGCTCTTCTCTTGGTAAGCAAAGTGAAGATGATGTTGATGAATCAGATGAAGACATTAGTGAACACATTAGTAGTGAATTTTGATTTGGATTACTTTTTCTTGTTAATTAGTTTGAAATTGCATTTTTTTTCTTATTAATTTGGTTGGACAAGTAATAATTAGTAACTTGATTACGACATTTTTAGTAATGTAACTCTAGAAGTACTTATTATTGACTTTAAAAATTTGAATGTAATTAGTGTTGCATTGACTTATTCAAATTAGATTTTTATTTTTATATTATTGTTACTTTGATATTTAACATTAATTATACCATTTTAAATATGAATTAAACACAACTAAAAATAAAAACTAAAAACGTGAGGGAACTTACCTGCGAACGTACCTACGGATTCTCAATTTGTTGCGACTTTACCTGCGAATTTAGCTGTTATACCTGCGACTTATTACTACGACTTTTACCTGCGACCTTTTCCTGCGACTTTTTCCTGCGACTGTACCTGCTAAATGAATTACCCACGAAGGTTTTAGCTGGAAACAGAAAATCGCAGGAAACGTGTTTCCTGCGAAAATTTGGTCATAATCCGCAGGTAAATCCGCAGGAAAATTGAACATTTCTAGTAGTGTATCGTATTACAACATATCAAACATATAACTAACCATAGAAGTTCACATACACATTAAGGCATATAAACCAACCATAGAAGTTGTGCTTTATGCTCCTATTTTACAAATTAGTAAAGTTTATGTTTTTGAGATTTTGTTGGTAATCTTTCAGCTGTTCATATTACTTATATACCCATCTCATATTATAATTTTTTTTTTTAAGATTTGGGATGACAGTGGACAGGTTTGGGTAAGGTATTATAGTACCCGTTATTAAATTTGTGGTTTAGAAAAATTCTCATAAGAAATTCATATTCATGTGGATATCAACGTTTATATTCATATCCATACCCTATTGTATCTAAGTACCCATATTCGTATGTGTTTATCCGTATTTCTAATAAAAAATGATCGATCAATTATAATTTATCATCATTTTAATTTTTTAACAACATGTAAAAAAATTTGAGGATATTATTATTGAATTCAAAAATAAATAAATATTTATTTTAAAATGCGTAGAAATTTAATAGTAATATATTTAATAAAATTGTTAGATTAACATATATATCTATATATAATAATGAAAATAAAAATATAAAAATATTTATTGTGCAGGTATAATGCGGGCTAGGTATTAAAATATATATACTCGTACTCATATTTGCTTATTTTAGTGGGTAATTATCCGTATCTGTATCCATTTTGCAAGTTTTTATCTTATCTGTTGCTAATAAATTTTGCGAATATCCACATTATAAGTGGGTACAATTGCCATTCCTATTTACAATATTTATATACATATTATAGAAAATACAATTAATATTGTATATTACTTATATTTATTCAAATACTATTTTCTCGCTTCATTTCAACAATTTTGACATATAATAATGTCTTTTTAATATTTATTTTTAATAAAGTGTTATTAATTTTTTTACATACTTATAATATTTTTAGACAAAAACCACTATTAAAAAAGGTGTTTAATCAGAGTAAAAAATATAGATGAATTACAAAATTTGTAACAAATAAGATTAGCACTATTTACAAAATTGTGGCTTTACAAATATTTAGCTACGATTTTCGCTACAGAGATTTAAAGTGTGCAAAAAAAATATTAACTGTGATTTTACTGTTGTAAAAAGACATATCAAAATTCAAAAGCATAAGTTTAATCAAACATTTATTCGAAAATTATATATCACATCAGTTGATATAAGAGTTTTATTATAGTTGGTGGTTGGTAGTGACGAAGTTTTGATAAAAAAAATGTACTACATTTTACTACAGACTAATGATTGAGTTGAAAAATTGAATAGTGCGGCACTTTTCACTATAAT
This sequence comes from Lathyrus sativus, assembly GCA_963859935.3. Lineage (NCBI taxonomy): Eukaryota > Viridiplantae > Streptophyta > Magnoliopsida > Fabales > Fabaceae > Lathyrus > Lathyrus sativus. Next base: position 4,300,075 of record OZ012739.1, on the reverse strand, counting down.
TGAACATTTCATGTATGAAACTTATAAAATATATATTTTTAATTATAAAATTATTTTTATTATAACCTGTACTTTTTATACTTTTACTATAAATAAAATATGATACCAAAATATGTATCAAAATGTGAAACAAAATTATCCATTATACCAAAATGGGAGGCATCATATATAAAAATGTTAACTAAACTTATATATTATTTACATCAATATCAATACTGTAAACACACTAAAAAATCACTATAAACTAGGCTTACAAATGTCATGGAAGCAAGACACCCAACATGAATGGACATCTTTTATGTCTTCATCAACTCTGTATGTTAAAAACAATTTAAATTTTACACATTACTTGAAAATTAAAAAAAATATATATATTACTAAATCTAATAAATTATAAACTTACTTAGACATTACACGTTTCATTGTTGAGTCAAACTATTTGTCTAAGGAATATAAAACAATAACCATACCCTACTTAGGACATATAATAATAAACCACGTTTGATTGATTCGTTAAAAATATATATTATATGGCTCCAATAATTCATAATGATCTGATTTATTTATTTCCGTATAGAAATCATGTGTATCTAAATGGTAAACACGGTTTAATATAATTTTTAGTCTTTTATCTTAACCTTGAGGTTCCATTTGGTCCCATAACTTTAAAAAGTCCCATATTGGTCCTTTAACTCTTCAAAACGTTCTATAGTAGTCCATTTTGTCTAATTAACGATGAATTTAACGATTGATTTTTGAGTTTTTTCATCACAAATAAGACAAAAAAGACTAATATGAAATATTTTGAAGAGTTAAGGGACCAATATGGATACTTTTTAAGTTAATGGACCAAAATGAACCCCGAGGTTAAGATACGGGATTAAAAAAGATATTAAGCCTAAAACAAAATTCAAATATTGAAGCGAGTCTTAACATTAAAGTATTTATGTGCACCAATTTAACTTGACATTATCATAAAAAATATATTTATGTGCATCACAGTTCTAGTATTAGTTGAATACTGAAACATCTATATTTGGATCATGGTATAATTGAAAAACATGTCTTAATATCAATGATTAACCATACCAATCTTTTTAAACAATCTTGATGAGGAAATAGGTCTTGTTTTGGGTGAGTGTGGCTGAACAACATTCTTTCGTGCTCACACCATCCAAAACCGCTTTTTTTGCAACTCTAGTACATTTTAATTGTTTGGAGGATTAGACCTATCACTGTCAATTTCAGTATCATAAAAACACTTGCAACATCCAATGCAAAATGTTACAAGACCATAAACAGATGCAACCCACAAAACATAATTTTAAGGAGACAAACACTTTGAGGTTATTATAATTTTCAAAGCAATTTCATTTTCTCTTTTAATTTTTATCTATGAATCTTGTTATTCGATTGATGTATGTTTCTTACTGTAATTGTGATAACATAACTTTTTCGTTATTCCACACTATTTTTAACCGTATGCTTAATATGACAAATAATAACATAAATCATATGGTTTAAATTGCGCTTGTTATTAATGTTGTAATTGAAAAGAGAATAAAATCCGCTTAGAACATTGAAATTATATTAATCAATGATAAGTCGGAAAATGAATCAATAGACCAGCTCTTAAATTTTATTTGTAATCAAATTCTATTAGTCATACGATTAATCGAAAAACTAAAACCCCTCATTATTTCAATCGGTTGGTTAAAATAAACAAGAGCCCTTGTGATACGAATTGAGAGTCCCTTCCATATACTATCTTTATAAACTCGTTTTTGACCCATGTGCGACAGCAGGTCAGCGACACTGCTTAAAGTTGTACAAAGCACTCAATCAACCACGCTGTCTTTAGGATGAAACAACTCAGTTCTATATTGTACGACAACAACTTGTACAATAGATAATCGGTCTAGAAATACACCCTATGATGGTACAAACACAACTCGCATAGGGTATAAATATCACTCAAAGTATCTGGTTTAAAGATCAGGCATAATAATTTTTCCAACAAGGAGAAATCTAAATCATTCTCCAAAGAGAATTCAATAACAGTCATTTGACCACTCAAAATTATTTTTCAAACAAAGAGAAATTTAAATAATTTTTCAAAGAGAATCCACAAAACAACACTTGATTCTCAATTCAACGAGTAGAAAGAAAAAGGTGGGGGAAGTTAGCGCTTTGACAATTCAAAAAATGCAGAGTATGTAGAGTGAGAAAGGAAAAATTCAAAAGAAATTTTTGGTGTGTTTTAGAGTGAAACATATTCATTCATTATATAATAAAGTAGGTTAGTCAAGAAATATAATCTAAGCAATGTTAGACTAGAAGTAAAACTAAACATTTTTAAGATTGTACATAAACATAGACACCTATGACTTGAACATTTATGTAGCAAGTAGGATTCTGATTCAACAAGAGTGACACAATTATCTTGAACTATTTACCATGCATCAAACTTGCAGACAACCTTTTCTTAATATCTAATAAGTATCTGCTTTAATATCTATGTGCATCTATCTCAATTTAGTGAAGGCTCTAGGACTTGAAATTTCATAAGAACCGACCTAAGTTCCACAATCACACAAGTGAGTCTATTAAGAGTACTTCTGAAGATAGGTACTCCTACATACAAAGTATAGATCTAATTAAGAGTTTTTATTATCTCAACGTGTTATTGCTTAAGAATTCATGTTTTTCTTATGGAAAAATACTCTTTTTTGTCCCGTATCTTAACCTCAGGGTTCATTTTGGTCCCTTAATTTTAAAAAGGTTAATATTGGTCCCTTAACTCTTCAAAACGTTCCATATTAGTCCTTTTGTCCTATTAGAGGGAAAAAAATTCAAAAACCAATCGCTAAATTTGTCGTTAATTAGACAAAAAAGACTAATTTGGAACTTTTTGAGGAATTAAGGGACCAATATGAACCTTTTAAAAGTTAAGGGACTAAAATGAACCCTGAAGTTAAGATACGAGACCAAAAAGGGCATTAAGTCTTTTCTTATTTATAGTGGCATTGTCATCTCATATTACTCATAATTTATTAATACCCATTAAGCCTTATTTTTGGGATCTCCAATCTATTAGTCGGTTACTATCATAATTAACCATTCATTTCTCTATAAATATTAGTCTCATCTTCTTACGTGTATTAAAGACTTTCTCTCATATTAATCCTTTTGTCAAAAGATCTATTAAGTTTTCATCAATTCTTACAAGATCCATTCATACAACTCCTTTGTAGATATATTCTCCGACAATAGTTGTATATGCTATCATTTCAAACTCTGTTATAGAGTGAGTCACAATAATCTGTTTCTTCAATTTCTATATAAGAAAGTACGCCAACAGAAAGTATCATAATCTACATAAGATATCACAAACTTTTGAATGAAGACTAGATCTAGATTCTTTATTATTGTTGTATATTCATGATAGTGAACAACCACATCAGCCAAGGAAGAAGTATCATATCCAAAAAAAGACCAAATGCTTCCCATCTTGCAATTCGATATAATGAAAATATTTAACCATCCAAATTTAAAACCAATTTAACATTTAATTTTAGGTTTCGTCCCCGGCATCCGAAACGATAATATCATGGAAAGAATAGGAAAAATAGTACCAATCAACAAGATAATTCAATGTTTAAAATATAAGAAGAAAAAATTATTAAAAAAAAACTAGATTAAAAATAATCAATTTTTGTTAGGAATGACATTACTGAATGGAAAAAATAACTTACTAGTAATGAAAGGTTCAAATATCCTTTGAAGTTTGAGATATTTTGAAAAAACAAAGTCTTTAATAGTTAGGATTTGAGACATAAAGGAGAGGTTGTACATGTTGAATGAAGTTTTTACGGAGAAGGAGAACTCGTAGTTGAAGAAAGCACAAGATTATTAATAATGGTATCTTTGACGCTTCAGAGTTGATCTATTCAGTTTAGTTTGAGTCGCGGAGACCGTTCTAATCTATCTGCAGTCCTTCTCCAATTTGTTCCTTGTACGATTGGATTGTAGCTCCTGTATCTACTTTTACGCTGATGTAATATTTCTGTTGTTGTATTTTTTTGGATTGAGTATCGCTTATACTCATGTTGAATGATTATATTGCCTATTAAAAAGAAAAGGGTTAAAGTACGCTAGCACTCTCATTTATAAACCTTTTTTATAAAAAAAATTGAAAGATTATTGACTACGATTATTTCATTCAACGTGCTTATATATTTCATATTTCACTATGGTTGAAACTTTCGATCGTTGTAAAATCATTTCATTCAAAATCATTTTTTTTTAAATTTCTTCTGAAGCTTTCATGGTTTCTTTGGTGGTTAACAGTTGACCAGTTAAGATTGGATTATGTTAAGTTTAGTTTCAGAAAGTTAGCGAGAAACTGGATCCTCTCTCTAACCATGACATTCTTTACAATTCTATCATTAATATAAACACAATAACACAATATCAAAATCTTATTTATTGGTATCATATGGTGACCATCCATGACACACACTTATGTATCATATGGCATGAATGTTATCTTCTAGTGTTATTAAAATCATACTTATAACCTAGTTATCTTTCTAATCCATTTACTTAGTTATAAGCCTAGGGTTAAAACAATTAACCTCTCTAAACAACATAAGAGAACTAGTCTATTTATAGACTACTAAGCGAACTTATGATATAAACTAACTTAACAATTTGACTTAAAAGTAATGTCCAATATTTGACATACTAACTTAAAATACAAGGTATTATATTTCAAAATTGTCCTTGAACAGTGTTCGACTACAATATACATAACTCTTGTCGAATCATAATGTTAATAAATTTGATGTTGAACAGAGGAAAGTATGAAATTGTATCAGTTTGGTAATGAAGCACAGAAGGATTTGGTGTGTGAAATTGCAAGATAATTTGGAAAAAAGCAATGAAAGAACTAATAGAGAACTCACGAATGCATGTTAAGCGGAGGTGATCACCTATGTAGAACGAGGGTGGTATTACTTTTTTTTTCAACTTAACACAAGTTCCTTAAAATATATTTGTAATGACTAAATTTTAGTTATAAATATATTAATAATAATCCTGTAAATTTTTTTTTTAATAAAATGTTAAGTGTAAATATGTGTTTAGTACTTATTTAAAAAATGTTAACTCTAAATTTTACAAAAACAACTAAATCCAATAGTTTTTGTTTTTGAATACCGAAAGAAGAACTATATATTAGTAAAAAGAAAGAAAGTAAAAAAAAATACAACTAGCAACAAAGAGCATTAGCAGTGTACTAAAATAACAAATCAAAACTTAAACCGAAAACAATCAAACCGATTTACAGAAGAACAATGTCGACCAACCACTAATCTATTCTATAAATGTAATAGTGGTAAAATTTTATTTCTAAATGAGAAATTCCTTTACAAAATAATAAAAGTTTTCATTATTTCAAAATTATATCTTTATAATTAATAATATCTCCATTCTTATAACATATAATCCCTTAATTAATAACAATACACTCTCTGAATATTATTTATTTATATTTATACATGGAACACAAATATATAACAAGATTCATTCTCCTTTTTGCATTATACAAATATATATGGTGTTCTTTACTTGGTCATACACACAAGACACGAGATATAAAACAAAGCACTTGTAATGAATGAATTTTATTTTCTGCCGATAGAAGTGCTTTACCGGAAGACGTGCTAGGTTTATAATAGGGTTTACAGTTAGGATCCCGATTATTCGGGAAACATGGGAACGTGGACTGCGTTGATGAAAGGGTTTGCAATATGGATACGATTGACTATTGGGGATACATGAGGGACTTAAAAGAAGAGAGATTTTTAAGGCACTCCATTGCCTTTTTAGACACTATACATATTTCCTAAAATATCCTTAGTTTTCAGAGATATATCTTCGGATGCACCATAATGGATTATACTGAGGATGTCATGCCTCATTGTCGTCACATAGTGGATATGGTGCGGAAAGACATTAACGAGGGTATCTTCCATGAGGGGTCTGCTGTCAGGCTAGGACTATATGACATTATTATGGTGGCACATATGGAAATTTTGTATTGCAAACATCGCGCAAGGACAGGGGGATTAATGGCAGAGGAGGCAGACCGAGCAGAGGAGCCACAAGAGGAAGATGAGAGGTTGTCAGGCACACTCAGTCGTTGTTTGTATTTATTTTATGTCTGTACTATAGTTTGTACATTTTTTTTAACATTGTTACTACATTTTGGATTTACGTGACATATGACATCCTATTATTATATTTTTATATTATTTTGGTGTCTCTGTTATTTTATAATTCATCTGCAAACAAATACATAATGTGTTTTAAAATAAAAAATCTGTTCTGAAACATTTCAGAGATGTATCTCCAGAAAATTCCCGTAAATGCATCTCTGGTCAAATTCAAATGGAAATAGATTGTGGGAGATATGTTGTGACTGTTTAAGGTTTAAATTGTTTCGGAGATAAATCTACAGAATATTATTAAACCATGAGGCGCGTCTGAAGATATATCTCTAAAATCTGGAGGCATTTGTGAAAAACCACATGGTGAGAAAGAAACTCATAAAGTGTCTTAAAAATTCCTTAGAATAATCTTGTTGGATGGGGGAATCTTATAACTGTCAATGAAACCTTGAGGTACAAGCATAAGAGCAGCATGCAAGAACACTAGTAAGAATAAGAAAAGGGAATTAGCCATTTGAAATTGTGGTTTTAGCGTTGGTGCATAATACATAGCGAATAATCTGATTTGATAGTAGTTATGGTTTTGGTCTATGTCATTTTAAATAAATGTGTTTTCTTTAATTTTAAAAACAAGACACGTTTGTACTAGCTAATAATATTATTCGTTCTCTTAAATGCAATTTATCTTAATCATATCCTATACTATCTCGTAGCCCTTTAAGTTTGGGTCATAGAATTCAAAACCTAGTTTAACATGATGGTCATTGTGGGGGCATAGCGATAAGATGTTCACATTTTGTGCTAGATAGGTAGAATTGACAAATCATTTTTTTCCTTTAATTCTCAATTTTTAGTTTGTATTTTGAATATTGATGCCATCGAGTATTTTTACTCTTGTAGTTCGAATCTTTTTATTCTTTAGGGTGGGGAAATTGTTAAAGATGGTTTTTCTTTTATTTGATATTTAGTTGTGTGGATCATTTCAAAATTTCTTAAAAACCTCTTTTTCTTGGATAAAGGTGAAATTATTTAACATTTAGGTTATAGAGTTATTTTTAATTTGTAAAATTTGTATGTTGTTAAATTTCGAGTCATTTCCTCCACTCATCGTAAATAGGGGAGGATTCTTTCTTATGTTTACATTACAAAAAAAATTGAAGTTAGTGAGTGTTAGTTTCACAATTTTAAAAAATTATTGTTAAAGAAATTATTGGATTGAGTCATTGATAATATTGTTCTCTTTAAAACGTTTAGTGTACTGTATTTTATTTTGTGTTAGAAATTTTTTATGACTTGTTGCTTTTTATTTCTTTATTGTGTTTTCTAAGTTTAGCATATTTCTCTTTTGATTTTAATTCAGTTACTTATTTTTGCATAAACGGTAATTTGACTCGTTCTCGATGTGCATGTCATAACTTGAGCTACGGGATGTGGTTTGATATGTGCTAGTATGCGTTGGAAAGTGGAGAGGATAAACTACAAGTTTCGCGTTGAAGTCAAAAGATAATTCGGAGCGCAAGGATCGAATAATTTGTTTTATTTCTAGTCTTAGTAAAATAATTAGTTTTGGACCAGTTTATATTTTTTTTCGGGACTGATGCTATTAGGCATGATTCCCTTTTTATTATTTAAGTAAATTTGCAACTATGCTTTCATTCATTCAATTTTTACAAAATAAAATTAGACAACTACAATTCTTACGGATAGCTAATTTTCAAAGGTTTATCTAACGTATTCAGATTGAAAAACTTTGAGGTTATTATAATTTTCAAAGCAATTTCATTTTCTCTTTTAATTTTTATTTATGAATCTTGTTATTCGATTGATGTATGTTTCTGACCGTAATTGTGATAACATAACTTTTTCGTTATTCCACACTATTTTTAACCGTATGCTTAATATGACAAATAAAAACATAAATCATATGGTTTAAATTGCGCTTGTTATTAATGTTGTAATCGAAATAAGAATAAAATCCGCTTAGAACATTGAAATTATATTAATCAATGATCAGTCAGAAAATGAATCAATAGACCAGCTCTTAAATTATATTTTTAATCAAATTCTATTAATCATACTCTTAATCGAAAAACTAATACCCCTCATTATTTCAATGGGTTGGTTAAAATAAACAAGAGCCCTTGTGATACGACTTGAGAGTCCCTTCCATATACTATCTTTATAAACTCGTTTTTGATCCATGTGCGACAACAGGTCAGCGACACTGCTTAAAGTTGTACAAAGCACTCGATCAACCGCGCTGTCTTTAGGATGGAACAACTCAGTTCTATATTGTACGATGAAAACTTGTACGATAGATAATCGGTCCAGAAATACACCCTATGATGGTACAAGCACAACTTTCATAGGATATAAATATTACTCGAAGTATCTGGTTTAAAGATCAGGCATAATAACTTTTCCAACAAGGAGAAATCTAAATCATTCTCCAAAGAGAATTCAATAACAGTCATTTGAGCACTCAAAATTATTTTTCAAACAAAGAGAAATTTAAATAAATTTTCAAAGACAATCCACAAAACAACACTTGATTCTCAATTCAACGAGTAGAAAGAAAAGGGTGAGGGAAGTTAGCGCTTTGACAATTCAAAAAACGTAAAGTATGTAGGGTGAAGAAGGAAAAATTCAAAAGAAATTTTTGGTGTGTTTTAGAGTGAAACATATTCATTCATTATATAATAAAGTAGGTTAGTCAAGAAATATAATCTAAGCAATGTTAGACTAGAAGTAAAACTAAACATTTTTAAGATTGTACATAAACATAGACACCTATGACTTGAACATTTATGTAGCAAGTAGGATTCTGATTCAACAAGAGTGACACAATTGTCTTGAACTATTTACCATGCATCAAACTTGCAGACAACCTTTTCTTAATATCTAATAAGTATCTGCTTTAATATCTATGTGCATCTATCTCAATTTAGTGAAGGCTCTAGAAATTCTTATTTCACAAGAACCGATCTAAGTTCCACAATCACACAAGTGAGTCTATTAAGAGTACTTCTGAAGATAGATACTCCTACATACAAAGTATAAATCTAATTAAGAGTTTATATTATCTCAGCGTCTTATTGCTTAAGAATTCATGTTTTTCTTATGGAAAAATACTCTTTTTTGTCCCGTATCTTAACCTCGGGGTTCATTTTGGTCCCTTAATTTTAAAAAGGTCAATATTGGTCCCTTAACTCTTCAAAACGTTCCATATTAGTCCTTTTTATCCTATTAGCGAAAAATATTCAAAAATTAGTCGTTAAATTCGTCGTTAATTAGACAAAAAGGACTCATTTAAAACGTTTTGAGGAGTTAAGAGACCAATATGAACCTTTCAAAAGTTAAGGGACTAAAATGAACCCTGAAGTTAAGATACGAGACCAAAAAGGGTATTAAGCATTTTCTTATTTATACTAGCATTGTCATCTCATATTACTCATAATTTATTAATACTCATTAAGCCTTATTTTCGGGATCTCCAATCTATTAGGTTAGTTACCATCATGAACCATTCATTTCTCTATAAGTATTAGTCTCATCTTCTTGCGTGGATTAAAGACTTTCTCTCATATTAATCCTTTTGTCAAAAGATCTGTTAAATTTTCATCAATTCATACAAGATACACTCATACAACTCCTTTGTAGATACATTCTCCGACAATAGTTGTATATGCTATCATTTCAAACTCTGTCATAGAGTGAGTCACGATAGTCTGATCCTTCAATTTCTAAAAAATACAACTCCTTCAACTATATTAACTATATAGCCAAAATTGCTTTAAAATCATCTGATAAGATATTGTAATTTGCATCATTGTATTCTTAATGTACATCAAGAAATCTCTAATAATTTATACCGAGATTCATATATAAGGCATAAGGCCTCATTTCTTAACTTTACCATCTCAGCAGGCACATTAGAATAACATAAGGATTGTCAAGGTTCCTGATTCTCACTGGTGTTCTTATGCTTTTCAAGATGGACAATGAGTTATTTGGTCGGTGAACCTTTGTGGCCAACAGTCCCCACACAAACAAGATTGATGAACTGCAGATAAATGTGACTTTCATTGCAACTATCTTTCTAGTATACCATTTAAACCACAAACACTAGATGTAATTAGGATTGTGCTTGGTACTCGTGCTCTTTCCACTTATGTAATTACCTTCCTCATGCCATCACATGTAACTATCTATTGATTGTCATATATAGGAACACCATCTCTGAACAACCACAGCAGCCAAGGAAGAAGTATCATATCCTAAGAAAGACCAAAAGCTTCCCATCTTGCAATTCGAGATAATGAAAATATTTAACCACCCAAATTTAAAACCAATTTAACATTTAATTTTAGATTTCGTCCCCTGCATTCGAACCGAAAATATCATGGAAAGAATAGGGAAAGTAGTACCAATCAACAAGATAATTCAATGTTTAAAATAGAAGAAGAAAACATTATTAAAAAAAACTAGATTAAAAATAACCAATTTTTGTTAGGAATGACATTAATGAATGGAAAAAATAACTTACTAGTAATGAAAGGTTCAAATATCCTTTGAAGTTTGAGATATTTTGAAAAAACAAAGTCTTTAATAGTTAGGATTTGAGACATAAGGGGAAAGTTAAAGGAGAGGTTGTACACGTTGAATGAAGCTTTTACGGTGAAGGAGAATTCGTAGTTGAAGGAAGCACATTTATGAAGCAATAGTGAAAAATTACACAGGATAGGAATCATATGTATAATGGAGAAAGTGGTTCAGGTTTGGGAGGAGAATCATTCACACAGGATAAATAAGCTCCGGTTGAGGGTTTGGAAGAAGGAAAAGTGGATTTGGAAGAAGGAGAAGCAAGTTCTAATCGAGGGTTTCAGAGATATAGGATTTTTATGATTTGGGAGAGAATAATTTTTTTAGTGATTTGGAGGGAATAAATTTTACTTTAAGCACTTATTGAACTTTCACTTTTTTTTCTTTAATCCAAAGACCTCTGTTCGATTTTAAGATGAAACTTATTTTACAAAACAAGAATGGCCTTATATAATAAATCTTTATTAAAATAATTAAAATTATGTTAGAATTGTTTTAAATTGTTGTTAATAAAATCCGTTCTTTTTGTTATCTATTAGAACGGGAATGTGGTCTTATGCTCCTCTGGATCAGGAATTTCTTCATGTCATCTGTGGTGGACACTTGGACAGCCTCACAATTGAATGTCTCAATGTAATCTCTGAGAGACTCGTTCTTCCCCTGGATAATGGCCTTCAGGGCCGCCTCTGTCTTCGGATAGCGTCGAGAAGCTGTGAAAGGCCTAGAAAACTGGCGCTTCAGGTCACCCCATGAGGCGACGGAGTCGGGCGCAAGGTGTTTGTACCATGCAATGACCCACTTCGTCAAGGTGGTGGGAAACAGTCTGCACTTTATGATTCCCCGAATGTTTTTGTAATTCAGCATCGCGTCTACGCTTTCAATGTGGTCGTCTGGGTCGGTTGTTCCATCGTAGGTTGCAAGGATTAGGGGGTTTTCATCGCAACGGGCAACAGAGCGTCCCCAATGGCCCTGCATAGTGGTGAACGCCGGCTATCTTTGTCGCTCCAGACAGGTGACGACGAAGGGGAGGTCGATTCCAAGGAGTGTCTGTGTCGCGTGGACTCTTCGGTTGGGGCCATGGTTTGGAGGAGCCCGCAGCGGCTTTGGTCTTCTTCTGAGCCGGTGAGCATCGCTCCTCTCAGGGAGGTGACTTGTCCCTCTTGTAAAAAACTGTCTGTTGGGGTCGTTACAGCCGGGGGCGGCGCCTTGCCGGTCGGGGGGATGAGCTCCTAAAATCTTCTATGTAGTTTCTCAGTGGGGGAGGAGAGAGGCTGATGGAAGCTGGGTGATGGTGTCTCTGCGGGGGGAGAGAGATTGACAGAGGTCTGTCAATGATGTCTCTGTGGGGGAGGAGAAGGATTGGGAGAAATTGGGTGAAGGTGTCTCCGCGGGGGAGAGCGCGACGGTTGTTCTCTCTCGAGCATCCCTGTCTGTTTGTTCTGCCCGAAGATCATCAAGTTGGTTTGATTGATCGCCGCGAACAGAGCCGTGACGGTAGGATCGACGCCCACTTGAATCGGGATGGGCTAGTAGACAGTCGGGCTGTCAAAGTGCGGGACGACGTTGAAGGTCGCGTCCTCAAAGGAGGAAGAGGCGGTACGTGCGTCCCTCTGGTGATCTTCTTCATTATGGACGATCACGTTGGGGTCGCGACCGTCCCCATTGAAGAATGGGGTAAAGGCGGATCCTAGTGCATTGTCGTTACGTGGACTGACCATGATGGAGATGAAATTATTGGAATTTGCTTTGGTCCCTGAGCTGCTATGTGGGGAAAGGAGAAGGGACGGAGAGGCAAACATTTCCCACAGACGAAGCCACTGATCTCACCTGATTAGAAAGAATCAATGGCCTGCCACATGTCTTTGGATTTCTGGTTTTACTGGTGTTGTGGAGAGAAAGGGGGTGTACCTGCAAGGCACTCTGATGCTTAAGTGAGTAAAGGATCAGAGAGAGTAAGGAAGTACAAAAGTTAGGTATGGAGAAGAAGTTACCTGACTCTATAGTGAAAGAGAGTATTTATAGTGTGCCCCCAGCGCAGGATAAACGATTATCTTGTATTAGGTCAGACTGACAAATCCAACCCTAGTAACTATCAGGCTTACGTGGCGTAGTGAAGACCAACACGTTGTTTTCGCCCTAGATCAACTACCCTGTGATCTCCAGATGGTGGGTTGACTGACTCTATCAGTGGTGGATAGTTGTCAGATGACATCTCCCCGCGTGGGAGACGTGATATCCTCTTCCCAACGTATCTGTCATGTTGAGGCTTGTGCCCGACGGAGGAGGATTGGTTCTTATTGGACCTCGTCCCTATAGTTTTAAAATTCAAGTGCGACACTTTTAAAATGATTTTTTTAATTATATAAATAATTTTATTATAACCTGTACTTTTTATATTTTCACCATAACAAAATATGTACCAAAATGTGAAACAAAACTATACATTATACCAAAATGGGAGGCATCGTGTATAAAAATGTTAAATAAACTTATACATTATTTACATCATTCTCAATATTGTAAACACATTAAAAAATTAATATAAACTAGGCTTACAAATCTCATGGAAGCAAGACCCCAAACATGAACGTACATCTTTTAAGTCTTCTTTTTTTTTTTGAATGATGTCACGTTGTTAATCATCTATCAGTTCAACAAAATGTAAAATCAATTAAATTGAAATAATAACAAACAATAATGTAGTACAAATCATTAATATGTAATTGTAAATATCTATTACATACTCTTAAAAATCAACAATTTTGATACACACAATGTTTTTCATGTGTTTCATTTATATTAAATTCACAATCTTATCCACTTGATTGTTTCTGCGTCTACAAGTAAATTTTATATGGTGAATAATAATAATATACACAAAACACATATAATTATAGATTAATAAATATCACAAATATTACACTTACTATAATTGTATAAAATTTGAGTTTTTTCCCAAGCCCTTTCAACAAAGTGGATACCTCCACAACTCTGTAAATTAAAAGCATAAATTATAAATCTACTATTCACATAAATTATAAATTCACTTAAAAATTACACGTTTCATCTTCGATTCAAACTATTTGCCTAAGGAATATAAAACAATAACCATACTCTACTTAGGACATTTAATAATCCACTACTAATGACCATTGTATAAACCACGTTTGATTGATTTGTTAAAAAATATGTATAATATAACTCCAATAATTCATAATGATCTGATTTATTTATTTCCGTATAGAAACCATGCGTGTACCTAAATGGTAAAACAAAGATTTTATACCGTTTTTAGTCCAGTATCTTAACCTCGAGGTTCGTTTTGCTCCTTTAACTTTAAAAAGGTCCACATTGGTCTTTTAACTCTTCAAAATGTTCCATATTAGTCCTTTTTATTTAATTAACGATGAATTTAACGACTGATTTTTAAATTTTTCCATCGCAGATAATAAAATAGAAGACTAATATGAGACATATTGAAGAGTTAAGAAACCAATATGAACTATTTTTAAGTTAAGGGACCAAAAATGTTAAGATACGAGACCAAAAAAGATATTAAATCTAAAACAAAATTCAAATATTGAAGTGAGTCTTAACATTAAAAGTACTTATAAGCACCAATTTAACTTGAGATTAACATAAAAAAATGCACTTATGTGAATCACAGTTCGAGTATTAGTTGAATATAGCAACATCTATATTTAGCTCATGGTATAATTGAACAAACATTTCATCTTTAATATTCATGATTAACCATACCAATCTTTTTTAAAGAATCTTGATGAGGAAATGGGTCTTGTTTTGGATCAGTGTGGCTGAACAATATTCTTTGTGCACACACCATCAAAAACCACTTTTTTTTGGAAATTCACGTACATTTTAATTCTTTAGAGGTTTACCCTCATCATTTCCAATTTCAGAATCATAAGAACACTTGCAACATCTAATGAATAATGTTATAAGACCTTAAACAGATGCAACCTACAAAACATAATTTTAAGCAGACAAACAACAAAACAAAAGTTTTACATATAGTCGCATCTCGAAAAATATAATCCTTAGTGAAGCGTTCACGAGTTTGTGGAAAATGATTGAATAGAGTCACCACCGAACTTTATATTTTCCAAAGAAGGAAAGGAAAAATATCGATAAAACCCTTAAAATAAAAATAAGAGGACGTCGCAACCATATTCGGGTTTAGAAGTCGATTATGCAAGGAGAATGTTTTAGGCAGTCTAGGTAGGGACTTAGTAGATTTCTTTGTATGTTCTTTGCTGGTGTGGTCTGTTGAAAGGGTACTGTCATGACAGGTCCTTTATCACTGGTTGAATTCACTTTAGTGTCTTAGAAGTATGAGTTTATCAACTCCTAGTTGCTGGCTGTTTAGTTTTTTTGCTCATGCTAATGTTTGGTTTGTAATTGTTTAACAAGTTAGTAAACTACATTAAAACAATATAAGGATTTAGTGCTTGATTGATTGGCATTGTGATGGCCAAGTTCCTACTGTCATGAGCTTGTGAGTGGTCTGTTTGCTAACTGATCAAACCGTTTTTATAAGTGTTACTGCTCTAATTGAGTGGTCTGTTTGCTAATTGAGAAATACAAATATTTATATTCAGTGTTTATATGCATTCTGAGAGGCAATCCACTTGGCAGCTTCTCCATAATCCTGCTAGGTAGCTCGAAAGAACCGTAGCCTCAAATTTTGCATAAAAGATAGCGCCAGCAAACCTTCTTTGTCAAAATAGAGATGAGCTAATGCTACTTTTGCACTCAGCCTTTGCCTTGCTTTGTATCGAACCGTTGAAGTCAGAGGTTTTACAGAAGTTGTTGTGAGCCCCCCTTATGTGTTCCTTACCTTCGTGAAAAGTTTACTTCGCTCTGACTTCCATGCTGCTGCTCAAAACAGTTGGGTTCGCAAAGGTGGTGCTTATACTTGGGAGATTAGGTATGTTATTTGTACTTGGCTCTTCAATTCATTTTGGTGTTTTGCTTGTAGTTTTTATGGACACTGGCTTTTGTTGATCCATATTTGGTAGAACTAGAAATTGAATTAATAACAAACAATAATGCAGTACAAATTATTAATATGTAATTGTAAATATATATTACATTCTGTAAAAAAATCAACAATGTCGATAGATACAATATTTATTATGTGTTTCATTACATAAAATTCACAATCTTATCCACTTGATTGTTTCTTCGTGAACAAGTAAATTTTATATAGTGAGTAACAATAATATACACAAAACACATATAATTATAGATTAATGAATATCACAAATATTACACTTACTATAGTGGTATAAAATTTGAGGTTTTTTTCAAGCCCGTCAAATAAAGCGGATCCCTCCACAACTCTGTATATTAAAAACAATTTAAACATTACACATTAATCACAAAGTCACAGAAAATATATATTACTATTCACCTAAATTATAAATTTACTTAGAAACTACACGTTTCATCTTTGAGTCAAACTATTTGCCTAAGGAATATAAAACAATAACCATACTCTACTTACACATTTAAAAATCCACTACTAATGACCATTGTTTAAACCACGTTTGATTGATTCGTTAAAAAATGTGTATTATATAGCTCCAATAATTCTTAATGATCTGACTTATTTATTTCCGTATATAAATTATGCGTGTACCTAAATGGTAAAACAAAGATTTTATACTATTTTTAGTTCAGTATCTTAACCTCGAGGTTCATTTCGCTTCTTTACATTTTAAAAGGTCCACGCTGGTCTTTTAACCCTTTAAAATGTTCCATATTAGTCATGGGCTTCCTGATCTAGTTCCTCGTTTAGCTCCTCCCCATCATCCACTTTATGCATCTTCAACCCGTTCTTACAAACCACCAACTGATCATAGAAAAATTCCAGTAGATAAGATTCATATCTAAATCATGCATGCAACAGGCATATTAATATATATTCTATTAAATAAGTGGTGCTGTTTAGCACTTAGTACTTATGGGGTTAATCACTTCGTTCTATATCTATTTTCATTCTGTACCTGTTTACCAAGTTAGGAGAGCATTATATAAATCCTGGGAGAAAGTTGTGCTTTGTGCTCCTATTTACAATCTTATCCACCTGGTTGTTTCTACGTGTACAACTAAATTTTATATAGTGAGTAACAATAATATACACAAAACACATATAATTATAGATTAATTAATATCACAAAAATTACACTTACTTACTATAGTGGTATAAAATTTGAGTTTTTTTCCAAGCCCTTTCAACAAAGTGGATCCCTCCACAACTTTGTATATTAAAAATCATTTAAACATTACACATTAATTGAAAAGTCATAGAAAATATATATTACTATTCACATAAATTATAATTTTACTTAGAAACAACACGTTTCATCTTTAGTCTAGTATCTTAGTCTCGAGGTTTATTTTGCTTCTTTAACTTTTAAAAGGTCCACGTTGATCTTTTAACTCTTCAAAATGTTTCATATTAGTCCTTTTTATCTAGTTAACGTTGAATTTAGCTACTGATTTTTGAATTTTTCATCGCAAATAAGACAAAAAGACTAATATGGAACATATTAAAGAGTTAAAGGACCAATATGGACCTTTTTTAAGTTAAGGGACAAAAAAGAACCCCGAAGTTAAAATACGGGACCAAAAAAGATATTAAGCCTAAAACAAAATTTAAATAATTGAAGTGAGTCTTAACATTAAAAGTACTTATTTGCACCAATTTAACTTGACATTAAAATAAAAAATGTACTTATGTGCATCACAGTTCTAGTATTAGTTGAATATAGAAATTACGTCTATATTTAGGTCATGGTATAATTGAACAAACATGTCATCTTTAATATTCATGATTAACCATTCCAATCTTTTTAAAGAAGCTCAATGAGGAAATGGGTCTTCTTTTGGATTTGTGTGGTTGAACAATATTCTTTTGTGCTCACACCATCAAAAACCATATTTTTTTTGGCAATTCTAGTACATTTTAATTCTTTAGAGGATTACCCCCATCATTGCTAATTTCAGCATCATAAGAACACTTGCAACATCTAATGCATAATGTTATAAGACCTTAAACAGATGCAACCCACAAAACATAATTTTAAGCAAATAAGCAACAAAACAAACGTTATACATATAGTCGCATTTCGAAAAATATAATCATTTATGAAGCGTTCGCGAGCTCATGAAAAATAATTGAATAGAGTCACCACCGAACTTTATATTTTCCAAAGACAGAAATAAAAAATATCGATGAAACCCTTGAAATAAAAAGAAGATGGACGTCGCAGCCTTATTCGGGTTCAGAAGTCGATTATGTAAGGGGAATGTATTAACATCCTGTATAATATATATATATATATATATATATATATATATATATATATATATATATATATATATATATATATATATATATATATATATATATATATATATATATATATATATATATATATATATATATATATATATATATATATATATATATATATATGTATATATATATATATATATATGTGTGTGTGTGTGTGTGTGTACATACATGCAAACATGTGTTATTATTTGGTATTAACACCAACATAAGTGCCTATTGGCATGATTAACATACTTGACCATTTACAAACATAAAAGAACAACAATGGTACAAGTTATGGAAAGTGCCAAACAATAAATATTTAGGATCTAAGTATAATATCCGTCATTCTATAAGATACACATCGGAAGAAACCACAATCTAAGCTTCCCTTTCAACATCCATGCATAGCTCCAATTGTAAACCAAACTTGCAAACAATATCTGAAAACCAATAATAATAATAATAATAAGGTGAGATAATAATCTTAGTGAATTTCCTAATATTATGGGTTCACTCAACTCTACTAGTTTATGGTCATTTTCTAACTCAAGTCGAAAGGAAAAGGGATAAGACTTGAGTTCACAAAATTCGCAATGCATGAAAACATGTCTCTTGAGTTCATCAAATCAAACTATCACTAGTCGGGAACCATGCCAAGGCATCCCCTTTTTCCATCCTCTTCTACGTCTAGAAATTTGGACACGGGCCATTGATCCTTGTATCATACTTTGGCTTTCATGAGAATTACAAGCTCCTCTTTGGGACTCTAATCTACTTGGTTGCACATATGGGACTTTAACCCACATGGTTGATGCGAAGTATCGGTGCATTCATCCCAATGTTACTCCATATACATATACTGACTTGAGATGGCACAATCAAGGGATGTTTCCGACTACGTGATAAAATAACACAATCGTGATTGTATTCGACAATTACAAGGTGACCATATTCACCTTAATCACACAAAAATACCACATGTTCCATACAGTTTATCTCACTCATACTATGGTGAGCATTCATGCGTGACATACACTTAGGTATTATATGGCATGAATGTCACCTTCTTGTGTTATCCAAATCATACTTGTAACCTATTTGTCTTTCTAATCCATTTATTTAGTTATAAGTCTAGGTTTCTTCACTCATCTTTATAGGGTTTTAAGTATGGTATCACACAACCAAACATTCAATCAATATACATATATGGCATAATACAATATCATACATGATACAGACATATGGTAGTAAAACATATCAAACATATAACTAACCATAGAAGTTCACATACACATTAAGCCATATAAACCAACCATAGAACCCGTTTGGGTAAGGTATTATAGTACCTGTTAGATGCCCAAGTGTGCTTATCTGAGCTATCATATATGGGCATCTTACACTCCTTTTATGTCAAATTTGTCTTCTAACCGACTTGCTTTTGTTAATATGCGTCATAGTGTGAAACACTCTTGGTTCTTTTAATTTTTGTGCTAATGTGCAGTATTTAAGCATGAAAGAGTAGGATTTGAAGGCACAAGAAAGATGACAAAGGAACCAAGAAAGTTGAAAAGCAAGAGCAAGTTCGCTAGCATGTTCGCACAGCGAAGCAGTAGCGAGTGTTCGCTAAGCAAGCTCATAGCGAGTTGCTAGCGAACACTCCCAGACTTGGGCAGAGGCAAATTAGCAGTGTTCGCTGGCAGCGAGGAGGTGGTGAAGAACTCGCTAGGCGAGCACCTAGCGAGCAAGTAGCGAAACCAAACAGAATCCACCTTCAGACCACGCTAGCATGTTCGCTGAGCGAGGCTGTAGAGAAGCCAAACAGAATCAATGCCTCAGACCTTGCTAGCATGTTCGTTGAGCGAGGCTGTAGCGAACATTCATATCTAAATCATGCATGCAACAGGCATATTAATATATATTCTATTAATTGTGAGTTTATTGTGGTAAAAAAACATATAAAATTTCAAAAAATGAAGTTTAATCTAACATTACTTCAAAAATTATATATCACATCGGCAGATATAAGTTTTACTATAATTGGTATTTCGTAGTAACGAAATTTGTGATAAAAAATACACTGCATTTTACTACAGATTAATGATTGTCATACCCCAAATTTTGACCCTTAGATTTTCATTATCATTTTAGGATGATACTCATGTGATTATCTAACCCTAACCCAGTTCAAGTCTTTCTTTGTTTAAGATGCAGGTGAATTAGGGTTTGCGCAGTTAAAATCGAAACTTTGAGGTTTGATCAATCAATGTCTAGATGGATTAAATCATGAAACAAGTTCAAGGATTCTATTTGATGTCAAATGTGACTCCAATTTGAGGTTGTACCCCAGAATCAAGAACAATGCAATTTGGAGGCCCCGATTAGGGTTTTCGACTGATAAAAAGTCAATTATGGTTTGACTTTTGTGGTGGAAGATGTTTCAATGATGGGATTGTGGTACATGAAGTTCATATGGATAAATGAAGTCCATTCAAGAAGTTTCAAAGTCTCGGGAAGTCCAGAACATCCACAGACGACTCGGTATTCACCGATCGATCGTACCGTCGACTGAAAAATCGACTTTTCAAATTTGAGGAATGGGACTTCAAGATGTGAAGCAAAAATGTTCCATATGTCAATATAAGCTTGCTCATGAAATTTCATGGTCATTTGATCAAGGATGAAGGAATAATCGAGAAAATCGGGAATTCGGGTTTCGAAAGGGACAAAACCGTAACTTCTTAACCGCACATCCGATTGAGGTGGTTCTAAGCTCATTTGAAAGCTCTTGGCAAGTTCTACAAAAGTATCCTACTGGTCCATAGTCAAAAAATGCTTGGTTTTGGAGTTAGAAGGAAAAACATTACAAGAGGACAAAATAACTTAGAAAATTTCTAAGTTATTTTACATTAAGGATCCTAATTTCAGCCAACTTTGGGAGGAATTTTCACATAGTTTCAATTGGAATCAGAACTTCTGGCCAACATGAATGTTTTAGTACTACATGAGGTATTTCTAAAAAGTACAAGAACTCCTCAAGATGATTTATGAGCAGAAAGTTACATGTGTACAAAGTTGGATGTTTCACACTTTAGTCCCACATTGCCCAATTTTGCAAAATCACCTCTTTCCTCCAAGTGGGCCAACTTCAGCTTGTAAGACTTGTTCTAACTGATGTATGGAATGTTTGTAGCATGAGAGATCAGAAGTTATGCAGAAGTATCCAAAAATTAAAGGTTTAAGTTCATTGCCATAAAAAGTGGAAAGTTGAAAATGTTGAATTTTCAAAGCATGAGGTGTAAAGTCCCAATTCTGAACCAGCCACCCTCCCATGCTTATAGCTTGCTAATTGCATCAGTAACCTATCAAATTGCTTGCCCTTTGGGTTAAAGAACAGCCAAGCAATCCATCAAAAGGGATTTTTCTCAAAAATATCACAACCTTGCTTCATGGTGAAGTTTTCTCTCTAGCAAGCACCTCACTTCATTTTCCTATAAAAGGAGGGTTCACTCGCCTCATTTTGGACATTCACATTTCATTAAACACCAGAGAAATAAACTTCCCTTGCTGCTTTCCATCCTTGCATCAAAATTGCAAAAATCACCAAAGTTCATAAAAGTAGCCAAAATTCTGTTTTTACACTTATGCTGCCAAATTCATTTCTCTGCATTCCTACACCTTAATAACCATCCATACACTCTCTAAATATCATATGGACGGTGTCTCGCCCTTTGAATCATCAAAAAACCACCAGAATCAAAAAATTACTTTCCATACCACCTTACTTTAGCCAAAAGCCACAAATCTTGCCAAAACTTGGTCCATTCACTTTCTTGGCATTCCAATCATCCTAACACCTCACATATGATGTTTCTCAACTGTCCAAGGTGTTAGAAATCATTGGAAAGTCCTATTCCTTTATTTGGCAATAAAGTTGCATTTTACTTAAAAGTGAAGAAAGCATTCTAAGCAAGGAGGTGATTTGAAGTTCTCTGGTATTTTTGATCATTCTAGCTTGTTCAATAAAGTCTACAAGAGGTATGTAGCCTATAAACATTGCCTTTTGCATCATTTTACATGTTTTGACATTTTTGGCTTAGTGTTAGTTAAGTGTTTTCTTTTGATATCTTTTGCAAATATTGGTCTCATGATGTTATTTGTTGGTATCAAAGTACATATGCTCATATATTGGTTTCTACATGATTATTGTTGCATAAAATGTGTGTGTATGCTTTTGATTTCATGAAACATCAAGGCTTGCCAAAATGCCCTACTACTGCTGCTATTTGTGTTTGTTTGGTTTGTGTCAAAATGCCAAGATATTGTTTTGTTTGATATGAGTGGGTTTTGTGGCTTCTAGCATCTTTGGTACCATATTTTTGAAGTGTGTGAATGTCTAATATGTACTGTTTTCACCTGATGTGAATTATCTCATTCAAAGTGCATTTTTCCAAAACTTTGCATTTCTCATGTCACTTTCACAACCTGTGGGTATTAGTCAAATTAGAAGTGTTAGAATCATTTGTTAACATTTATGTAAGGTGTGTGTGTTTGTATTTTGGACAAAACTTGTTTGCATCATACCACTCATCTTCAAAATGCATTTTTTACCAATTTTTGAGCATAAACTACCAGTTCTAAGTTCTATCATGTTTTAACCCAAAACAATTGTTGGAACACCTCAAACATATCATTTTTAAAAGGTTCAAACTCTCATTTGAGTGGTACAACAATTGGTTTGAGTTTTGGACCTCCATATGCATTTTTCAAGTCATTTTGGCCACTTGACATACATTTTTATAAACTGTTGAATTTAACCATGTTTGAGGTTTTAGAATCATTCTATGTGACCTATGTGAGGTGTGTGACCATTAAATTTGGATTGGAAGTGCTTAAAATAAACTGTCTTGAATTTCACTTTGAAAATGCATATTTTGACATCAAAATTGCAACTGTCATACCAGTTTTCACACAAACTGTTTTTGCATCAAAAGTCATGTTGGAACACCTCATACTCATCATTTAAAGTGTGTTTGCATGATCATTTAGTAGTAAAACACAGTGTCCCAAGATTCACACCTCATGATGCATTTTACAAAAACTACCAATTTTGCAACTGTCATGCCATTTTGCACACACACTCATCTTGCATCAAAATGTGTTTTGAGATGTTTTAAATTCATCATTGGTTAGTTGTTGACATGGTTCTCATACTCCAAAATTGGTTGTTTTAAGATTGTCCTTTCAAAATGCATTTTTCATGAAAAAGCATCACTTCACATGTCACTTTTGCACTATAGTGTTTTTCATCAAAGTTCAGCATTCCAACACTTCATACATGTTATTTGTGGACTGCTAATATGATTCTTGTGCATTAAAATGAACTGTCACAGAATCCACATCATAAAATGCACTTTTCAAAAGAAAGCATTATACACTTCACATGTCACTTTTTGCATAAAGGTGTTTTTCACCAAAACCACATTTTAGACACTTCATACCAGTCATTTAAAAGATGTTTGCATGGTTATTTGGTAGCAAGACAAACTGTCACAAGTTTCACACTTCAAAATGCATTTTTACAAAAACCTTGCACTTGACATGTCATTTTTATAACCTGGTTGCATTGAGCATATTTGAAGTGTGGGAATTATTCTTTATCATTTATGTGAGCTGTGTGCACAATTGGTTTGATTTAAAAGTGTTTAAATTAAAGTGTTCATGTCAAAATGCATCACACAAACATCAAAGTACAGCAGCTGCGAATTTTTCAAAAGAAAAGGAATTTCATAAAACTAATTCCACCATCATGTTCGTCATGTTTTTCTAGGCCAGTTACATATAAAGTTTGTTTAATTTGGATAAAAATTGAGGAAGTTATGATATGTTTTGCAAAGCCATTAAAGTGTTCATGTCAAAATACATCACATAAACATCAAAGTACAGCAGCTGCGAATTTTTCCAAAGAGAAGGAATTTCGTAAAACTAACACCACCATCATGTTCCTCAGATTTTTCTAGGCCAGTTACATATAAAGTTTGTGAAATTTGGATAAAAATTGAGAAAGTTATGATATGTTTTGCAAACCATGTGTTTGTGTGTGTTTTTTTTGCCCAAAAATCAAACAAGCAAGCCTTATGTATTTATTATTCCGGTTTAGTTGATGGATGTATGGCCACCCCAGTGGTAGAGACTTGCGCTCACATTATACCTTTCACAAGCCTGACCTGGGTTAGATCCGTGTGGAGGTTGAACCCTTTTGTTTATTTTTGCCATTTTTCATACAAACTTCAAAAAATCATATCTCTCTCAATTTTAATCATTTTTCACCCATTCTTTTTTCATTATGTTCATTTTAATGTGTACTTTAATGTCATGTTTTTATTTTTCATGTTTGACCAAATTTTCATCACTTTTGACCATGTGCGAAATGCGCGTTTATAGTGTTCATTCTGACTATTGCAGATGAATTTTATGTGATTCCACTTAAATTTATTTGTGAAATTTATTTATATTCATATCCACACATGTTAGCTAACATGTTAGGATTTTTTATTTTGAGTTGTAACCATGTTCGTCTCTTCCCCCTGTTGACTGTATTGGAATGCGATCGTTCGTCACAGTTCTCGTTATTTTTCATCTGCTTTGATTGTCATCATTGCATTTTCATCCTTATCAATTTCATGTGCTCATTTAATGGTTGTCACTATGAACCCATGATAGATACCTCCTGAGTTATGAGGTTAAACTAATTCATCTGTACATAACCCTACCTCCTGAATTACGAGGTTAAACTGATTCGCCTGTACATAATTTACCTGTACATTTTGTCTGTACATAACAACTAAACTCCCCTTTCATTTACACGAGTCGCCGTACTCACTTTTAACTGTCCCGCCGTGGACATTCTCCCCTTTTATCCTAGCCTTAGGATTCGAGCTGTCGCGCTCATGTTTACCGTCCCGCCGTGGACAACCTTTACTTCCCTTTATCCTAGCCTTAGGATTTGAGTCTCCATACTCATGATTACCGTCCCGCCGTGGACATTCCATCATAACAATCTTAACTTAGAAGAGGAGTCGCCGCACTCCATGTAAGTACTTCCCTATGAATACTTACTTCCCTTTGGAAACCTTGACCACAGTCAAGAGTTCCTCATCCTTAGATAGGGGAACTACGATTGCTCTGATTCCATTCCCGTCCGGATACGTAGGCACGAGATGCGATGTCTTCGCGAGCAAACTTTGTACATACCCTTTACTTTAGATTATTACCTTAGCACTTTTCTCTTTAGCAAGCAAACTTTAGCAAACACAAATATTAACAAGAGGTTCCTGTAGAGTACTACAGATACTTAGGATGCTAACACCTTCCCTAGGTATAACCAACCCCCGAACCTTTAGATCTCTCTTTGCTCAGCTTTAGGCCTTGTCCTTTTGCTTTGCATTTTTATAGGTCTTTCTTTCTTTAAACCTTTCCTTTTTTGGATAAATTAAAGTCCAGTTGTAATGAAATATGATTCAAGTTAATCAATAGCTTGACGTCCAAATTTCACCGCGACAGAAAAATGGCGACTTCACTGGGGACTCTTCCCTAAGAGGGTTAAGCCCACCTTGTTTGTATTTGTGCTTTCTATATGTTTGCTTGCTTATATATTTGTACATATATCTGCTTGTACTTGGGTTCTTCTGTATGCAGGGTTGTTACTTCAAGTGGTGAGACAGTCCTATACCCGGACTCGAGTGCACTTATGATAGGATGGTGGTATATTCAAGAAGGCTTATAGGGAGTTGATTCCCGACTAAGCTAACTTGAGAAAACCACCGCTCAGTGGAGGCCTTTTTGGAGAGTTGGTGTTGTTGATCGAGTATTCTTGAAAACAATGCTACTTTCTATAAGAGCCCATGACACCGAGGACCTTTAGATTACCTACTACCCCACTTTGGCCTTATTAGGATGTAGTGCGATGACTATGAGGAAGTATTTCTAAAATAGTTGATACGCGATACTACACTCAGACGAGACTCTATTGAGAATATTATTGATTTCCAAGTATTTGGCGTGTCGATAATATCCGAAAGATGGGTTGTTGACTCTGGGAACCTCTTAGAACCCTGTTCTACAGATCAAACGAACCTAGTACATACCTTATGGTTGGTTATTTACCCAGACTTCATGTTGTGATCTAGAACCTTTGACCCTATTATGTGTGATTTGCATCTTCTCTTGCATCGCATTGCATTGCATCTGCATCTTTTCATGGTTTACCTCTGTTTGTCCAGTCGCTCATGTCCAGATGTCTTCACTGTCCAGTGTGCCTTTGAGTTGTCAAGCTGATTCCTCGACACCGATATCAGACTAGAGCAAACTATAGACGCAAGATGTCAGAACAGGAAGCAAACAATACAGAAGTCCGAATGGAGATTGATGAGTTGAAGTCAGGCATGACTAAGCTCACTGAGATGCTTCAAGTCTTAATTGCTAGAGGAGAGTCTTCCCAAAACACTGTTATTCAAGAAGTTTCAAATGTAGATGCTTCTCCTGTTCAAATGCCACAATCAACTTGGCCGGAGTTTGGATTACCTCCCAACTATTCTCCACCCCTTGCATCTACTGCCATGATTGGTCCGACTGTCCGACCCGTTTTTCAAGCTCCTGTCTTTACAGAAGCCATACATGTGGTCCATACTGCTGCCCAGAATGGTCAAGCTCCCTTTGAGACTCCGTTCTTTGATTACAATGTTGCTAGTGCTCAAGGTGAAGACCGTGAGGATGTTGTTGAGCCTGAAGTTGTCCGTGAACAGTTTCAAAATATAGACAAGAGACTCAAGGCCGTTGAGGGTACTGATTTCTTCAATGTTGATGCTGATAACATGTGTTTAGTTTCTGGTCTGGTCATGCCTGTAAAGTTTAAGACTCCAGAATTTGTGAAATACAAGGGGTACTCATGTCCAAGAGCCCATTTGGTTATGTACTACCGAAGGATGGCAGCTTACACCAATAATCAGAAGCTGCTTATCCATTGCTTTCAGGACAATTTAAGTGGGGCATCTCTCAAATGGTATATGGGTTTAGAACATAACAGCGTCCATTTCTTCCAAGATCTTGCCAATGCCTTCATGAGACAATACAAATACAATCTGGATATGGCTCCTGACCGTCGTCAACTTCAGAACATGTCTCAAGGTGAAAGAGAAACATTCAAAGAATACGTTCAACGTTGGAGAGAGTTAGCTTCTCAGGTTGAACCCCCTCTGGCAGAGAAAGAATTAACTGGAATGTTCATGGATACTCTGTCTCCTTTCTATTGGGAGAAAATGATTGGGAGTGTGTCTTCAAACTTCACAGATCTGGTGACTATTGGTCAAAGGTTGGAAGAAGGGCTGAAAAGTGGTAAGGTGTCCAAAATTGCTGAATCTTCTAATAGTGCAAAGAAGTCCTTTGGGAATCTCCATAAGAAGAGAGAAGAACATACTAATGCTGTCATGGATGAAGCGAGGAAGCCTCATCCCCGACCTCAGTATAATCATAACACTATTGCTGCAGTTGCTACTGCCGCTTCACGACCAGTTCAAAATCCTCAGCATCCTGCTGTCAGACAGAACCAGTATCTGAATAAGAATCAGTTTGATCCTATTCCTATGACTTATACAGAATTGTATCCAAGCCTGGTTCAACAAGGATTGATCACTACAAAGACTCTGCAAACTCCTGATCCTCGTCCAGCTGGATTTAGAACTGATTTGCACTGTGCTTTTCATGAGGGTGCCCAAGGCCACGACTTGGAGCATTGTTTTGAATTGAAAGCTAGTGTGCGTGAATTGATTAGAACTGGGATCCTTGATTTTACAGACAGTCAGCCGAATATTCAGAAAAATCCTCTACTAGAGCATCAAAAGTGAAACTTCAGTCTGACTCCAGCAGACCATCTTTTTTGAGCGCCAGTGTTTCAGACAGGACAACCCATCTTTGTACTGATTTAGTCAATAGGCCTTTTTGTTTCTCGTTGTTTGCATTCTCCTTATTTTGTTTAAGCTGTTTGTTTTTAATTCGTGTTTGTACTTTCATCTTAATGAATGAACATTACAACTTTTGATTTCAATTCATCTATTGCTTGCACTTTTGTGCTTTAACATTCAAATATTTACTCCTTGTCCAATTTTTTGATTATGCAAATATTTGAGGGAGGATGATGAAAACGTTATACCCATAATTGCTATTAGTATGCTTTCAATCAAACTTTGTTGACGATGTAGGGCATTGTTTCAACTCCCAAACACTGGAGAAATAAGGAAGATAACCCCTTGTCAACCCCTTTGAGCCTAGAAGTTGGAGTTTCTTTCTTTACAAAAAACCCGCAGTTTTAACCTTGGGGTGGGTAGTTCTCAGTTAACTCGGTTGTGTGTTCATACAAGACACCTTTCATATAAAGGATGCAACTACATTTTTTCCTTCGTACACAACAAATAAGTGTCGAAGATGTTTTCCAAGCCAAAAGTCGATGATGGTTCACCTTGATCATTAAGCTAGGTGGCCACTTTATTTAAACAAAAAAAAAAGAAGAAGAGAGATATCAAAGAAAAAGCCCGCTAAGTCAAAACCTATAAAGGAGACTTAGGCAAAACTGGGGCATCCCGCTGACTGTAAAACTCTAAAAGAAACAGTTCAGGCAAAAGTTAGGGATAATAAAAGGAGGAGATCTTTAAAACCTTCATCATGAAAATCCTCAATGAGTTCAAAACAACCAAATGTTGTAGAAAAGCAGTGACTACCTTTTCAAAAAAGTCTGTTAACTTCTGAACCATCATCACTATCATTAGTGCAATTCCTAATTGTTGCACCCCAAATTTGTCCTACCTTTACATAGTTTCTAGTGCCACTTTATTTTGAATGAATAAAATGGCACAATTGGCAAGAGATCGTGTGTAAGGAGTTGTGAGTGTGAGAGGTCGAGAGTTCAAATCCCACCTTCTTCACTTTTTGTTTTTCTTTTATTTTTATTCTAACTTTTCTATTTTTATATAAAAAAATAACAAAATAGTTTTTTTTTTATTATTTAATTATTATTTTCGTATTTTATTTAAATTATTTTTTAAAAATATTATTTTTCACTTTTTCCCATATTATTCATAAAAAAAACATCAAAAAATCAAAAAATTAAAAATATTAGAAAATATTTTATTATATTTAGTAAATAAATAGAGTTTTAAGTTGTTTTAAGTTTGTTTTAATTTAGTTTTGACTAATTCTTTAAGTTGGGCTTTAAAGTGGGAATTAGGTTAGAGCTAACCCTAATTTGTTACCTATATAAACATAAGTGATGGGAGAAAACTTCATTCACATCAGAAAATCAAGAACAGGTCATCAGAAAAGGAGACAAAAAGAAAAACGGCGGTCGTCAAGATCCGGAGGTTCAGAAGAGTTTCGAAGCTCATCATCATCACCTCCATTTGAGAAAGAGGAAAAGAGATCCAAAGAAGTTCGTCGAGAACCATTGCCGCCGGCGAAGAACAAGCGAAAGCATCACCAACCGGCAACTGAAATGTAAGCTTTTATGTTATCCCAATTAAAACCTCTTCCAAATAATTAAACTCTCATTTTTTAAACCTTTTCTTTTTTTCTAACTAAAAACCCTTTTTGTGAATTATAACTAAAACCAGTTTTTGATTATAATTACAGTAAGTAAAAAACTTAAAACTTTTTCTTAATTAAAACACTAACCACTAATAATTTTTTTTTAATAAATAAACAGTGTTTAAAACACTTTTATAGTTAAGTGAAAACATTTTTACTAACTTAAAATTAACCCAGTCCTAAAATTAAAATCTTTTTTTAAGTATTAAAATTAACATTTTTTTTAAGTTTTAAAGGTTAAAAATTAAAACATGTTAGAAAGGGTTAAAACTTTTTTCTAAAACTTTCTTTAAAATTTTAAAACTAACATTCTTTTAAAGTAAGACTAACGAACCTTTTTTTTTATGTAAACTTCTTCTTTTAAAAAAAAAACTTATGATTAGAGTTTTTTTTAATTTAAGACTTTCTCTTTTAAAAATTAAAATTAAAATTAAAACTTTCTAAAGATAAAAAGTTAAAACTAAAGTTTTGTTTATTTAAAAATTAAAACCTTTTAAAATTAAGACTAAAATTTTAATAAAAAAAATATAAAAATTAACAAAACAATAATAAAAATTCCAAATTGCATTTTCGTGTTTCTTTTAATATAAAATATGTTTGCCATATTTTCGTCTAACTTTTCACTAACGTTCTCTGTTTCTCTCCTCAGATTATACATAGATTATGATTCATATTTATTTTAATTTATTTTGTTCCATGGATGTAATTTACGCGAGGCCATGGTCGCGATTTATTTTGTTTTTGTTTTTTTTGGGATTTGTAATTTACGCGAGTGATCGTCGCGACGCTTTCTTTACTTTCCGCACTTTAATTTTGCCGTATAATATTTTGTCATGTTTGCATGTTTTACCGTTAGAATTCCCTCCGAAGGAATTAGGTCTAGCTGTTTGACCGCCGAGTCAATAACCCTAGTTTTAGCCGTCTCAAACCCTAATTAACCTAGGCGTCCCGCCGTGGACAAAAATACCCTTTACCCTAGTTTTAGGTCAAAGAGTCGCCGTACTTTGTTTTAGGGTTTCCCGCCGTGGAATCCCTAATTTCAACCCTAAATTTTTAATTAACAAATTCAACGTAGAAATAGGAGTTTCAAAAACTCCACGTAAGCGTGTCCTTAAGATACGTTTACTCCCCTTGAAACCTTGACCACAGTCAAGAAGTTTCTAACCTCCCTTTCGAGGGGAACTACGATTACTCTGATTCCATTCCCTATCTAGGATACGTAGGCACAAGATGCGACGTCTTGCCGAGTAAACTTAGGACTAACCCTTAGGTCTTTAGGTCACTCTATCCCTTAGCTCAATATATATTAAAGCAGATAATAAAATAAAAAAGCATACAATAAACAAAAGGTTCCTGTAGAGTACTACAGAAGTTTAGGGTGCTAGTACCTTCCCTAAGCTTAACCAACCCCTTACCTAGGTCTCTCCCCGCATTGTGTTTACGATGCAAAAATAGGTTTTTCCTCTTTTGACCTTTTCCTTCGGATAAATCAAAGAGCGGTTGTGAATTAAAAATTGTGATTCAAATTAATTAATAATTTGATATCCTATTTCCACCGCAACACTAATCTATGGGAAACTGAGCGCATAGTCTGATTTAAACTGAGCATAGGACTGGAGATCATCACGTAGATGGGGTGGGCACCAAATAAACTTTGAGCCTTCATCCTTTGTTTCTTAAACCGTGAACCAGGCCACGCTACAACCTTCAAAAGACCTAATTGAAACAAGGTTATTTTGAAAGCATACTACAGCAAGGTTGCGTAAACTGACTCCTAAAGATTTTTGTAAATCAACTATTTTGGTAGTACACCTTTGCTTTAAACTTTGAGTGTCTTGAACCGCCGTGTTCTGACCAATGACTTTTTTACTTTGCAACTTTCAAAAATGGTTTTGATTTCAAAAAGTTGCATGAACTTTACATTACCATGTTTGTATGAACACTTTTGTTTGCA
The DNA here is from genome assembly GCA_963859935.3 of Lathyrus sativus. Lineage (NCBI taxonomy): Eukaryota > Viridiplantae > Streptophyta > Magnoliopsida > Fabales > Fabaceae > Lathyrus > Lathyrus sativus. The sequence goes on along the minus strand of OZ012739.1, from coordinate 4,268,289 downwards.
AATTAGCTTTTCTCTCAAGGAATTTTCAAACATTGAGAAACTTGGTCAAGTGATCCTATTAGGGGGCAAGTTCCTTTTACATCCTGTCAAAGAACCAATTCAATATTTGTTCAAGATATGGTTTTCTCAGATTAAGTTCATCTAGAATATGTTTCAAGACTCAGACTGGGGCAAGCTCTCCAAGCACTCAGTAAATCAGTCATCTTCCAACCTCAAGACAAACTGAAGTTATCATCAGTTCATCTACAACAGACAGTTAAACTGGGGCAGTCTACTTGAGGGATCCCTAAGCAGCTATTTATCCTTCCTATAAGGATCATCAATTTGATACAATTTATTAGTGTGGCAGAAATGTGTTCAACAATAGCATCTTCAGTCCCCAAGCAGATTGAAAGTGATCTTCGTGTTGAGGAATCAGTTATCCAGTCTTGTCTTCTCACCAAAAGAGTCGAGCCTTGTCGTCGACATTTGCATTTGCATTTGATCATATGTCATCTGCATAATCTATACATGCATAATTCATATGCATGTGCATATCAGGGGTGCTTTATTCCCCATTTTCTCTTTCTCCCAAGGTCGTGTTTTACTCGCGTTCTTACGTTGTGGACGAATTTATTTTACATGGGTGTTTTACTCCCCATTTACCTAACATCACGGTGTTTTACTCCCATCTGCCTTTCTCCCGAGGTCGTGTTTTACTCGCGTCTTACCTTATGGAAGATTTACCTTACATGGGTGCTTTACTCCCCATTTGCTTAACATCACGGTGTTTTACTCCCGTCTGCTCTTTCTCCCAAGGTCGTGTTTTACTCCCGTCTCACCTTGTGGATGAATTACAATTTCCTTGGCATCATGGGTGCTTTATTCCCCATTTGCCTCTTTCCCCCGGTGTTGTTGTTTTCCCCAGTGAACTGTTACTCTTTGTTTTACCATTTTGTTATTTTTTTTTGTGTCTGCATGGTGTCTTGCAACATAAAGCATCATAAGCATCATTTAGAATTCATGGCATATTCGCATCTGTCCTTTTGCATACCATTAGATCTAAGGGGCAAAATTTCTGGTTTTCTATATTTAAATACCTTTCACTACGATTCTGCAAGGATTATCATCTCTCATCCAGTGAAAGATATTTAAATAGGGGCAACTGTCATACCCCAAATTTTGACCCTTAGATTTTCATTATCATTTTAGGATCATACTCATGTGATTATCTAACCCTAACCCAGTTCAAGTCTTTCTTTGTTTAAGATGCAGGTGAATTAGGGTTTGCGCAGTTAAAATCGAAACTTTGAGGTTTGATCAATCAATGTCTAGATGGATTAAATCATGAAACAAGTTCAAGGATGCTATTTGATGTCAAATGTGACTCCAATTTGAGGTTGTACCCCAGAATCAAGAACAATGCAATTTGGAGGCCCCGATTAGGATTTTCGACTGATAAAAAGTCAACTGTGGTTTGACTTTTGTGGTGGAAGATGTTTCAATGATGGTATTGTGATACATGAAGTTCATATGGCTAAATGAAGTCCATTAAAGAAGTTTCAAAGTCTCGGGAAGTCCAGAACGTCCACAGACGACTCGGAATTCACCGATCGATCGTACCGTCGACTGAAAAATCGACTTTTCAAATTTGAGGAATGGGACTTCAAGATGTGAAGAAAAAATGTTCCATATGTCAATATAAGCTTGCTCATGAAATTTCATGGTCATTTGATCAAGGATGAAGGAATAATCGAGAAAATCGGGAATTAGAGTTTCGAAAGGGACAAAACTGTAACTTCCTAACCGCACATCCGATTGAGGTGGTTCTAAGCTCATTTGAAAGCTCTTGGCAAGTTCTACAAAAGTCTCCTAGTGGTCCATAGTCAAAAAATCTTGGTTTTGGAGTTAGAAGGAAAAACATTACAAGAGGACAAAATAACTTAGAAAATTTCTAAGTTATTTTACATTAAGGATCCTAATTTCAGCCAACTTTGGGAGGATTTTTCACATAGTTTCAATTGGAACCAGAACTTCTGGCCAACATGAATGTTTTAGTACTACATGAGGGCTTTCTAAAAAGTACAACAACTCCTCAAGATGATTTATGAGCAGAAAGTTACATGTGTACAAAGTTGGAGGTTTCACACTTTAGTCCCACATTGCCCAATTTTGCAAAATCACCTCTTTCCTCCAAGTGGGCCAACTTTAGCTTGTAAGACTTGTTCTAACTGATGTATGGAATGTTTGTATCATGAGAGATCAGAAGTTATGCAGAAGTATCCAAAAATTAAAGGTTTAAGTTCATTGCCATAAAAAGTGGAAAGTTGAAAATGTTGAATTTTCAAAGCATGAGGTGTAAAGTCCCAATTCTGAACCAGCCACCCTCCCATGCTTATAGCTTGCTAATTGCATCAGTAACCTATCAAATTGCTTGCCCTTTGGGTTAAAGAACAGCCAAGCAATCCATCAAAAGGGATTTTTCTCAAAAATATCACAACCTTGCTTCATGGTGAAGTTTTCTCTCTAGCAAGCACCTCACTTCATTTTCCTATAAAAGGAGGGTTCACTCACCTCATTTTGGACATTCACATTTCATTAAACACCAGAGAAATAAACTTCCCTTGCTGCTTTCCATCCTTGCATCAAAATTGCAAAAATCACCAAAGTTCATAAAAGTAGCCAAAATTCTGTTTTTACACTTATGCTGCCAAATTCATTTCTCTGCATTCCTACACCTTAATAACCATCCATACACTCTCTAAATATCATATGGACGGTGTCTCGCCCTTTGAATCATCAAAAAACCACCAGAATCAAAAAATTACTTTCCATACCACCTTACTTTAGCCAAAAGCCACAAATCTTGCCAAAACTTGGTCCATTCACTTTCTTGGCATTCCAATCATCCTAACACCTCACATATGATGTTTCTCAACTGTCCAAGGTGTTAGAAATCATTGGAAAGTCCTATTCCTTTATTTGGCAATAAAGTTGCATTTTACTTAAAAGTGAAGAAAGCATTCTAAGCAAGGAGGTGATTTGAAGTTCTCTGGTATTTTTGATCATTCTAGCTTGTTCAATAAAGTCTACAAGAGGTATGTAGCCTATAAACATTGCCTTTTGCATCATTTTACATGTTTTGACATTTTTGGCTTAGTGTTAGTTAAGTGTTTTCTTTTGATATCTTTTGCAAATATTGGTCTCATGATGTTATTTGTTGGTATCAAAGTACATATGCTCATATATTGGTTTCTACATGATTATTGTTGCATAAAATGTGTGTGTATGCTTTTGATTTCATGAAACATCAAGGCTTGCCAAAATGCCCTACTACTGCTGCTATTTGTGTTTGTTTGGTTTGTGTCAAAATGCCAAGATATTGTTTTGTTTGATATGAGTGGGTTTTGTGGCTTCTAGCATCTTTGGTACCATATTTTTGAAGTGTGTGAATGTCTAATATGTACTGTTTTCACCTGATGTGAATTATCTCATTCAAAGTGCATTTTTCCAAAACTTTGCATTTCTCATGTCACTTTCACAACCTGTGGGTATTAGTCAAATTAGAAGTGTTAGAATCATTTGTTAACATTTATGTAAGGTGTGTGTGTTTGTATTTTGGACAAAACTTGTTTGCATCATACCACTCATCTTCAAAATGCATTTTTTACCAATTTTTGAGCATAAACTACCAGTTCTAAGTTCTATCATGTTTTAACCCAAAACAATTGTTGGAACACCTCAAACATATCATTTTTAAAAGGTTCAAACTCTCATTTGAGTGGTACAACAATTGGTTTGAGTTTTGGACCTCCATATGCATTTTTCAAGTCATTTTGGCCACTTGACATACATTTTTATAAATTGTTGAATTTAACCATGTTTGAGGTTTTAGAATCATTCTATGTGACCTATGTGAGGTGTGTGACCATTAAATTTGGATTGGAAGTGCTTAAAATAAACTGTCTTGAATTTCACTTTGAAAATGCATATTTTGACATCAAAATTGCAACTGTCATACCAGTTTTCACACAAACTGTTTTTGCATCAAAAGTCATGTTGGAACACCTCATACTCATCATTTAAAGTGTGTTTGCATGATCATTTAGTAGTAAAACACAGTGTCCCAAGATTCACACCTCATGATGCATTTTACAAAAACTACCAATTTTGCAACTGTCATGCCATTTTGCACACACACTCATCTTGCATCAAAATGTGTTTTGAGATGTTTTAAATTCATCATTGGTTAGTTGTTGACATGATTCTCATACTCCAAAATTGGTTGTTTTAAGATTGTCCTTTCAAAATGCATTTTTCATGAAAAAGCATCACTTCACATGTCACTTTTGCACTATAATGTTTTTCATCAAAGTTCAGCATTCCAACACTTCATACATGTTATTTGTGGACTGCTAATATGATTCTTATGCATTAAAATGAACTGTCACAAAATCCACACCATAAAATGCACTTTTCAAAAGAATGCATCATACACTTCACATCTCACTTTTTGCATAAAGGTGTTTTTCACCAAAACCACATTTTAGACACTTCATACCAGTCATTTAAAAGATGTTTGCATGGTTATTTGGTAGCAAGACAAACTGTCACAAGTTTCACACTTCAAAATGCATTTTTACAAAAACCTTGCACTTGACATGTCATTTTTATAACCTGGTTTCATTGAGCATATTTGAAGTGTGGGAATTATTCTTTATCATTTATGTGAGTTGTGTGCACAATTGGTTTGGTTTAAAAGTGTTTAAATTAAAGTGTTCATGTCAAAATGTATCACACAAACATCAAAGTACAGCAGCTGCGAATTTTTCAAAAGAAAAGGAATTTCATAAAACTAATTCCACCATCATGTTCCTCATGTTTTTCTAGACCAGTTACATATAAAGTTTGTTTAATTTGGATAAAAATTGAGGAAGTTATGATATGTTTTGCAAAGCCATTAAAGTGTTCATGTCAAAATGCATCACATAAACATCAAAGTACAGCAGCTGCGAATTTTTCCAAAGAGAAGGAATTTCATAAAACTAACACCACCATCATGTTCCTCAGATTTTTCTAGGCCAGTTACATATAAAGTTTGTGAAATTTGGATAAAAATTGAGAAAGTTATTATATGTTTTGCAAACCATGTGTTTGTGTTGGTGTTTTTTTTGCCCAGAAAATCAAACAAGCAAGCCTTATGTATTTATTATACCAGTTTAGTTAATGGATGTATGGTCACTCCAGTGGTAGAGACTTGCACGCACATTATACCTTTCACAAGCCTGACCTGGGTTAGATCCGTGTGGAGGTTGAACCCTTTTGTTTATTTTTGCCATTTTTCATACAAACTTCAAAAAATCATATCTCTCTCAATTTTAATCATTTTTCACCCATTCTTTTTTCATTATGTTTATTTTAATGTGTACTTTAATGTCATGTTTTTATTTTTCATGTTTGACCAAATTTTCATCACTTTTGACCATGTGCGAAATGCGCGTTTACAGTGTTCATTCTGACTGTTGCAGATGAATTTTATGTGATTCCACTTAAATTTATTAGTGAAATTTATTTGTATTCATATCCACACATGTTAGTTAACCTGTTAGGATTTTTTATTTTGAGTTGTAACCATGTTCATCTCTTCCCCCTGTTGACTGTATTGGAATGCGATCCGTCGTCACAGTTCTCGTTATTTTTCATCTGCTTTGATTGTCATCATTGCATTTTCATCCTTATCAATTTCATGTGCTCATTTAATGGTTGTTACTATGAACCCATGATAGATACCTCCTGAGTTATGAGGTTAAACTAATTCATCTGTACATAACCCTACCTCCTGAATTACGAGGTTAAACTGATTCGCCTGTACATAATTTACCTGTACATTTTGTTTGTACATAACAACTAAACTCCCCTTTCATTTATACGAATCGCCGTACTCACTTTTAACTGTCCCGCCGTGGACATTCTCCCCTTTTATCCTAGCCTTAGGATTCGAGCCGCCGCGCTCATGTTTACCGTCCCGCCGTGGACTACCTTTACTTCCCTTTATCCTAAATTTAGGATTTGAGTCGCCATACTCATGATTACCGTCCCTCCGTGGACATTCCATCATAACAATCTTAACTTAGAAGAGGAGTCGCCGCACTCCATGTAAGTACTTCCCTATGAATACTTAATTCCCTTTGGAAACCTTGACCACAGTCAAGAGTTCCTCATCCCTAGATAGGGGAACTACGGTTGCTCTGATTCCATTCCCGTCCGGATACGTAGGCACGAGATGCGATGTCTTCGCGAGCAAACTTTGTACATACCCTTTACTTTAGATTATTACCTTAGCACTTTTCTCTTTAGCAAGCAAACTTTAGCAAACACAAATATTAACAAGAGGTTCCTGTAGAGTACTACAGATACTTAGGATGCTAACACCTTCCCTAGATATAACCAACCCCCGAACCTTTAGATCTCTCTTTGCTCAGCTTTAGGTCTTGTCCTTTTGCTTTGCATTTTTATAGGTCTTTCTTTCTTTAAACCTTTCCTTTTTTGGATAAATTAAAGTCCGGTTGTAATGAAATATGATTCAAGTTAATCAATAGCTTGACGTCCAAATTTCACCGCGACAATGATTGAGATGAAAAATTGGATAGTGTGAAGCTTTTCATTATAATTAGACATTTCAAGTGCGATACTTTCAAAATAATTTTTTTAATTATAAAAATAATTTTATTATAATCTATATTTTTTATATTTTTACCATAACAAAATATGATACTAAAATATGTACCAAAATGTGAATTAAAACTATACATTATACCAAAATGGGAGGCATCGTGTATAAAAATGTTAAATAAACTTTACATTATTTACATCATTATCAATATTGTAAACACATTAAAAAATCAATATAAACTAGACTTACAAATTTCAGGGAAGCAAGACATCCAACATGAATGTACATCTTTAAGTCTTCTTATTTTGAATGATGTCACGTTGTTAATTATCTATAAGTTGAACAAAATATAAAAATATTTAAATTGAATTAATAACAAACAACAATGCAGTACAAATTATTAATATGTAGTTGTAAATATATATTACATACTGTCAAAAATCAACAATGTCGACAGACACAATATTTATCATGTGTTTCATTACATAAAATTCACAATCTTATCCACTTGGTTGTTTCTGCGTGTACAAGCAAATTTTATATAGTGAGTAACAATAATATACACAAAACACATATAATTATAGATTAATGAATATCACAAATATTACACTTACTATAGTGGTATAAAATTTAAGTTTTTTTCCAAGCCCGTCAAACAAAGTGGATCCCTCCACAACTCTGTATATTAAAAACAATTTAAACATTACACATTAATCACAAAAGTCACAGAAAATATATATTACTATTCACGTTTTATCTTTGAGTCAAACTATTTGTCTAAGGAATATAAAACAATAACTATACTCTACTTAGGACATTTAATAATCCACTACTAATGACCATTGTTTAAACCACGTTTGATTGATTCATTAAAAATATGTATTATATAGCTCCAATTATTCTTAATGATCTGATTTATTTATTTCCGTATAGAAATCATGCGTGTACCTAAATGGTAAAACAAAGATTTTATATTGTTTTTAGTCCAGTATCTTAACTTTGAGGTTCATTTCGCTTCTTTAACTTTAAAAATGCCCACGTTGGTCTTTTAACTCTTTAAAATGTTCCATATTAGTCCTTTTTATCTAATTAACGATGAATTTAGCGACTGATTTTTGAATTTTTCCATAGCAAATATAACAAAAAAAGACTAATATGAAACATATTGAAGAGTTAAATGACCAATATGGACCCTTTTTAAGTTAAGGGACAAAAAAGAATCCCGAAGTTAAGATACGGGACCAAAAAAAATATTAAACCTAAAACAAAATTCAAATATTGAAGTGAGTCTTTACATTAAAAGTACTTATGTGCACCAATTTAACTTGACATTAACATAAAAAATGTACTTATGTGCAATACAGTTCTAGTATTAGTTGAATATAGAAACGTCTATATTTAGGTCATGGTATAATTGAACAAACATGTCATCTTTAATATTCATGATTAATCATACCAATCTTTTTAAAGAATCTTGATGAGGAAATGGGTCTTGTTTTTTATCAGTGTGGCTGAACAATATTCTTTTGTGCCAACACCATCAAAAACCACTTTTTTGGCAATTCTAGTACATTTTAATTCTTTAGAAGATTACCCCCATCATTGCCAATTTCAGCATCATAAAAACACTTGCAACATCTAATGCATGATGTTATAAGACCTTAAACAGATGCAACCCACAAAACATAATTTTAAGCAAACAAGCAACAAAACAAAAGTTATACATATAGTCGCATCTCGAAAAATATAATCATTTATGAAGCGTTCGCGAGCTCATGGAAAATGATTGAATAGAGTCAAAACCGAACTTTATATTTTCCAAAGACAGAAATAAAAAATATCGATAAAACCTTTGAAATAAAAAGAAGATGGACGTCGCAATCTTATTCGGGTTCAGAAGTCGATTATGCAAGGGAAAGATATTAACACCCTATATATATATATATATATATATATATATATATATATATATATATATATATATATATATATATATATATATATATATATATATATATATATATATATATATATATATATATATATATATATATATATATATATATATATATATATATATATATATATATATATATATATATATATATATATATATATATATATATATATATATATATATATATATATATATATATATATATATTTAAATATGCGCACACACACACACACACATCATAAGTGCCTAGTGGCATGATTAACATACTTGAACATTTACAAACATTAAAGAACAACAATGGTACAAGTAATGGAAAGTGCAAACAATAAATATTTAGGATCTTAGTACAATATCCGTCATTCTACAAGATACACATTGGAAGAAACCACAATCTAAGCTTCCCTTTAAACATCCATGCATAGCTCCAATTTTAAATCAAACCTGCAAACAATACCTGAAAACCAATAATATGAAAAAATGAGGTGAGATAATAATCTCAGTGAATTCCTCTATATTATGGGTTCACTCAACTCTACAAGGTTCTAGTCATTTTCTAACTAAAGCCGAAAGGGAAAGGTATAAGACTTGAGTTCACACAATTCACAATGCATGAAAATATGTCTCTTGAGTTCATCAAATCAAACTATCACTTGTCGGGAATCATACCAAGGCGTCCCCTTTTCCCGTCCTCTTCTACGTCTAGAACTTTGGATACGGGCCATTGATCTTTGTATCATACTTCGGCTTTCATGAGCATTACAAGATCATCTTTGGGACTCTAATCACTTGGTTGCACATATGGGACTTTAACCCACATGGTTGAGCATATGGGATTCTAACCCACTTGGTTGAACATATGAGAATCTAACCCACTTGGTTGATGCGAAGTATCAGTGCATTCATCCCAATGTTACTATATATACATATACTGACTTGACATGGAACAATCAAGGGATGTTTCCGACTATGTGATAAAATAACATAATTTTGATTGTATTCGACAATCACAAGGTGACCATATTCACTTTAATCACACACAAATACCACATGTTCCATACAATTTATCTCACTCATACTATGGTGAGCATTCATGCATGACACACACTTAGGTATTATATGGCATGAATGTCACCTTCTAGTGTTATCCAAATCATACTTGTAACCTATTTGTCTTTCTAATCCATTTATTTAGTTATAAGTCTAGGTTTTCTCACTCATCTTTATAGGGGTTTAAGCCTGGTATCACACAACCAAACATTCAATCAATATACATATATGGCATAATACAATATCATACATGATACAGACATATGGTAGTACAACATATCAAACATATAACTAACCATAGAAGTTCACATACACATTAAGGCATATAAACCAACCATAGAAGTTGTGTTTAATGCTCCTATTTTACAAATTAATAAAGTTTGTTTTTGAGATTTTGTTGGTAATCTTGCATCTGTCCATATATATATTTTAAAGAATCGGTTAACAATCAAAACATTCAAATATCTTTCTCGTTGGAGATGGAATTTTATATGGATTATTTATCATGCATGTTTAACACAAGTCAGGTGCAGTTAACAATTAATTAATCTCAAATGAAAAATGGTGTGAAAGACTTATAAAGGAGAAACACCTCATGAGAATACTAGAATGAGATGTGCGATCTCTCACCATTTTCATGCTCTTATTAAGTTGTAGTATAGTAGATTCAAAGGAAATTTCAATGGAAGGAATTAACTAAAAACTCACACTTTTATTAATAGAGATTTAAAATACATTTGGCCTAAAAAAACTATTGCTTATACTACTTCACATCCTAAACATAAGCACTACAATAAAACCCATTTCCTTTAGGACCAGCATCATAATATGTAGACTATCTCAGTATGTTAGATGCTATAACTAATCAATGACTTACACGATTGTAAATTAAATTCTATGATGATTTTTCCTCAAATATGGTTGATAATGTCAAATTTTGAACAAAAGCTGCCTTTAACCCTTGCTTTTGTTGATCCTGCTCAACACCATCAGTATAGCACCTACAGAGACAAAACCAGTAACAACCGTTCAATAACAGATTTCTAAAACTTTTTCATTAGTGGTTCAGCACTTAACTATAACCTGCATGAGCCATATACCATTTTGTACTATGAATGTTTATATCCTTATTTTTGAAGTGAGACTTTTAACTTGGGTGGCTACTGTTAGAGTTAGAAACAGGGACGTGCACATTGCAGATGAATGGAGAAAAAAGCGGATTGGTGACCGATTCTTGCTTGTTCCCCCTGCCATCTAGTTTCTTGCCAAACATTGTTGAATTGCTAGACTAGATGCTAGATTTCTCCGACTTCCATCCCCACTGTAGATCAGAATATAAATTTATTGAGTTTAGCCAAATAATCAAGAGATGTCACTAACTCAAACTAGAGTCATAGCTATTTTTTGGGCGTGCAAGGTGGAATACAACACAATACTATAAATTTGTCACAGTTAAACCGTAAATTTGTCACACTTAAACTGCAACTAACCGACATAGTTTCCAAAAGCTAAACTTGCTCTGACTAACATGCTAGATTTTACAAACCCTATGACAATTGTACAATTCTATGACAACGTATGATAATTCTATGTAATAAAACCAGTCATAAAACTATGCCAAGAATAAAACTCGCCTACGTAATAAAAACCATTGAAAACCAGACAAGAATAATGAGAAATAATATGTGAAAACGAAAGAAACGTGTAATCTACCATGACGTGTTACAAAACAACCACGATATGAATCCAAAGCCACCACTTATCATTCAAACATAATAGGAATCCGAATTAAATAAAAACTTAAAAATAACAGTCTGCAATTGTCTTTCAAAAACCATATAGCAGTTCAACATAAATCCACATATATAATCCAAACTTCAGAACAAAACAACCCAAATTTACACCATATACGGTCTAGAAAATCAACGGAAAATCTTATACAACTTAAGATTACCAGCAGTTCATAAATCAACTTCAAAATGAATTGAGATGAAACCAACGGATTACCGATGTTGCTGAAACACGTTTGTTGAATGCGCCGAATCAATGTGATGTGGATGCTGAACAATGAGAATTGTCGCGTACTCGCGAGCTCAGCTGGGATAATGTTGTCCAAAAGAGAAAATACCGTATCAATATTTTTGTCTCCTGCACATTGCAAAGAAAAAGATTCAGAAGCTATTAAAAGCACGATCAATAACATGCAAAGGAAAAATACAAAGCACATTACAAAAAACGACATCGCTTACCTTTACAAGTGAAGGCTGCATAGAAGCCGGGAGTTTGACATGGGCCTGCAAAGAACATTGTTGAAACAAGGAATGTTCTTTGAGGGACTAGAAGTCGGGATTGTACATTGGAGTGGCAGGATGCTCTCCATGCGTCCATGAAAGCCTGCACGTAACAAAATAATGCCCGTTTAACATAAATTCAAACACCAAGCAAGAAAATAAAAAATGACTGATTGCAATCACATATGTTAATATCATATCTGACATCCTCACGTATCAAGTATTAAACACACATTCAGTTTAAAATGTCTACGTACATATACTAATGGTAATTTTGATAATCTTTGTAAAGAGTTTCCACTGCGGTTTAGCAAAGAATAATCTCTAGAAAACTTGTCAAACACGCAAGGCATATATATTATCCTCTTGCAACCCTCTTTTCTTAAAATCACTTTGATGCGATGAAAAGAAAGGCCTATGAATATCAGTTTCGTCACTTGCATTTCCCCGGTTTCAAATCTTGAAGTTTTAATCTCAACATCATTTGATTCCATGTTGCAAAAATTAGTCTAATCATGAACCTTTTGTCTATATTATATCACCATTAATGACCAAATACTTAATTTTCAAAGCAATTATTTGAACACAGCATTAACAAATATTTACCTATATACCAAAGAATCAAATGTCAATTTTTCTAAAGTCTCAAATTTATCAACAGAGAATAATAAAAACACTATATGCAAATATTCTTATTCATAGCATAACTCAACATGATTAGCCAAAATATATCATATAATCTACCCGAGTGCAGTCAAATTTTCCATCTGGTTTTGCTCCAAAACTCATCACATTAACAAATTTCTCACCAGGAGCAAGAGAATCTTTGGCCACATTTTTACCTCTGTAGATATCAGGACCTGCAACAGGTCTTACTCTTGGACCAGCATCCACATAATTACTAACTATTGCAAACCATAAAATTAAAACACAAACTTTTTTTTGCAGTAACCATTGAATCTCAACTCCAAAATATTTCAAAAAAATATATATCTATAGTAGAAAAAAGTGATGAAGAATTAAAATGTTCGCTTTTTTTTTCTGCATCTGTGTATTTGATATATAATCTTTTGTGGTAAAACAAATGGCTAAGATTGATTTTAATTTTTTAGCATCTAAATTTTTTACTGTTAATTTTAATTCCTAAATTCTTGATCTTCCAATATCTTCTCCTATATTTTCTCTAGCTACCATATTCCATGAGAAATAATATGTGAAAACAAAGGAAACATGTAATCTGTCGTGACGTGTTACAAATCAACCACGATATGAATCCAAAGCCACCAATTATCATTCAAACATAATAGGAATTTGAATTAAATAACAATTTAAAAATAACAGTCTGCAATTGTCTTTCAAAAACCATATAGCAGTTCAACATAAATCCACATATATAATCCAAACTTAAGAACGAAACAACCCAAAATTACACCCTATACGGTCTAGAAAATCAACGGAAAATCTTATACAACTTTACATTACCAGCAGTTCATAAATCAACTTCAAAATGAATCAAGATGAAACCAACGAATTACCGATGTTGCTGAAACACGTTTGTTGAATACGCTGAATCAATGCGATGTGGATACTGAACAATGAGAATTGTCGCATACTCGCGAGCTCAGCTGGGATAATGTTGTCTAAAAGAGAAAATACCATATCAATATTTTTGTTTCCTGCACATTGCAAAGAAAAAGATTCAGAAGCTATTAAAAGCATGATCAATAACATGCAAAGGAAAAATCCAAAGCACATTACAAAAAATAACACTCACAGAATGTAATCCACGTAGTTACAGTGATTCAAAATAAAGCTATTAAAGAAACTTCTCTTTATAAGGCAAAAGATGCTTGAATGTTGTTGACAAGTTACACAAACAAAGCTTTAATTTTGGTTTCCTTGAGGAAGTTGAATGTTAATACCATATTAGTTATGGATAACACCCAGCTTAGTGATAATGCAACAGTGAATGTAAGTTTCTTCTTATTCATGGTTTTAAATCGTGGTTTGCAACCATAATGACGACCACAATATTGCCGATTCGATAATCTCTACAATCGCATTTGATCACAAAGTTTCTTCTTAATCGTTATTTTAAACTGCAGTCCACAACCACAACGACGACTACAACCACAACGGCGACTGCAATGTTACTGATACGATAGCCTCCTCAACCGCATCGAGTTGCAATTGCAGTGTAATTCACACATCCTTTCACTAAATTACATTAGACAACTTCGCAAAAGATTCTTCAAGTATTTGTCAAAATTCAAAGTTTAGAACCCAAAACTCATTTTACTTCTGAAAAATCTTAACATTCAATGGTGTATTTCAAACTCTTCTCAATCAAAACTCACGCGACCGTGAAGCGCATCCTCAAACGTAACTAATGAAAAAACATCCAACAGCAAAAGTTGCAGGTTCATCTCAAAAAGCTTTTCTACGCAACTAAATCTCTTATTAAATATAATAATAAATCTAAAATTCAAATCAATTCAATCTTCAATTTCACAACAACATTTCATCAATACTCCGTCAAACATTCAAAGAAACTGAACCACCATACATGCATAATCATGAAAATATACCTAATTTGCAGAGTTCAAATCCTTTGCTAGTATCACCAAACCTCTAACAAATTTTCCACAAGTACCTGCTTCAAATTTGAAAACACGAAATACTCTTTACAATGTATTCATTGAAATTTCAAAATCTAATATTTGAAAACGCAGAGAGAAGAGAGAACCTGGAGAAAAAATAGTGAGTATGGTGACAGTGGTAGCAGCAGTGAAGAAAGTGAAACGTTGTAGCAGCGATTGGAGAGAAAATGAAAGTTGTGGTGAAAGATTGAGAGAATGATGAAACCTAAATCTGAAAATGTATAGCGGTGATGAGAGAGTGACGAAACCTATATCAATACATTTTCGATTGATTATCAATTTAGGGTTTATGATTATAGTTGTGGTGAGAGTTGAAAACGAAAAAGCAGAAAGAACCTCTTAAGGGTTTATGAGAGAGTTGAAAATGATTGATTATCAATTCAGTGGTGGTTTGGTATTTGTCAAAAAATAAATTCATTAACTAAAATTTACTTTAATTATATATAATATATTTTAGATAAATATATCATAATTGTTAGCTAGCTTGGTGGTAAAATTATATTTTTGGGAAGCTGAGGTCATCTGTTCGATTCCTCATATCAATATAAATTATACTATAATTATTTTATTTCACTAAAATGTATTAAGTAGGAATCAAGCCTCGTAAGAACCTCTTAAGTCAGGTAATAAACATGTGACTTAATAAATAAACTTCTTAAGTCATTTCGATAAAAGAACCGACTTAAGAAATTTAATGTAAATTACATTTTTTTATTTAATCTTTGATAGGTCGACTAAAGATAAACACGACATAACAAAGTTTCAAATATTTACAGATTTGCCACTGTGTGGCTTCTTAAGTCGGGTTATTGATAAACTGACTTAAAAAAACTCTGCTAAGAAATTATTTTTTTTACTAGTGATATTATGGGTTCACTCAACTCTACAAGGTTTTAGTCATTTTCTAACTCAAGTCGAAAGGGTAAGGGATAAGACTTGAGTTCACAAAATTCCCAATGCATGAAAACATGTCTCTTGAGTTCATCAAATCATACTATCACTAGTCGGGAACCATACCAAGGCATCTCCTTTTCCCATCCTCTTCTACGTCTAGAACTTTGGACACAGACCATTGATCCTTGTATCATACTTCGGCTTTCATGAGCATTACAAGCTCCTGTTTGGGACTCTAATCTACTTGGTTGCACATATGGGACTTTAACCCACATGGTTGAGGACATGGGATTCTAACACATTTGGTTGAACATATGGGAACCTAACCCACTTGGTTGATGCGAAGTATCGGTGCATTCATCCCAATGTTACTCCATATAGATATACTGACTTGAGATGGCACAATCAAGGAATGTTTCCGACTACGTGATAAAATAACACAATGGTGATACACACATATGGTAGTACAACAATATACATATATGGCGTAATACAATATCATACATGATACACACATATGGTAGTACAACATATCAAACATATAACCAACCATAGAAGTTCCCATACACATTAAGACATATAAACCAACCATAGAAGTTGTGCTTTATGCTCCTATTTTACAAATTTGTAAAGTTTATGTTTTTGAGATTTTGTTGGTAATCTTTCATCTGTTCATATTACTTATATACCCATCTCATATTATAATCTTTGTTTTAAGATTTGGGATGACAATGGACAGGTTTGGTTAAGGTATTATAGTACCTATTTTCAAATATGTGGTTTAAAAAAAATTCTCATACGGAATTCATATTCGTGTGGACATCAACGTTTGTATTCATATTCGTACCCTATAGTGTCTAATTACCCATATTCGTATGTGTTTATCCGTATTTCTAATAAAAAATGATCGATCAATTATAATTTATCATAATTTTAATTTTTTAACAATATGTAAAAAAAAATTGAGGATGTTATTATTGAATTGAAAAATAAATAAATATTTATTTTAAAATGCGTAAAAATTTAATAGTAATGTATTTAATAAAATTGTTAGATTAGCATATATATCTATATATAATAATGAAAATAAAAATATATAAATATATATTGTGCAGGTAAAATACGGACTAAGTATTAAAATATATATACCCGTACTCATATTTGCTTATTTACATAATTACAATATTTTTTTCAAATAAACCACTATTAAAAAAGGTGTTTAATCAGAGTCAAAAATATAGATGAATAACAAAATTTGTAACAACTAAGATTAGCACTAATTTACAAAATTGTGGCTTTACAAATATTTAGCTACGGTCATATTGTAATCTCACTACAGAGATTTAAAATGTGCTAAAAAATATTAACTGTGATTTTACAGTGGTAAAAAGACATATCAAAATTCAAAAGCATAACTTTAATCAAACATTTCTTCGAAAATTCTATATCACATCAGTTGATATAAGAATTTATTATAGTTGGTGGTTCCTAGTAACGAAGTTTTGATTAAAAAATGTACTACATTTTACTACAAACTAATGATTGAGTTGAAAAATTGAATAGTGCGGCACTTTTAACTATAATTGAACATTTCATGTGTGAAACTTATAAAATATATTTTTTTAATTATAAAATTATTTTTATTATAACCTGTATTTTTTATATTTTTACCAATACCAAAATATGTCAAAATGTAAAACAAAATTATACATTATACTAAAATGAGAGGCACCATATATAAAAATGTTAACTAAACTTATACATTATTTACATCATATCAATACTGTAAACACACTAAAAAATCACTATAAACTAGGCATATATATGTCATGGAAGCAAGACACCCAACATAAATGGACATCTTTAAAGTCTTCATCAACTCTTTATATTAAAATCAATTTAAATTTTACAGATTACTTGAAAATTCACAACAAAAAAATATATTACTAAATCACATAAATTATAAATTTACTTAGAAACTACGTGTTTCATCATTGAGTCAAACTATTTGCCTAACGAATATAAAACAATAACCATACCCTACTTAGGACAGATAATAATCCACTGCTAATGAGTATTGTATAAATCACGTTTGATTCATTCGTTAAAAATATATATTATATGGCTCCAATAATTCTTAATGATCTGATTTATTTATTTCCATATAGAAATCAGGTTTAATACAGTTTTTAGTCCTTTATCTTAACTTTAAGATTCATTTTGGTCCTTTAACTTTAAAAAGGTCCACGTTGGTCTTTTAACACTTCAAAATGTTCCATATTAGTCATTTTTATCTAATTAACGATGAATTTAGCAACTGTTTTTAAAATTTTTCCATCGCAAATAAGACAAAAAAAGACTAATATGGAACATATTGAAGAGTTAAGGGACCAGTATGGACCCTTTTTAATTTAAGGGACAAAAAAGAACGAAGTTAAGATACGGGACCAAAAAAGATATTAAACATAAAATAAAATTCAAATATTGAAGTGAGTCTTAATAATAAAAGTACTTATGTGCACCAATTTAACTTGAAATTAACACAAAAAAATGTACTTATGTGCATCACAGTTCTAGTATTTGTTGAATATAGAAACGTCTATATTTAGGTCATGGAATAATTGAACAAACATTTCATCTTTAATATTCATGATTAATCATACCAATATTTTTAAAGAAACTTGATGAGGAAATGGTCTTGTTTTGGATCAGTGTGGCTGAACAATATTCTTTTGTGCTCACGCCATCAAAAACCACTTTTTTGGCAATTCTAGTACATTTTAATTCTTTAGAGGATTACCCCCACCACTGCCAATTTCAGCATCATAAAAATACTTGCAACATCTAATGCATAATGTTATAAGACCTTAAACAGATGCAACCCACAAAACATAATTTTAAGCAGTCAAGCAACAAAACAAAAGTTATACATATAGTCGCATCTCGAAAAATATAATCATTTATGAAGCGTTCGCGAGTTCATGGAAAATGATGGAATAAAGTCACCGCCGAACTTTATATTTTCGAAAGAAGGAAATAAAAAACATCGATAAAACCCTTGAAATAAAAAGTAGATGGACGTCGCAACCATATTCGAGTTCAGAAGTCGATTGTCATGATTAACTTACTTGACCATTTCCAAACATAAAAACATATAAATTTTACACATTACTTGAAAAGTCACAAAAAAATATATATTACTAAATCACATAAATTATAAACTTACTTAGAAACTACACGTTCCATCATTGCGTCAAACTATTTGCCTAAGGAATATAAAACAATAACCATGCCCTACTTATGACATATAATAATCCACTGCTAATGAGTGTTGTATAAACCATGTTTGATTGATTCATTAAAAGACATATATTATATGGCTTTAATAATTCATAATGATTTGATTTATTTATTTTCATATAGAAATCATGTGTGTACCTAAATGGTAAACAAAGGTTTGATACAGTTTTTAGTCCTTTATCTTAACCTTAAGGTTCATTTTGGTCCCATAACTTTAAAAAGGCCCATATTGGTCCTTTGACTCTTCAAAACGTTCCATATTATTCCTTTTTGTCTAATTAACGGTTAATTTAGCGATTGATTTTTGAATTTTTCCATCACAAATAAGACAAAAAAGACTAATATAGAATATTTTGAAGAGTTAAGAGACCAATATGGATCATTTTTAAGTTAATGAACCAAAATGAACCCCGAGGTTAAGATACGGGACCAAAAAGGATATTAAACATAAAACAAAATTCAAATATTGAAGGGAGTCTTAACATTAAAGTACTTATGTGCACCAATTTAACTCGACATTAGCATAAAAAATGTACTTATGTGCATCACAGTTCTAGTATTAGTTGAATATTGAAACGTCTATATTTGGCTCATGGTATAATTGAACAAACATGTCTTAATATCCATGATTAACCATACCAATCGTTTTAAAGAATCTTGATGAGGAAATAGGTCTTGTTTTGGGTCAGTGTGGCTGAACAACATTCTTCCGTGCTCACACCATCCAAAACCGCTTTTTTTGCAACTCAAGTACATTTTAATTATTTGGAGGATTACGCCCATCACTGCCAATTTCAGTATCATAAAAGCACTTCCAACATCCAACGCAAAATGTCACAAAACATAATTTTAAGGAGACAAACAACAAAACAAAAGTTATATATATAGTCCCATCTCGAAAAATACGATCCTTTGTGAATCATTCGCGCGCTCATGGAAAATGATTGAACAGAGTCACCATAGAATTTTATTTTTTTCAAAGAAGGAAAGGAGAAATATCGATTAAACCCTTGAAATAAAAAGAAGATGATGATCGCAACAATATTCGGGTTCAGAAGTCAATTATGTAAGGAGAATGTATTAACACCCTGTATAGAATAATCTAATACAAACATAAAAGAACAACAATGGTACATGATATGGAAAATTCCAGACAATAAATATCTAGGATCTAAGTACAATATCCGTAATTGTTCGAGATACACAGTAGAAGAAATCACAATCTAAGCTTCCCTTGAAATATCCATGCATAGCCTCACTTGTAAACCAAACCATTAAACAATACTTGAAAAACAACAATTATAATGGGGTGAGATGATAATCTCAGTGAGTTCCTCTATAATATGGGTTCACTAGACTCTACAAGGTTCTACTCAATTTCTAACTCAAGTCAAAAGAGAAAGGGATAAGACTTAAGTTCATAACATTTGCAATGCATGTAAATATGTCTCTTGAGTTTATCAACTCAAACTATCACTAGTCGGGAACCATACCAAGACATCCCTTATTCCCGTCCTCTCCCACGTCTAGAAATTTTGGCATAGACCATGGATCCTTGTATTATACTTTGGATTTCATGAGCATTACAAGCTCCTATTTGGGGCTCTAATTCACTTGGTTGCATATATGGGACTTTAACCCACATGGTTGAGCATATGAGACTCTAACCCACTTGGTTGAACATATGAGGATATAACCACTCAGTTGCACTATGGGACTTTAATCCATTAGATTGAATATATGAGAATCAAACCCACTTGGTTGATGCGAAGTATCTGTGTCTTCATCCCAGTCTTACTCCATATAGGTATCATGAATTGAGATGGCGCATCCAATGGCTATTTCCGACTACGTGATAAAATAACACAACCGTGATTGTATTCGACAATCACAAGGTGACCATATTCACCTTAATCACACAAAAACACCATATGTTCCATACAATGCATCTTACTCATACTATGGTGACCATTCATCTATGACACACACTTAGGTATCATATGGCATGAATGTACCTTCTAGTGTTATTAGAATCATACTTGTAGCCTAGTTATCTTTCTAATCCATTTACTTAGTTATAAGTCTAGGGGTCAAACAATTAACCTCTCTAAACAACCTAAGAGAACTAGTCTATTTATAGACTACTAAGCGAACTTATGATACAAACTAACTTAACAATTGGACTTAAAAGCAATGTCCAATTTGTCAACCTTCTCTTAAGCTCAACAAAACTCTTCTCACAATCAATATCCCAAACAAAAGCCTTTCCCTTACAAGTCAATTGAGTCAACAGAAGTGCTAACTTCGAAAATCCTTCAATAAACCTTCGATAATAACCGGCTAATCCCAAAAAGCTTCGAATCTCCGTAACTGACTTAGGAGCTTCCCACTGCAATACCGCATCAATCTTGGACGGATCAACACTAATACCGTTACCAGAAATAACATGCCCAAGAAAACTGACTTCCGATAACCAAAACTCACACTTCGACAACTTAGCATATAATTGCTTCTCTTTCAGTATCTGCAACACAATTCTCAAATGCTCTACATGCTCTTCTTGAGACTTAGAGTAAATCAAAATGTCGTCGATGAACACAACCACAAAACGATCCAACTGATCATGAAAAATATGATTCATGTATTCCATAAACACACCTGGCGCATTAGAAACTCCGAATGGCATCACTGAAAATTCATAATGACCATACCGTGTCCTAAAAACCGTCTTTTGAATATCCTCATCTTTAACACGAATCTGGTGATAAACCGACTTCAAATCAATCTTACTTAAAACACGGGCACCAACCAATTGGTCCATCAAATCATCAATTCTAGAAAGCAGATACTTGTTCTTAATAGTTACCTTGTTCAACAGCCGATAATCAATACACAACCGCATACTCCCATCTTTCTTCTTTACTAACAATACCGGTGCACCCCAAGGAGAAACACTCGGCCTGACAAACCTCTTTTCCAATAAGTCATTCAATTGTTTCTTCAATTCCATCAACTCTGATGCCGACATGCGATACGGCACCATCGAAATCGGTCTAGTACCCAAAACTAGATCAATCGAAAACTTGACTTCTATTTCCGGCGGTACGTCCGCAATGTCCTCCGGAAATACTTCTGGAAAGTCGCACACCACTGGAACCATATCCAGTTCAACCTTACTCTCTTCCGACAATGATGAAAACAAGCAGAACACTTGAGCCTCATCTGCCAAAATTTCCTTCAACTCTTTAGTAGGTAGAAAACTCTCTTCCTCATCCTCCTCCAAGGAAGGAAACCTTACCAACTTGTGATAACAATCAATACGGACTCTATTATACTGCAACCAATTCATACCCAAGATTACATCTAATCCTTCTAACGGCAAACACACCAAGTCCATAATGAAGTCTTTACCATATATGGTCAAAGGACAGCTTAAACATACCAAAGATGTAGTTACCGACCCCGAAGCGGGTGTCTCAATAACCATATCACCACCACAAGAAGACAAACACAAATCCAAACGCTTAGCGCACTCAAAAGAAATGAATGAATGAGTCGCTCCGGTATCAATAATAGCAACTAAAGGTATATTATTAATAAAGCATGTACCTTTAATCAACTGATCCGCATTAGTAGTGTCTGCACCGGCTAATGCAAATACCTTCCCACTTGTTGGAGCTTGCTTTGGCTTAGTACACTTTGTACTAATATGACCAACTTCCCCACAGTTGTAACACTTCACCACGTTCCTTCTACAATCAGTTGTAGCATGGCCGATACCTCCATAGTTAGCACACTTCGCTCCATCCTTCTTACACTCAAAAGATTTATGCCCCACTTCACCGCACCTAAAG
This sequence comes from Lathyrus sativus, assembly GCA_963859935.3. Lineage (NCBI taxonomy): Eukaryota > Viridiplantae > Streptophyta > Magnoliopsida > Fabales > Fabaceae > Lathyrus > Lathyrus sativus. Next base: position 4,245,634 of record OZ012739.1, on the reverse strand, counting down.
CACTTAATGGGACCAGAACTTCCACCTCCGGACCTCTTAACAAAGTTTCCCTATGCTTGCCTTTATCAGCAGGCGTCACATAAGGTCCACTCCTTATCGGTTGCTTTCCTCTCTTCTCATTCAAACTCTTATAGTAAGTAGAACGAGCTTTACTATCTTCTTTAAAGATTCTACAGCATTCGGTCAAGTCCGAAAATCTCCTAATCCTCTGATAACCCACTGCTTGCTTGATCTCAGGGCGCAAGCCGTTCTCATATTTAATGCACTTAGAGAATTCCTCCGTCACCGCATCATAGTAAGGATGAAACTTCACTAACTCTATGAACTTAGCCGTGTAGTCTATCACAGACACATTGTGTTGTTTCAATTCCAGGAACTCCATCTCCTTCTTTCCCTTCACACTCTCAGGATAATACTTTCTCAAATATTCGATGCGAAATAAATCCCAAGTGATTTCTTCATCGTCCACTTCAAGAACTTGTCTCATACCGACCCACCAGTCATCGGCTTCTTCTCTCAACATGTGAGTCCCCATTCTCACCTTGTTCCCTTCAGCACAATTCATAACTCTAAAGATCCTCTCGATCTCCTTTAACCAAATCTGAGCACCGTCCGGATCAAATCTTCCCTTGAATACCGGGAGTTGATTCTTTCTAAACTCATCATTAGCGTTCACATTTGGCGCACCCTGCACCGCCCTAGCCATTGCCTCCAATGCAACAGCCATCACATTGTCATTACGACCAGCCATATTCTTATTACCCCCAAAAATAACAACAAGGTTAAACAACTGTTCAACCAACAAAACAACGAGACAGACACAACTGACTCAACACTGGCTCTGATACCACTTAATGTAACAGCCCCTTTCTATACCCCCAAATAATCCAAATAATCAATTAGGCATAAATTCATAATTTTATCAGAGTACAATTATAACATGGTATAAAAGAGGCGCATCACATTATCATCGAAACGAAACATAAATAATACCAGCTCACGGAGATATGTAACAAAAGGGGTAAATCTCAACTAAAAACAAAGCATAGCGCTTAAAACCCACACATCAACATTTAGAATAAAGCGGAAACATCTAAACATTGAATCAATTCATTCATATAAACGTATACACATCATTCAGTTATTTCATGTTTACAAATCATCCATCAGCAGATACATACACAGATGAATCACAAAAGAATCAAAACAAATGTATCTCCAAAAAGAGCCAAAGGCTTCCTAACTACCCAGATGTTACATGTCAGAGCCATCGACCAAAAATAATGAAGACCCGCTTCACAAAAAGGACCTCCAGCAATCCTACTCTGCAATGCCTCATAGAGCATTATAAAACAGCAGAAGGGTGAGAAACAATATCATAACAATCAATGTATATAATTATATATCTATATACATACATGGGATTTACACAATTCAAATTCTCACCACATCTCATCACAATTCATCATGTACATCACAATGCATATTCACACAATCAAGCATATTCATCAAATCATGCTTCTATACATACTCATCATTTTCCACATAAACATCTACCATTATGTTCAATTCACTCAATACATCATATAAAGATGACCAATGCAACTCATAGAGACCGACTCACGACTCTATGCAGATGCAAATGCGGTACCGACTCATTTTAGCAGGTTCAATTAAAGAACCAAAATAACCATCGCTCACACCCCACATGGGCACACGAGGCTCTGTAAATCCACCGAGGGATCAATAAATAACCATCGCAACATACGAGGTTCTGCAGATTCACCGAGGAATCAATAAATAATCATCGCTCACACCCCACAAGGGCACACGAGGCTCTGCAAATCCACCGAGGGATCAATCGACACAAGAATGCATACCATGACGCTTCACATGCAACATGACTCATGACACTCTTTAAATGCATACATGTTTACAAACATACTCATGCATTCATCACATTCATCGCATATATTCATTATGCATTCAAATATATGTATCACAAAGCATATATATATTCATCACCCATTCACACCAATTTTCATACATGGTTCACATTCACAATCAATCTCTCCATGCATCTCTATTTAATTCAAATAATGCACAAAATTGCCAAACGACCACATTTCACACTTCACAATTCACAAACTAGGATTCACACCATACGACTACCCACAACACATCACAATAGTATACAAACTACTCATATCACAAAGGATTAACATAATTGAACCAAGCAATTAATCATTGGATGGATAAAACAGAAAAGAAACAATGTTGTCCTGCTCGCCACCCTTCGCCTGGCGAAGCCATTGGCGAATGCTCGCTGGGACCTTCGCCTGGCGAACTCGCCAGCGAACAAAGTCAGTAGCTACTGACTTGCTTCGCTACCCTTCGCTGATGTACTCGCCTGGCGAACCTTCGCCACTCTCCTTCGCCTGGCGAACTTGCCAGCGAAGACCACTGGGAGTTTTCTTGAATTATTCGCCAGCCATTCGCTGGGCTTCGCCCACACTCGCCTGGAGAATGCCAGCGAACCTGCAAAACCAGCAAACTCCAATCTGTCCAAAACAATTAATACTCTAAAAATCGACTGATTCTCACTAAACCAGCTTCAGTAATGTTAACCCCACATCACCCGACTATTCTACGACATTATTTCCAGTTTCTAACCGATTAAACTCCATTACCGATTAAATCTAATTTGCCCTAATATGAAAAATGGTGGAAACTCACAACAAAGCCAACCCACTCATACATAACCACACACATTGATTAGATAATAATGTTTCTCACCCTTACCTCGATTAATCGGAGCTTGAAGTTGATCTTGAAGCAATCCTAGATTTTCCTCTTCTTTCTCCTCTTTCTCTTCTCTCTTCTTTCTTTCTCTTGTTTTTCCACTAATGTTTCTATTTTTCTCTTTTTCTCTCTTATCTCATATTTCTATTTTCTTTCCTCTTCATTTCCTTCCAAACACTTACCAAATAATTCTCACAAATAATTCACTTAATATTTAATGCTAAATGTCTAAAATACCCTTTATTCTATTTTCCCCGAAAACTCTCCGAATCGGTAAAAATAGCACAACAAGCAAACATAACACATTAACACATAAATATCACAATTTAAAAAAAATATAAATCAAATAAATCAAAGGACTCAACAAAATAATGGGAATTCAGAATCGGGGCGTTACAGGTGTTGTGTCTCTCTTGATGCTGGGGTAAGGAAGGACCTCCTGGATTATGGATTTGTTCTCGCCCTTCCTCTTTATGCTGACTAGTTTGGACAAGACATCCGCTCGAGTATTGTGTTCGCGCGGGATATGTCTTACCTCCGCAGAATCAAAGCATTTCATTTTTTCTTTTACCAAGGAAAGATACTCGGCAAGGTTGTCATTCTTGACTTAATACTCCCCTCACACCTGGGAGGCCATGGGCTGGAAGTTTGTGAAAATCTTCACCTCTTTGGAACCTAGGTCTTCGGCGAGACGTAGGCCCGCGAGAAATGCTTTGTATTTTTCCTGATTGTTCGATGTTGGGAACACTAAACCATGAGGCGCGTCTAGAGATATATCTCTAAAATCTTGAGGCATTTGTGAAAAACCACGTGGTGAGAAACAAACTCATAAAGGGTCTTAAGAATTCCTTAAAATAATCTTGTTGGATGGAGGAATCTTATAACTGTCAATGAAACCTTGAGGAGCAAGCATAAGAGCAGCAAGCAAAAACACTAATAAGAATAAGAAAATGGAATTAGCCATTTGAAATTGTTGTTTTAGCGTTGGTGCATAATACATAGCGAATAATATAATTTGATAGTAGTTATGGTTTTGGTCTATGTCATTTTAAATCAGTGTCTTTTCTTTAATTTAAAAAACAAGACACGTTTGTACTGAATTTTTTTCCACCCTGCCATACTTTTAGGGTTTATTCACCATAATGCCATCATTTTCACAATATATCCCAAAATGCCATGTTTTCAAACAAATAAACTTTTTGGTTTAAGACTACCACCCTCTCAATGGGCGGCAGAGACAAACTTTTTTAGGCAACCGCCCTTCCAATGGGCGGCAATGTCCTTTTTTGAAAAAAAATTTTCGTTTTAATTATAAAATATTTTAAAATGTTATTAATATATATTAATATTAATATATATATATATATATATATATATATATATATATATATATATATATATATATATATATATATATATATATATTAATATTAATATATATTAATATTAATATATATATTAATATTAATATATATTAATATATATATATATATATATATATATATATATATATATATATATATATATATATATATATATATATATATATATATATATATATATATATATATATATTAAAATTATTATATATTATTATTACTAATAATATTAATATATATTAATATTAATATATATTAATATTAATATATATTTTAAAATTATTATATATTATTATTTACATTACATTAATTTATATTATTATTATCTTTAATATTAATATATATTTTAAAAATATTATATATTAATTGATAACATTATTATTATTATATATATATATTAATTTACATTATTATTATTATTAATATTATCAATAATGTTAATATTAATATAATCAATTAATGTGTAATATAAATTTATATTTTGTAATACATAATTTATATTAATTGATAACATTAACTAATATTATTTAATACATGATGATTAATAAAAACACTAACGATTACTTGTTCCCACATTGGGACACCGGGTTCGATTGTGGCCCGTTTGATGACACATTGAACATTTTCTCTCAAGCTTATCAAAGTTATCCATTTCGGTTGTAATATGTGTGCTTACTGGGCGACCTTTCTTGTTCCTCCGCATTCTTGGGTTATGGCAAATTTGATCTCCTTCATAAACTGGCCAATATTCATCGTACGGCATCACTGGAAAGCTATTGCTGTAAGCCCCAAACAGGTTTATAACCCTATAAACGTCAGACAAAAGAGCGTAAGCGTCGTGGCGCACATTCGAACATGCAGCGATAACATATGAGCAAGAGACACGAAATGCTTGAAACTTTCCGCAGTCACACCATCCGTTCAAGAGGTCGACCTTATAATGTCCCATAGGCTTCCCCTCACCATGGTCCATTGTCTCCTTCACACTGAAAACATTGTTAGCGTAGTCAAAAATTCTGACTTGATGTGTGCTGGATTTTGTTGTTTCTTCTTTCATCACCTTGAGGCAGTTGTCTGTAAATGTTTCGCCAGAATTCAACACAGCACTCCACTTTAAACCCCGTTCAGCAAATAAAGATCCCAGCCTATAGTATGTTGCCCTTACCAATGCTGTAATGGGCAAATGACGTGTGCCTTTAAAGACAACATTCATTGACTCAACAAGGTTGGTCGTCATGTGACCCCAACGTCGACCCCCATCAAATGCTCTTGTCCATTTTTCGACTGGAATATTGTCAATCCACCTTAAAGCATTTGCATTTGCCATGCCAATCTCTGAACGATAGTAATGAAAGGTTGGTTGGTTTAAAGTGTACCCTGAATAATTAAAATATCAATCAATACATGTTATTGACAAAATTTAATGAATATTATGAAATATAGTGAATAAATATTATGCAAAATATAGTTACCCATGTTAATTATTTTTTTCCGTAGGTTCCTGTCCTTGATTTCTCTCATAAAATTTTGTGCAATGTGTCGGATACAATAAACATGCACTGATGGGGGATCATGCCAACCATTTTCTACATTGTTGTATGCACTTTCAATTGATGCATGTCGGTCTGAAATTAAACATAGACCTGGTTGTGGCGCAACATGCCTCCTTAAGTTTCTCAGAAAAAATCCCCAACCTTCAGCGGTTTCACCTCCGCCAACGGCAAAAGCAACAGGAAATATATTATTGTTGCCATCTTGTGCCACTGCGATAAGCAGTGTACCCTTGTACTTGCCGTATAACCAGGTTATGTCAATTTGAAGTATAGGTTTGCAATAGGAAAAACCCCTGATGCATGGTTGGAATGCCCAGAATAGCCGGTGGAAGATGTGTTTCCCTTCAACAATAGTTCCGTCAGCTGTATACATGGGTAAGGTTTCTATTTCCAGCGCAGTGCCCGGAACAAATTTTTTAAGTGCTAACAGAAAATGTGGAAGTTCACTGTATGAGCTCTCCCAGTTACCGTACACTTGTTCAATTGCTTTATTTCTTGCTATCCATGTCTTTCTGTAAGACGGAGTAAAATTGTATTCAGAAACAATTTTACTTATGCAAACACTAACCTTAATAGACGGATCCTTGTCTACAAAAGGCATTAATTTCTGAGACATTAACTGCGATGTTAGCTTTTGATGATCCTGATTAAACAAAGTTGTTGAGCAACTATGAGGTGGGTTCATAATGCCTATCTCCCACAAGTCACTTCTTTTACGGTAGGACGCCAATAGACGAAACTTGCAGGAATCATTCTTGCAACAAATTATGTATCTCTTCTTGTCGGAATCTGTCACTTTATAATCCACGCAGTGTTTCATGTGGTATTGCTTAATGGCAGCAACACAGTTAGCTTTATTTTTAAACTGGTTACCGACTTCCATGTCACCCTCCATTGGAATATGAAGAGTCTGTGGCCAATCAAATGATGTTGTTTTTACATTTAATGGCAGGGTTGTCATATGTGTCGGTGGGGTGAATACATTCTCAACTGGAATGTATTGTTCATCTCTGTTGACTTCATTGACAATGTTCCCTTCCTCAAACAAAGTAGAAAATAAATCATCAACTTGCGCCTCGTTTTCTTCTTCGCCGTCTTCTTCTTCGACTGCTTCCTGTGGAATTATGGACGGATTGATGACCCGAGAAATTTGAGTTTCTTCACATTGTGCAAATGTTACATATAATTCAATGTGTTGAAACCCAAAACGTTCATGGTTCAAGAACATCGTTTCAACATCCTCGTCGTCATGAACCTTTAGTGGAACAAATTTAAAGCGATTGTCCCCAAAATGGACAATATTTTTGTACGTAATCTGTGACACTATTCCAGCTTTTCACCTTCATCTGTAACCTATCTTTAAAATGTTGGAATGACGATCTTTTATTAACACTAAAACGACTTACGTCAGTGTTTTCAAAGATCAAACCGACTTCATCTGATACAACAACACTCCCATTGAAATGAGCATTAACAATGTACTGGTGGCTAGAAGACACTATGTAAGATAGTATTAGAAATGAGTGGATTATTTGAAGAAATAATTGAGTGGAATATTTGAAGCAAGTAGTAGAAATTGAGTGGAATAAATATAGAAGATAGTAGTAGTAGAAATTGAGTGGAATAAATATAGAAGGTAGTAGTAGTAGTAGAAATTGAGTGGAATAAATGTAGAAGATAGTAGTAGTAGAAATTGAGTGGAATAAATATAGAAGATAGTAGTAGTAGAAATTGAGTGGAATAAATATAGAAGATAGATGAAAATTTTAACAGAAAATGAGTAGTTTAAATTAGTAGTAGTAGAAATTAGTAGAACTTAATTCGTCCATGCATGCAACGAAGAAAGTTGGTCAAAGAAGAATCAACTCTGCCGCCCATTGATGGTGCGGTTGTCAGGAAAAGTAGACAAGAATCAACTCTGCCGCCCATTGAGGATGCGGCCTATCTGAAAAGTTCAGACCATGTTAAAGGTTGCCGCCCAGTCTAAGCACGTGAGTCTGCAAAGTGCAGAAAACAGTAGTAGTAGCCGCCCATTGTGGATACGGCATGTTAGTAAAAAAAGCAACTCTGCCGCCCATTGAGGATACGGCTTGTCAGAAAAAATGCATCATTTTCGCCCATTGAGTGTGCGGGTTTTACACGAAACCAAGCTTTCCGCCCATTGAAAGGGCGGTTGTCTTCAGCCTTCACACAGGTCTGCACCCATGCATGCAGACACGTACCAGCATTGAAACCCTAATTTTTTTTAACAGCATCTCATTTATTTTTCTACCATCCTTATCTCATACCATTTAATTTGTCTACCATCCTTATCTCATCTCATTTATTTTACTACCAATCCTATAAATTTCTACTACCAATTTGAAAATTTTTACTACCAATCCTTAACTTTATCTCCTATAATTCTATCCATCCTTATCTTTATCTCCTATCTTACACTATAACTCTCACTCTTGAAAAAGGTTCTACTAACTTTAGGAGATGACCATCGCGGTACGCTTGAAAACATTGCATCCTATGTAAGTTAATTTATATGTATTTACACAATTCAATTTAGTAAAGTTCAAATATTTTCTCTATGATGTTAGTTACATTCAAATATTTTTTTTGTAGGATGAAAAAAATTTCAAACCACGCTCGCATAAGTACATAGCGCCTGATGAGGTTATCAAACCATATTTGATTCGTGCGGGTTTCGGTCACGTCATTAATATAACATCATATGGAATTGATCGCAAATTTCTTCTCGCGTTGTGCGAAAGATGGCGACCAGAAACCCACACTTTTCACCTCCCCACGGGGGAATGCACAGTGACACTTGAGGATGTCCATATGTTGTTGGGTCTCCGTGTCGATGGGTCAGCGGTTGTGGGTGACCCAAACGTTAACTATGCATTAGTAAAAGAACTATTAGGGGTGCCTTTGGAACGAGGTGATAGGAAGGGGCAAAGCATTAAAATCACATGGCTAAAAAGAAATTATAGTGCTTTGAACCTAACCAATGAGTCTCCCGAGGAACACAAACTTTATAAGACTATAATGTATTTACTACTGCTTTTTGCATGTTTTTTATTTCCTGATACTAATGGTAATACTATTCATCTTCAATATTTACCATTATTAGAAGATTTAAATGAAGTAAGTAGATATAGTTGGGGCGCTGCTACCTTAGCGCATCTATACAGAAATTTGTGTAGATGCGCAATGAAAAATGTGCATAATTTTGCTGGTTGTGGTGTTTTGATTCAAGCCTGGGGATGGTCCAGAATGCCCAGACTGTCGCCGAGAAACCCCAATCCATATCACTTTCCATACGCAACCAAGTAAGTATACAAAAAAGTTTATATATATATATATATATTCTTTTCATCTATAATTTTTACTAATTATTTCTTTCATAGGTGGTCTGCGTATGGGATGAATTACGAAAAAAACTCCGTATCATTGTGCTCCTGGGTATCGGACGTTCTTGGATCATTTTGAGGAAGACGATGTATTGTCTCTAATCCCTTATTTTTTTACTAGCACTTTCCATTTTTTTTTCTGATCCTTTTTTAATTATGTTATAGTTTATATGGAGACCCTATCTTGAACTTGAAGATGAGGACCCAAATGAGAGTGATATGTGGAGTTCTACAATGTTCATATTTTCTTTCACTTATGTTGAAATGCATCATTCAGATAGGGTAAAACTCCAATTCGGAATTAAAAAGACATTCCTGGTCCACCTACATGCATGGAGATGTACCACAAGAGTACGACCAACGACCAATGGAAATTCGATAATTGGAGAGACCATAACATACAAGAACATCAGCACTGGATAAATCGTCGCTGCACTGTTCTACGAGGAATTATCATGGATGCCGAATGTAAACCCAGTAGCGAATACATGCGTTGGTATAGATCTGTGACCAATTTGTATCTATCACAAAATAGATACTTGTGGGACCCTCGAAACCAACCAACTTCGTTAAACTTCCAAAACCAACCACCTCCATCAAACTGCAAAAACATCCCTTCCATGACTTGTAACACCCAACCACCAATATTTAACACCCCACAACAATTATTTAACACCCCACAACAAATATTTAACACCCCATTCAACCCCAACCCAACACAACCACCTTATACCCCAAGCCAACACTGCAATCAACCTTACACATCATTTAACCCAAACCCCTTCAACATCCAACAACAAAACCCAACCTCATCATACCCCCAATATAACCAATTCTCATTCTCTCAACCTACCCAACAAGAACACAACTATCAAACACCCCAAACACAAGTTCATTTTTACCCTTCACAAAACTTCACCCTTTCTCAAGACCAACATTCATACACCCTCTACATGACTAACGCACCGCCACCTCTAAACCGACCAAGTTGGAGTAACGAGGGTACAAGATTAAGTTATGGAAGTGCGGCGGCGATACCAACTGACGACGATTTCAATGATGATTTGGTCGCTGAATTCATGAACTCTAACAATGATGCAGGACCATCTACACAGCGCCAAAACGTTGAGGTTAATCGTAGAAGGCCCACCAAAAATGTACAAGCTCCTGCCTGTGGAACCCACCAACGCTTACGTCGACCGGGTCAAAATTAATTAAGGGACAATAGGAGTTTTAATGTACATATTTAATTTCAAAAATTAATAAATATTTATTTTAGTTCTTTTATTGTTATTTATTTTATAAATATTATTATATATTTTAGTGTACTATTTTATTTTAATTAAACTATTTTAAAATAATTGTATTAATTTTATTTTTTTTTCAAGAAATATTTTAGTTTTTATTATTATTATCTTTTTTATAACTATTATTTCGAATTCAATTATTATTATTACTAATTAAATTAAATTAATTATAACTAAATACATTAATTCTAAATCAATTATTATTATTACTAATTAAATTAAATTAATTAAAACTAGATACATTAATTCTAAATCAATTATTATTATTATTATTATTAATTAAATTAAATTAAATTAATTAAAACTAAATACATTAATTAAAACGAAAAAAAAAACAAATGCACTCTACCGCCCATTGAAAGGGCGGTTCTCATTCATATTCATCATAGCCGCCCATTGCAAGGGCGGGCGTCTTTAGCCAATAATTGTATTTTGTTTGAAAACATGGCATTTTGGGATATATTGTGAAAATGATGGCATTATGGTGAATAAACCCTAAAAGTATGGCAGGGTGGAAAAAATTTTCGTTTGTACTAGCTAATACATAGCGAATAATATTATTGGTTCTCTTAAATGCATTTTATCTTAATCCTATCCTATACTATCTCGTAGCCCTCTAAGTTTGGGTCATAGATTTCAAAACCTAGTTTAACAGGATGGTCATTGTGGGGGCATAACGATAAGATGTTTACATTTTGTGCTAGATAGGTAGAATTGACAAATCATTTTTTTCTCAAATTCTGAATTTTTACTTCGTATTTTGAATATTGATGCCATCGAGTATTTTTACTCTTGTAGTTCGTATCTTTTTATTCTTTAGGGTTGGGGAAATTGTTAAAAGATGGTTTTTCTTTTATTTGATATTTAGTTGTGTGGATCATTTCAAAATTTCTTTAAAACCTCTTTTTCTTGGATAAAGGTGAAATTATTTAACATTTAGGTTATAGAGTTATTTTTAATTTGTAAAATTTGTAACTTGCTAAATTTCGAGTCATTTCCTCCACTCATCATAAATAGGGGAGGATTCTTTCTTGTGTTTACATTACAAAAAAAAATTGAAGTTAGTGAGTGTTAGTTTCACAATTTTAAAAAATTGTTATTGAAGAAATTATTGAATTGAGTCATTGATAATATTGTTCTCTTTAAAACGTTTAGTGTACTGCATTTTATTTTGTGTTAGAAATTTTTTATTACTTGTTGCTTTTTATTTCTTTATTGTGTCTCCTAAGTTTAGCATATTTCTCTTTTGATTTTAATTCAGTTAATTATTTTTGAATAAACGGTAATTTGACTCATTCTCGATGTGCATGTCATAACTTGAGCTACGGGATGTGCCTTGACATGTGCTAGTATGCGTTGGAAAGTTGAGAGGATAAACTACAAATTTCGCGTTGAAGTCAAAAGATAATTCGGAGTGCAAGGGTCGAATAATTTGTTTTATTTCTAGTCTTAGTAAAATAATTAGTTTTGGACTAATTTTTATTTTTTTTTCGAGACTGATGCTATTAGGCCTGATTCCCTTTTTATTATTTAAGTAAATTGGCAACTCTGATTTCATTCATTCAATTTTTATAAAATAAAACTAGACAACTACAATTCCTAAAGATGACTAATTTTCAAAGGTTTATCTAATGTATTCAGATTGCAAAACTTTGAGGTTATTATAATTTTCAAAGCAATTTCATTTTCTCTTTTAATTTTTATCTATGAATCTTGTTATTCGATTGATGTATGTTTCTTACTGTAATTGTGATAACATAACTTTTTCGTTATTCCACACTATTTTTAACCGTATGCTTAATATGACAAATAAGAACATAAATCATATGGTTTAAATTGCGCTTGTTATTAATGTTGTAATTGAAAAGAGAATAAAATCCGCTTAGAACATTGAAATTATATTAATCAATGATAAGTCGGAAAATGAATCAATAGACCAGCTCTTAAATTTTATTTGTAATCAAATTCTATTATTCATACGATTAATCGAAAAACTAAAACCCCTCATTATTTCAATCGGTTGGTTAAAATAAACAAGAGCCCTTGTGATACGACTTGAGAGTCCTTTCCATATACTATCTTTATAAACTCGTTTTTGACCCATGTGCGACAGCAGGTCAGCGACACTGCTTAAAGTTGTACAAAGCACTCAATCAACCACGCTGTCTTTAGGATGAAACAACTCAGTTCTATATTGTACGATGACAACTTGTACGATAGATAATCGGTCTAGAAATACACTCTATGATGGTACAAACACAACTCGCATAGGGTATAAATATCACTCAAAGTATCTGGTTTAAAGATCAGGCATAATAATTTTTCCAACAAGGAGAAATCTAAATCATTCTCCAAAGAGAATTCAATAACAGTCATTTGACCACTCAAAATTATTTTTCAAACAAAGAGAAATTTAAATAATTTTTCAAAGAGAATCCACAAAACAACATTTGATTCTCAATTCAACGAGTATAAAGAAAAAGGCGGGGGAAGTTAGCGCTTTGACAATTCAAGAAATGCAGAGTATGCAGAGTGAGAAAGGAAAAATTCAAAAGAAATTTTTGGTGTGTTTTAGAGTGAAACATATTCATTCATTATATAATAAAGTAGGTTAGTCAAGAAATATAATCTAAGCAATGTTAGACTAGAAGTAAAACTAAACATTTTTAAGATTGTACATAAACATAGACACCTATGACTTGAACATTTATGTAGCAAGGAGGATTCCGATTCAACAAGAGTGACACAATTGTCTTGAACTATTTATCATGCATCAAACTTGCAGACAACCTTTTCTTAATATCTAATAAGTATCTGCTTTAATATCTATGTGCATCTATCTCAATTTAGTGAAGGCTCTAGGAATTCTTATTTCACAGGAACCGATCTAAGTTTCAAAATCACACAAGTGAGTCTATTAAGAGTACTTCTGAAGATAGATACTCCTACATACAAAGTATACCATTTAACCCACAAACACTAAATGTAATTAGGATTGTGCTTGGTTCTCGTGCTCTTTCCATTTATGTAATTACCTTCCTCGTGAATAATTTCAATTATTTAGATCCCCAAATCAAGTTGCCGTTGTAGCTGTGCATCATAAATAATTTTCTACAGTATGCGATTGGCAATAGTGATCCACCATCCACACACAACTAGGTAGCACTTTCTCAACAAGATAATTCATTGTTTAAAATAGAAAGTAATGGACACAATATATCGCAAGGACAATACGCGGTAGGTACATGCAAGTGGATCCTAAACTTGTTGTAAGGAATGCAACTTGCAAAATCATAATTACAGTGAGGGTACATGTTTGAATAATCAACATAGAAGGGAAGCAATTATTGGCATATAATAAATGACTTAGATTCAAGCACATGACTAGTATAAAACTCTGTTATCCCATATATGTTATGCACACACAAATCACATGTTAGAAATATGGCCTCCTTTTTCCAATCCTTTCAAGTGTTGTTCCTTGCTTCCCTTATCCTTCTTCCTCATGGCCTTTCTATTTCTAATCTTTCATCTTATATATCCATCTCATATTATAATCTTGTTTTAAGATTTGGGATGACAATGGGTAGGTTTGAATTTGTATAAGGAATTATAGTATCCGTTCTCAACTTTATGGTTTAAAAAACTCTTCATACGGAATACGTATTTGCGTGAACATTAATGTTTATATTCATACCTGTACTCTATGAGTATTTAAGTATCCATATTCATATTCATATATCTGTATTTTTAATAAAAATTAACCGATCAATTATAATTTATCATATCATTTTAATTTTTTAACAATATTTAAAAAAACTGAGGATGTTATTGTTGAGTTAAATTTAAAATGCAAAGAAATTTAATAGTAATGTATTTAATAAAATTGTTAGATTAACATACGTACATAATAATGAAAATAAAAATTATTAATATGTAATTCTAAATATATATTACATATTGTCAAAAATCAACAATGTCGACAGATACAATATTTATCATGTATTTCATTACATAAAATTTACAATCTTATCCACTTGGTTGTTTCTTCGTGTACAAATAAATTGTATATAGTGAGTAACAATAATATACACAAAACACATATAATTAAATAGATTAATAAATATCACAAATATTACACTTACTATAGTGGTATAAAATTTGAGGTTTTTTCCAAGCCCGTCAAACAAAGTGGATCCCTCCACAACTCTCTATATTAAAAACAATTTAAACATTACACATTAATCACAAAGTCGCAGAAAATATATATTACTATTCACATAAATTATAAATTTACTTAGAAACTACACGTTTCATCTTTGAGTCAAACTATTTGCCTAAGAAATATAAAACAATAACCATACTCTACTTAGGACATTTAACAATCCACTACTAATGACCATTGTTTAAACCACGTTTGATTGATTCGTTAAAAAATATGTATTATATAGCTCCAATAATTCTTAATGATTTGATTTATTTATTTCTGTATAGAAATTATGCGTCTACCTAAATGGTAAAATAAAGATTTTATACCGTTTTTAATCCAGTATCTTAACCTCGAGGTTCATTTCGCTTCTTTAACTTTAAAAAGGTCCACGCTGGTCTTTTAACTCTTCAAAATGTTCCCTATTAGCTCATTTTATCTAATTAACGATGAATTTAGCGACTGATTTTTGAATTTTTCCATCACAAATAAGACAAAAAAAGACTAATATGGAACATATTGAAGAGTTAAAGGACCAATATGGACCCTTTTTAAGTTAATGGGCCAAAAAGGTTAAGATACGAGATCAAAAAAGATATTAAGTCCAAAACAAAATTCAAATATTGAAGTGAGTCTTAACATTAAAAGTACTTATGTGCACCAATTTAACTTGACATTAACATAAAAAATGTACTTATGTGCGTCACAGTTCGAGTATTAGTTGAATATAGAAATGTCTATATTTAAGTTATGGTATAAGTGAACAAACATGTCATCTTTAATATTCATGATTACCCATACCAATCTTTTTAAAGAATCTTGATGAGGAAATGGGTCTTGTTTTGGGTCAGTGTGGCTGAACAATATTCTTTTGTGCTCACACCGTCAAAAACCACTTTTTTGGAAATTCAATTACATTTTAATTCTTTAGAGGATTACCCCATCACTGTCAATTTCAGCATTATAAAAACACTTGCAACATCTAACGCATAATGTTATAAGACCTTAAACAGATGCAACCCACAAAACATAATTTTAAGAAGCCAAGCAACAAAACAAATGTTTTACATATAGTCGCATCTCGAAAAATATAATCATTTATGAAGCGTTCGCGAGCTTGTGCAAAATGATTTAATAGACTCACCATCGAACTTTATATTTTCCAAAGAAGGAAATTAAAATATCGATAAAATCCTTGAAATAAAAAGAAGAGGATGTCGCAACTATATTCAGGTTCAGAAATCGATTATGCAAGGGGAAGGTATTAACATCTTGTATAATATATATATATATATATATATATATATATATATATATATATATATATATATATATATATATATATATATATATATATATATATATATATATATATATATATATATATATATATATATATATATATATATATATATATATATATATATATATATATATATATATATATATATATATATATATATATATATATATATATATATATATATATATATATATATATATATATATATATATATATATATATATATAGACATACACACACACACACACACACACACGTATAGAATAATATCAAACAAGTGTTATTATTTGGTATTAACACCATCATAAGTGCCTATTGGCATGATTAACATACTTGACGATTTACAAACATAAAAGAACAACAATGGTACAAGTTATGGAAAGTGCCAAACAATAAATATTTAGGATCTAAGTACAATATCCATCATTCTACAAGTTACACATCGGAAGAAACAACAATCTAAGTTTCCCTTTAGACATCCATGCATAGCTTCAATTGTAACTCAATCCTGCAAACAATACCTGAAAACCAATAATAATAATAATTATGAGGTGAGATAATAATCTCAGTGAATTCCCCTATATTATGGGTTCACTCAACTCTTCAAGGATCTAGTCGTTTTCTAACTCAAGTCGAAAGGGAAAGGGATAAGACTTGAGTTCACAAAATTCACAATGCATGAAAACATGTCTCTTGAGTTCATCAAATCAAACTATCACTAGTCGGGAACCATACCAAGGCATCCGCTTTTCTCGTCCTCTTCTACGTATAGAACTTTGGACATGGGCCATTGATCCTTCGGCTTTCATGAACATTACAAGCTCCTCTTTGGGACTCTAATCTACTTGGTTGCACATATGGGACTATAACCCACATGGTTGAGCATATGAGATTCTAACCCACTTGGTTGAACATATGAGAATCTAGCCCACTTGGTTGATGCGAAGTATCAGTGCATTCATCCCAATGTTACTCCCTATAGATATATTGACTTGAGATGGCACAATCAATGGATGTTTCTGACTAGATAAAATAACACAATCGTGATTGTATTCGACAATCACAAGGTGACCATATTCACCTTAATCACACAAAAATACCACATGTTCCATACAATTTATCTCACTCATACTATGGTGAGCATTCATGTATGACACACACTTAGGTATTATATGGCATGAATGTCAGCTTCTAGTGTTATCTAAATCAAACTTGTAACCTATTTTTCTTTCTAATCCATTTATTTAGTTATAAGTTTAGGTTTTCTCACTCATATTTATTTGGTTTTAAGCATGATATCACACAACTAAACATTCAATCAATATACATATATAGCGTAATAAAATATCATACATGATACACACATATGGTATTACAACATATCAAACATATAACTAACTATAGAAGTTCACATACACATTAAGGCATATAAACCAACCATAGAAGTTGTGCTTTATGCTCCTATTTTACAAATTAGTAAAGTTTAAGTTTTTTAGATTTTGTTGGTAATCTTTCATCTGTTCATATTACTTATATACCCATCTCATATTATAATCTTTTTTTTAAGATTTGGTATGGCAGTGGACAGGTTTGGGTAAGGTATTATAGTACCTGTTATCAAATCTGTGGTTTAGAAAAATTCTCATACGAAATTCATATTCGTGTGTATATCGACGTTTATATTCATATACGTACCCTATTGTATCTAAGTACCCATATTCGTATGTGTTTATCCGTATTTCTAATAAAAAATGATCTATTAATTATAATTTATCATTATTTTAATTTTTTAACAACATGTAAAAAAAATTATGGATATTATTATTGAATTCAAAAATGAATAAATATTTATTTTAAAATGCGTAGAAATTTAATAGTAATGTATTTAATAAAATTGTTAGATTAACATATATATATATATCTATATATCATAATGAAAATAAAATAAAAATAAAAATATGTATTGTGCGGGTATAACGCGGGCTAGGTATTAAAATATCTATACTCATACTCATATTCGCTTATTTTAGTGGGTAAATTACCTGTATCTATATCCATTTTGCAAGTTTTTATCTTATCTGTTGCGGATAAATTTTGCGAATATCCACATTATAAGTGGGTACAATTGCCATTCTTATTTAAAATATTTATATACATATTAGAGAAAATACAATTAATATTGTATATTACTTATATTTATTGAAATACTATTTGCTCGCTCATTGTACTTCACTTCAACAATTTTGACATATAATAATGTCTTTTTAATATTTATTTTTAATAAAGTGTTATTAATTTTTTTACATACTTATAATATTTTTAGAAAAAAACCACTATTGAAAAAGGTGTTTAATCAGAGTATAAAAAAATGAATTACAAAATTTGTAACAAATAAGATTAGCACTAATATACAAAATTGCGGCTTTACAAATATTTAGTTACGATCAAATTGTAATTTTGCTACAGAGATTTAAAGTGTGCTAAAAAATATTAACTATGATTTTACTGTTGTAAAAAGACATATAAAAATTCAAAAGCATAAGTTTAATCAAACATTTCTTCGAAAATTATATATCACATCAGTTGATATAAGAGTTTTATTATAGTTGGTAGTTCGTAGTGACGAAGTTTTGATAAAAAAATACACTACATTTTACTACAGACTAATGATTGAGTTGAAAAATTGAATAGTGCGGCACTTTTCACTATAATTGAACATTTCATGTGTGAAACTTATAAAATATATATTTTTAATTATAAAATTATTTTTGTTATAACCTGTATTTTTTATATTTTTACCATAAATAAAATATGATACCAAAATATGTATCAAAATGTGAAACAAAATTATCCATTATATCAAAATGGGAGGCATCATATATAAAAATGTTAATTAAACTTATACATTATTTACATCATTATCAATACTGTAAACACACTAAAAAATCACTATTTATGTGCACCAATTTAACTTGACATTAGCATAAAAAATATACTTATGTGCATCACAAATCTGGTATTAGTTGAATATTGAAACATCTATATTTGGGTCATGGTATAATTGAAAAACATGTCTTAATATCAACGATTAACCATAACAATCTTTTTAAAGAATCTTGATAAGGAAATGGGTCTTGTTTTTGGTCAGTGTGGCTGAACAACATTCTTTCATGCTCACACCATCCAAAACCGCTTTTTTTGCATTTCTAGTACATTTTAATTGTTTGGAGGATTACGCCTATCACTGTCAATTTCAGTATCATAAAAACACTTGCAACATCCAATGCAAAATGTTACAAGACCTTAAACAGATGCAACCCACAAAACATAATTTTAAGGAGACAAACAACAAAACAAAAGTTATACATATAGTCGCATCTCGAAAAATACGATCTTTTGTAAATCGTTCGCACGCTCGTGGAAAATGATTGAACAGAGTCACCATAGAATTTTATTTTTTTCAAAGAAGGAAATGGAAAATATCGATTAAACCCTTGAAATAAAAAGAAGATGGTCATCGCAACAATATTCGAGTTTAGAAGTCAATTACGTAAGGAGAATGTATTAACATCCTGTAACGCCCTGTATAATATATATATATATATATATATATATATATATATATATATATATATATATATATATATATATATATATATATATATATATATATATATATATATATATATATATATATATATATATATATATATATATATATATATATATATATATATATATATATATAAAATACCATACAAGTGTTTTTATTTGGTATTAACACCATTATTGACATACTTGACCATTTACAAACATAAAAGAACAACAATGGTACATGATATGGAAAATGCCAAACAATAAATATCTAAGATCTAAGTACAATATCCGTAATTGTTCGAGATACACAGCGAAAGAAATCACAATCTAAGCTTCCCTTGAAACATCTATGCATAGCTCCACTTGTAAACCAAACCTGCAAACAATACCTAATAAACAATAATAATAATGGGGTGAAATAATAATCTCAGTGAGTTCATCCTAATCTTACCCCATATAGGTATCATGACTTGAAATGGCACAGCCAATGGCTACTTCCGACTACATGATAAAATAACACAATTGTGATTGTATTCGACAATCACAAGGTGACCATATTCACCTTAATCACACAAAAACACCACATGTTCAATACAATGCACCTTACTCATACTATGGTGACCATTCATCCATGACACACACTTAGGTATCATATGGCATGAATGTTACCTTCTAGTGTTATTAAAATCATACTTGTAACCTAGTTATCTTTCTAATCCATTTACTTAGTTATAAGCCTAGGGTTCAAACAATTAACCTCTCTAAACAACATAAGAGAACTAGTCTATTTATAGATTAATAAGCGAACTTATGATACAAACTAACTTAACAATTGGACTTAAAAGCAAAGTCCAATTTGACATACTAACTTAAAATACAAGGTATTATATTTCAAAATTGTCCTTGAACAGTGTTCGACTACAATATACACAACTCTTGTTGAATCATAACGTTAATAAATTTGATGTTGGACAGAGAAAAATATGAAATTGTATCAATTTGGTAATGAAGCGCAGAAGGATTTGGTGTGTGAAATTGCAAGATAATTTGGGAGAAAAGCAATGAAAGAACTAAGAGAGAACTCAGGAATGCATGTTAAGCGGAGGTGATCACCTATGTAAAACGAGGGTGGTATTACTTTTTTTTCAACTTAAAACAAGTTCCTTAAAATATATTTGTAATGACTAAATTTTAGTTATGAACATATTAATAATAATCCTCTAAAATATTTTTTTAATAAAATGTTAAGTGTAAATATGTGTTTAGTACTTATTTAAAAAATGTTAACTCTAAATTTTACAAAAACAACTAAATCCAATAGTTTTTGTTTTTAAATACCGAAAGAAGAACTATATATTAGTAAAAAGAAAGAAAGTAAAAAAAATACAACTAGAAACAAAGAGCATTAGCAGTGTACTAAAACAACAAATCAAAACTTAAACAAAAGACAACCAAACCGATATACAGAAGAACAATGTCGACCAACCACTAATATATTCTATAAATGTAATAGTGGTAAAATTTTATTTCTAAATGAGAAATTCCTCTACAAAATAATAAAAGTTTTCATTATTTCAAAATTATATCTTTAATAATTAATAATATCTCCATTCTTATAACTTACAATCCCTTAATTAATAACAATACACTCTCAAAATATTATTTATTTATATTTATACACGGAACACAAATATATAACAAGATTCATTCTCCTATTTGCATTATACAAATATATATGTTATTCTTTACTTGGTCATACACACAAGACACAAGATATAAAACAAAGCACTTGTAATGAATGGATTTTATTTTCTGCCGATGGAAGTGCTTTTCCATAAGGCGTGCTGGGTTTATAATAGGGTTTACAGTAAGGATCCTGATTATCCAGGCAACATGGAAACATGGATGGGTTGATGAAAGGGTTTGCAATATGGATACAATTGACTATTGGCGATACATGAGGGACTTAGAAGAAGAGAGTTTTTTAAGGCACTCCATTGCCTTTTTAGACACTATACAGATTTCTTATAATATCCTTAGTTTTCAGAGATATATCTTCCGATGCACCATAGTGAATTATACTGAGGATGTCTTGCCTCATTGTCGTCGCATAGTAGATATGGTGCAGATAGACATTAACAAGGGTATCTTCCATGAGGAGTCTGCTGTCAGGCGAGGACTGTATGACATTATTGCGGAGGCACATATGACACTTTTATATTGCAAACATCGCGCAAGGACAGGGTAATTGATGGCAGAGGAGGCATATCGGGCAGAGGAGCCACAAGAGGAAGATGAGAGGTTGTCAGGCACACCCAATCGTTGTTTGTATTTATTTTGTGTCAATACTATAGTTTGTACGTTTTTTCTAACATTGTTACTACATTTTGGATTTACGTGACATATGACATCCTATTATTATATTGTTATATTATTTTGGTGTCTCTGTTAGTTTATAATTCATCTACAAACAAATACATAATGCATTTTAAAATAAAAAATCCGTTCTGAAACGTTTCGGAGATGTATCTCCAGAAAATTCTCGTAAATGCATCTTTGAACAAATTCAAATGGAAATAGATTATGAGAAATATGTTGTGACCGTTTAAGGTTTAAATTGCTTCGGAGATAAATCTCCGGAATATTATTAAACCATAAGGCGCGTCTGGAGATATATCTCTAAGATCTGGAGGCATTTGTGAAAAACCACATGGTGAGAAAGAAACTCATAAAGTGTCTTAAGAATAACTTAGAATAATCTTGTTGGATGGAGGAATCTTATAACTATCAATGAAACCTTGAGGCGCAAGCATAAGAGTAGCAAGCAAGAACACTAGTAAGAATAAGAAAAGGGAATTAGCCATTTGAAATTGTGGTTTTAGCATTGGTGCATAATACATAGGGAATAATCTGATTTGATAGTAGTTATGGTTTTGGTCTATGTCATTTTAAATCAGTGTCTTTTCTTTAAGTTAAAAATCAAGACACGTTTGTACTAGCTAATAGTATTATTGATTCTCTTAAATTCATTTTATCTTAATCATATCCTATACTATCTCGTAGCCCTCTAAGTTTGGGTCATAGATTTCAAAACCTAGTTTAACAGGATGGTCTTTGTGGGGGCATAACAGTAACTCAAACAAAATTGACCTCTTCTTCCACCCACGCATGACAAGCGTATGGGCAAAAGGCTTGCCAAACTTAGTACTCACATCTTTCACCTTTTCAAAAATTTGTTCGCCGGTCAATGTAGGTGGAGCTCTACGTTGTTCTGAATTTCCATTGAATGCTTTTCTCCACCCACAGTAGTGATGATTAGAATTTAAGAACTTACGATGACCAAGAAAGACATTCTTCTGACCAAATTCCAACTGCGTCCAATCTATGTTTTATTCATAGATAGGACACGCACATTGACCTTTAATGCTATAACCCGATAGATTTCCATATGCTGGGAAATCATTAATTGTGCCAAACAACATCGCCCTCAAATTAAAACTTTCTTTCCTATATCCATCATAAACCTCCACACCATTCTCCCACAAACTCTTTAAGTCTTCGATTAAAGGTGTCAGGTATACGTCTATGTCATTCCCTGGTTGTTTAGGGCCAGAAATTAACATAGATAACATCATGTACTTACGCTTCATACATAGCCATGGAGGTAGGTTATAAATCATAATAGTTACAGGCCAGGTGGAATGTGAGATACTTTGCAGACCATGCGGATTCATTCCATCAGTCGATAATGCCAAGCAAAGGTTTCTAGCTTCTACTCCAAAATCAAGATAATCATTATCAATTTTCATCCACTGTGGTGAATCTGCCAGATGTCGATACTTCCCATCTATAATTCTATCATCTGCATGCCAAGTCAGGTATTTTGCATTTGTTTCACTACGAAACATGCGTCTGAATCTCGGAATTATAGGAAAATACCATAAGACTTTTGCTGGTGACAACTTTTTCTTATATCGAGATACACCGCATTTAGGACACTCGTTTAATGATGCATATTCATTTCGAAACAAAATGCAATCATTTGGACAAGCATGCATCTTATCATAGCTCATGCCAATAGATCATAACATTTTTTTAGCTTCATAGGTTCGATTGGAAAGGACATTATCCTCCGGAAGCATCTCTTGAAGTAGGGCTAACAACTCTGTGAAACTTTTATCCGACCATCCATTACCCGCCTTTAAGTTGTACAACTTTAATACCGCGGACAATCTTGTGAAAGTAGTGCAACCTTTATACAACGGTTTCTCTACATCGCTTACCAACCTCTCAAACATCTTGGGACAATCTTGAAGATCCTCTTTAAGTGCTTCTGCAATCTCTTCGACTCGATCACAATCATATGTATCCCTGCCATTTTCCTTTGAAGCACAGGTCGTATTATTCCGGGGTTCAACATTCTCGTTATTTATCTCACCATGTAATGTCCAACATGTGTAACTTCGATCAATTCCATGTCTCATTAAATGAGATTCCAACTGAGCAATGTCAATTCGACGCCTATAACAGCAACCTAAGCAAGGACATGTGATCCTACTGGGGTCTTTGGTGTGTTCAACAACAAACTTAACGAATTTCGATACCCCATTCTCGTACTCTTTTGACAATCGATTACTAGACATCCATTTTTTATCCATACAAAAACAGAGAATACCTGTAAAGAAATCACTAACTTCTAAGAAAGCTACACAGTAGGAGCTTGGAAACGAGCACAACCTTACTCTTCACAGGTAACCCCTATAACAGACAAAATTAATAACATTATCAACATTAAATATAAAATGAGGAACAACTAAGAAACTATAAAATGAGAAACAAAATAAAATACCATAAAACGGACTACTCATATGATCTAACCATTTTGATAGTTATAGAGTTTACTTATATTTATATTCATGTTGGCTACTCTCTTAAAAAATAGGAATTTCCAAACTATGAAAAAAAAATATGCTCTATCAAGTTACATTAATATTTTTTAATTAATTAATTATATGACGTGGGTGGATGATGAATTTTATTAATTGACAATGTAAACCTATTTTTCACATGTGAATTCACTACCTTTAATCTCCCAAACTATTGTTATTTAAATTCCAAACTAAAAATTATATTGAATGTGTTATATAGATAAGTTAAAAACAAACCTAACTATTCAATTTCTCTCACTTTTCCCTTCCTTTTTTAATTTTATTCATTCTCCATTTGTACAACTTTTATCAATCTCTTCCATTCTTTATTCACCTTGCAAAACTATCTACCACCAAGCCATCACTTGACAACACTAACATTCATCCTCATATAAACTCATCACTAATTTTCATGGTCTTACTCTCTTCCATTACGTGAACATGAACACACAACAAGCTACAACTTACAGCGAAAATCAAACATAACTCTTTCGCCATAAAATCCTTTCCTTAATACCATCACCATATTTGTACAACTTTTACACACTAACTTCACTTTTTTCTAATTGATCTCTCACTATCGACTAACCTTCAATCTCTCACACTATCGTAATTTATTGGTTCTATTCACCTATTTCTAATTTTACTCTTGTTCTGAATTTATCAGTTAAATCAAAATATATAAAAACACCAAACAACTCTCAGGGCAATTCATTGGTTTCAATCCTGGCTAAAACATTTGTTCCTATTGGGCTAAAACATTTGTTCCTATTGGCTAAAACAAAAGTTCAAATACCTGATCATAGGACTGCAGAGATACACTGTCTGATTCAGAGATGGAAAACGGCTACAACAGCATACAATCCCTTTACACGACAACAAAACACATTCTTTAACGTTCAAATACAGTAACAATGGTGAAAAGATAAGTAAAAAAAAACCAGAGTAAAAGTTCAAATACCGTAACAATGGCGGAAATGCAATGCAGACGGACGGAGGCTGTCGAAAACGGATGATGAACAGCGACAAAATGCAACGGAGGCTGTCGAAAACGGACGGTGAACGGAGGACGACGGTCGGATTGGGTTTATAGGGCAACGTTAACGTTCACCAGAGGAGAAGAAGGAAAGAAAATACGATGTCTGTTCTGTTTCTTTTAAAAATTCTGGTGGGTATTTTAAATTTATTCTAACTAAACTTATAGCAGCGCTTTTTAATGGCTTTAGCAGCGCTTTAAAAAGCGCTCTCAAAGGTGTACCTTAGCAATGACAAATAGCAGCGCTTTACAGAAAAAGCGCTCTCGTAGGTTACACATACAGCAGCGCTTTACAAAAGCGCTTTTATAGGACCCCCCTTTAGCAGCTCTTTTTAAAAGCGCTTTCTTAGGTGTCCCTTTTAGCAGCGCTTTTTAAATAGCGCTTAGGGCCCCCTTTAGCAGCGCTTTTTAAAAAGCACTGTCTTTGGTAGGCAAATGTTTTTCTTTTTTTTTTAATGACTATTTAGCAGCGCTTTTTTGAAAAGCGTTTTCTTTGTATGCACTGCTAAATGTCAATCCTGGCGTAGTGGTTATTTTATAATTCATCTGCAAACAAATACATAATGCATTTTAAAATAAAAAATCCGTTCTGAAACGTTTCGGAGATGTATCTCTAGAAAATTCCCGTAAATGCATCTCTGAACAAATTCAAATGGAAATAGATTATGAGAAATATGTTGTGACCGTTTAAGGTTTAAATTGTTTCGGAGATAAATCTTCGGAATATTATTAAACCATAAGGCGCGTCTGGAGATATATCTCTAAAATCTGGAGGCATTTGTGAAAAACCACATGGTGAGAAAGAAACTCATAAGGTGTCTTAAGAATTCCTTAGAATAATCTTGTTGGATGGAGGAATCTTATAACTGTCAATGAAACCTTGAGGAGCATAAGAGCAGCAAGCAAGAACACTAGTAAGAATAAGAAAAGGGGATTAGCCATTTGAAATTGTGGTTTTAGCGTTGGTGCATAATACATAGGGAATAATCTGATTTGATAGTAGTTATGGTTTTGGTCTATGTCATTTTAAATCAGTGGCTTTTCTTTAAGTTAAAAATCAAGACACGTTTTAACTAGCTAATAATATTATTGGTTCTCTTAAATGCATTTTATCTTAATCCTATCCTATACTATCCTATACTATCTCGTAGCACAACAATCCTACGACAAATGTAATATTTTGTCTAATACAAACAATGATATATCTATGACTACCAATGATGCTCTTAAATAGCTTAACACTCGAAACATACAGTGTGAAAGAAGGTTCACCATGAAAATAAATATATTTCTTTAAAACCTTCTCCATATAGTGTGATAATTATCTGAAGATATTTTCTTTACAAATCTAATGATCTTAGTTCCAAGAATCATATTTGCTATTCTGAGGCCTTTTATATATATCAAAGTTGATATACAATAGTGATTTCACATCATTAGCGGTTGAATGTTTGAGCAAAATATGAGCAAGTCATTTACATACAAACATATGGTAGTGTAAATGTCATTTTTAAATTTGTAATAAATACATTTGTCACTTTCATTCCCTTTGTATCCATTCAATATCATTAATTTACCAAAATTTTCATGTAATTATTTTAAAACTTGTTTTAGAGCACACATAAACTCATCAAACTTACGGACCTTGTATTCTTGCTCATGAATCATATACTCTTTAAATTAATCTATTTAAATTTCTCCTTTTAAATCATCATTTAAAAAATTATTTTAACTTCAATTCGACATACTACTAAAATAAATAGTAGCAATTAAGAGTGTGCTAACTTTTGTCTTGGCTTTTGAGATTTTTGGAGTTGCTTATTATTAGAGAGGGGCTAACTTTGATTTGGCATTCAGTATAGCCTATATGAAAATTTCGAAATGATACGATTTTTCAAACATGTGTCATATTCGTATGTCTCTGACTTATTCATGTATTTTTTCTAACTATTATAAGTAGCCACAATCATTACCAACACAATCTTAAAATCATAAATTAATTATTTGTAAATTGAGCATATATAACAAGATTCAATCTTGTTATTTTGCATTGATACAGCATACATGATGTTCATAACTTGGACATACAGACGTACACAGTATACAAACAAAGACATCTTATTTAGTAGATATTGACATGCCTCTATGCACTCATGCTCTAGAAATGGAGTTCATCATCCGCCGGTGGGCGGCGATTACCGTAAGGTGGACCACCATAAAAGGGTGTACACGGCTGATTCGGGATGGCTGTGCAGGAAGTTCGTGGTTTCTCGTCAATTGGTTTCGTGTCGGATGGATGAGGTTTGTAACTGTAAGAGAAACCTTGAGGAGCAAGCATAAGAGCAGCAAGCAAGAACACTATTAAAGATAAGAAAAAGGAATTAGCCATTTGAAATTGTGGTTTTAGTGTTGGTGTATAACACTAGGGGATATTAAAGTTTTATAGTAGTATTATGCTCAATGAGAGTGTGTTAGGTCTAAAAGTCTTTTACTAAATTACAAATTTTGGTGTTACACATTCCACGAAGTTTCCATCTTAGGTCCCATGCATTTGGAAAACTAGATCAGTAGTACCATTTATCTCTTTTTTTTTCCTTATACTATCCTATATTGTTTTGTGCTTTAATTACAACCGTTCATCTTAATATCCTCAATTTTCCAACAACAAATTAGTTTGGAAATTTTTCAGGTTTTATCATCGCGCTTGAACACACAACTTCTCACATGATCAACATATTGTTCTTAACATGAAGCCTCTCAGAATAAGAATTGATCTTGTTACAATTAGTTGTGTACAGTTCTTATATTTTGTTATTAGTAGTTATTTGTTAGTTAATTTTTTGTGTGGTGATGTGTCCTTTGGGACTGCATGCTTCTTTGGTGATGTGTCAATTTTATCTGTCTTTCTTGAGCATCTACTTGAAATTGATTTATTAGAAATTTGTACAATTAAATTAATTTTGGTGTAGATTTTTTTGGGCTTAAGTCTTTCTTTTAATAAAAAAATACTAAATAATTTTAGGAAATTTTACCCTATACCTCTAAACCTATACTCACACCTCTACACTAAAAAATATTGAACCAAAATACCCTTTCTTAAATAGTATAATTTTAGAAAATTTTCATTTTTACTTCATTTGCGTTTCAAGACTTCCGCAAAACTCAATTTTTTCCTTCAAACCGGAACTCTTCCAACAAGTCTTCGAGAACACATTTTTTCATCAACACATACCGGAACTCTACAGGTAAGTCTTCCGGTTTGTTGATTTTTTTGGTTACTTCACCGGAAGACTTAATGCATGTCTTCCGGTTCATAATATTTTGAATTTGTTCACCGGAAGTCTTAAATTAAGTCTTCCGGAACACACTTTTCACGTTTTGTTCACCGCAAGTCTTAGTTCAAGTCTTCCGGTTCAGTTTTTTTTTTTAATTTTTAATTTTTAATTATATTTATTTAATATTTTTTTATTTTTAATTTTTAATTATATTTACTTATTATTATTTTTTTAACAAAGATAGACACAAACCTAGTTTCCGCTTTTGCAGAGAGGTGACATCTAGAGACATCATCATTTCACATGTCGTTTGGTGAGATGACGATTACTCTAGATGACGTATCTTGCCTGCTTCACTTGCCTGCTTCACATAGCATATTGATCGATCTTGGAAACACAATTTCAATGGCTTTCATCAAAGCAAGATCTCTATCTATCAAAATCACTTGTGGACACAACTCTTTCTTCACAAACAATTGTTTAAGCTTATCTAGCACCCAACAAAAAGTCTCAGTTTGCTCAGACTCAATATAGGCAAATGCGACAGCAAAAGTCAACTCAGTTGATGTCATGCCAACAATTTCAAACAGAGGTTGCCTATATTTGTTTGTCTTGTAAGTGTTGTCCATAACTAGCACAATAAGAAAAATATTCAACAACTTAACTGAATCTGGATGAGCCCAAAAGATATCTCTAATTACTTCATAGTCATCTCTTTTTCTACTCTAAAAAACATAACCTGCTTCCTCAATAAGCTTAAACAAATGTTGTATCTCACTTCTAGGACCTCTTATATTTTTTTCTATCATACTCTTCTGTTTGTATATTTGCGTGATCCGAGTGACATTATCTGGATCTTGCTCTTGCAATGAAAGCAATATATGTCTAGGTGGAACCTTTCTCTTTGTCAAATCAACAACATGTTGCTTCTGATCCGTTTTCAACCTACCGACAAATACGTGACCTTCTAATCTATCAGGTAAATCATGGTTATGAACTCCACATTTTACATCAATCTTCCATCCAAATCCATCAGTCGTTGGAATTGATCTGATTCTAAATGGACATCCACATTTTTTCGTCGCACTCTGGGTTCCACTATCAATATCTCTGTGTTTTCCTCCTTTGTCACATCCAAATATTAATTTGTTACTTCTTCCTCTCTTGCCTGTTTTAATATCTGAACGAGTGATGATAACCGTAACTTTATTTCGGATTCCGATCTCTTTAATCCATCTTATTGCCTCTTCTCGTGTACCAAATCTTTGAGTTGTTGAAAAAACATCAGACGTATCTACGCATATCTGATCTTTATCGCATATTTGTAAAGGAATTTCTTAAACTAAATAAAAAAAATTCAAAAAAAAAATTCAAAAAAAATTTAAAAAAAGAAAGAAAAGAAATTGGACAATTCAAACCGGAAGACTTGAAGCAAGAGTTGCGGTAGCCAAAAAATCAAACCGGAAGACTTGTAAAAAGTGTTTCGGTTTTTTTTTTGGCTACCGGAACTCTTGCTTCAAGTCTTCCGGTGAACACCCACGAAAATTACAAAACCGGAAGTCTTTCCTGAAGTCTTCCGGTATAATATTTTTGTGAACCGGAACTCTTTCCTGAAGTCTTCCGGTTTGAGAAAAAAAGCCTACCGGAAGCCATTTTCAAAGTGTTCCGATAGATCGTGGGATGAATTTCTCGGAAGTCTAAAAAATCTAAAAAGTGAAAAAAAAAATATTAAAATATATAAGGATAAAATGGATATTTTTTAAAAAAATGTAGAAGTATAGGTATAAGTGGAGGGGTATAGGGTAAAATTTTCACAATTTTATTATGTATTATTTTATTTCTCTCTTACTTGAGCCCAACCATAATTCTCAATATAGTATCAGAGTCATGATTGTCACCCAAAGAAAAAAGATTTTATTTATCTCTAAAGATAATCTTCAATCACCTACTTCTCTCTTCTTCTTTTTTCATTCTATTTTGTTTCAAGATTTCAAAGTAACTTATTAATTGTGTTTCTACCATTTTCTAAGTTTAAACCCTATGATTATCACGTCATAACTATTCAAGCAAGAATCAACATGAAAATAACAACAATCAATTGATATTATCATGTTTACCTATTTGATATCTAAGCTAAGAAAATAATAAACATATGAATCAATGTTCTTTGTTGTATGTATTAGTAATAATTCATATTTTATTATATTACTTTCTTAAGCCCATAAGTTTGTTAGAGGGTATTTTAGTATTTTATCTTATTCTAGTAACCCTAGTTTTAGCTTATAAATAGGGTGACAATCATTGTAACTCTTAATCCTGTTTCTTCTGCCGTCATTCTCTTTAATAGAATATTTCCCTATTTTCATCATTTATTCTATCTTTACACCAACAATTGGTATCTAGAGCTCCGGTTCAGATTCATTGGGAAACACGGGAAACACGAGTGAACGTGAGGTCTTGTGTGTTTGATTTTGATTCTTAGATTCGTGTTGAATCTTGAACAAAATCTGATCAGAATTTTATTCTGTGGGTTGGGAAACACTGTGTGAGAAATCTGAGTGTATTGTGCAAAGTAGAAGATGAACGGAAACGGCAACATGAACACCAAACTTCCAGTATTTGATGGTAAAAACTGGAATCGTTGGATGATCCAAATGCGTGTACTATTTGGTGCTCAAGATGTTCTAGATCTTGTCACTGATGGTTATGTTCCAGTAGCAGCAGATGCAACCGATGAACAGAAAAACGCGCAGAAGGAAGTAAGGAAGAAGGATCAGAAAGCATTGTTCTTCATTCATCAATGTGTTGATGTAAATGTGTTTGAGAAGATTGCAGATTCAACGACAGCAAAGGCTGCGTGGGACACACTGGTTAGATGTTATGGTGGTGACGCATCAGTGAAGAAGGTGAAGCTTCAGTCCTTGAGAAAGCAATATGAGAATCTCAACATGAAGAATAATGAGAAAGTTTCTGAATACATCTCCAGAGTGATTCTGATCACTAATGAGATGAAGGCATGTGGAGAAACTCTTTCTGAAGAAACAATCATGGAGAAGGTATTGAGATCCCTTACCTCTCAATTTGATTACATTGTGGTAGCAATAGAACATTCCAAAGATCTGAGTACCATGAGAATTGAAGAGCTGCAGAGCAGTTTAGAAGCGCAAGAGTTGCGTTTGACTGAGAGAACTTCTGATAGGGAAGTAGAGCAGCAGGCTCTGAAAGCAATTTCTGATAGGAGGTATCAGAAGCAGTCAGAAGCCAAGAGAAGATCTGATGGTGGTCAGAAGTCAGAAACCTCAACCTCTGATAGACAAAAGAATGCTCAGAAGGGAAAAGAGAAGTATGACAAGAAGAAGATCCAATGTTACTGTTGTAAGAAGTTTGGTCACTTTGCTAGAGATTGTTGGTCAAACAAGGAGAAGAAATCAGAAGAAACAAATATAGCCAGAAGTTCTGATGACGAATCTGTGCTATTGATGGCCTCTGAATCTGATGATCTGACAGACTGGTGGTATATGGACACTGGCTGTTCAAATCATCTTACTGGAAACAAGAAATGGTTGGTTGACTTTGACTCTGAAAAGAGAACAAAGATCAGATGTGCTGATGACAAATATCTTAATGCAGAAGGTATGGGAAATGTCAGAGTGACTCTGAACAATGGGAAAATAGCATTGATTCAGAATGTGTGGTATGTACCTGGCATCAGAAGCAATCTGATGAGTGTGGGACAATTAATTGAGAAAGGTTTCTCAGTTACCATGAAGGACAATCTTCTGAAGCTGTATGACTGTAATCAGAAGTTGATTATGGAGTCAGAACAGGGAAGGAATAGAACATTCAAGGTGAATGTCAGAACTGCAGACTCAGAGTGTCTTAGTGCAACAAGTACTGAGAAGGAGAGTGAGTTGTGGCACAGAAGATTTGGTCATTTGAATTTCAGAAGCTTACAACATCTGAACTCAAAGAAATTGGTACATGGAATTCCTGCAATTAAGAAGCCTGAAAAGTCATGCAAAGTTTGCATGGAAGGAAAACAACCAAGATTGCCATTTGCATCAGAAGTTGCTCCAAGAGCAAAACATGCCTTGGGAGTTGTACATTCTTATGTGTGTGGTCCATTTCCAGTAGCATCAATTGGAGGGAATAAATACTTTGTGTTATTTGTTGATGAATTCACAAGAATGACATGGGTATCCCTTATTAAGTTTAAACACGAGGTGTTTGATGAATTCAAGAAGTTCAGAATGAAGGCTGAGAATCAGAGTGGTCAGAAGTTGAAGATTCTTAGAACTGATGGTGGAGGTGAGTATAACTCCAAAGAGTTCCAGAAGTTCTGTGAGGAGAATGGAATTGAGCATGAGGTTACTGCTCCTTATACCCCTCAACACAATGGTCTTGCTGAAAGAAGAAACCGTACTTTGCTTGATATGGTGAGAAGCATGTTGTCGCTACTGCGAAAATCGACGCCGGCTTGACAGGAGAGTCGCCACCGTGCGTTATTTATCCCTCAGAGCGGGAAAGGAAACGCTCGAAGTAAACCTCGCAAAGACGGGAAAAGGTATGGTCATCGCAACCAAAACCTGGATTCGGGAGTCGGTTACGCAAGGGGAAGGTATTAGCACCCCTCACGTCCATCGTACTCGATGGGATCCACGCTTGGTGTTTATAGGTAAAAGGGTGTGTTATCTATCTACGCTAATGGCTGGTCTGAAAAGAAAATAAAAGGACAGGACTCGACAGAACATACGGTGTTCTGGGCCTACGTATTCCCTCGTGCAATGGGAAAGTCAGAGTCAACGTAGTTCGACTTCCTACGTCTAAACGGGGGAAAGGTTGCTCGCCAGGACATCGCGTCC
Source organism: Lathyrus sativus (assembly GCA_963859935.3). Lineage (NCBI taxonomy): Eukaryota > Viridiplantae > Streptophyta > Magnoliopsida > Fabales > Fabaceae > Lathyrus > Lathyrus sativus. Next base: position 4,211,981 of record OZ012739.1, on the reverse strand, counting down.
TGTGCCTACGTACTTTCATCTGGTATGAAAGATCAGAGCAAACGTAGTTCGACTAACTACGGGTAAACAGGCGCCCTCACACAGCAGTGAGAAAACGAACTGGTCTCTAAGGCTTGGGAACCTACAACTACGATCTGGTCTCAAGTGCACTCGGGCAGGAGAAAGGGATAACAATTAGTCGTTAGCGGGAAAGTCTCAATCGCACAGCCGCGAGAGAACAAAAGTTAGTCGTTAGTGTGCTCGCTAGGATATCGCATCCTATGCCTACATATCTTCGTCTGGTACGAAGAATCAGAGCAGCTGCAGTTCAGCTAACTACGGGTCAAGCTACTCAAAAGCTCCTACTGAAAGGAAAAGGAAACCCTAGAACTATAGCTGAGAAACAGGGGAATCTACCTACTGCTATCATGCCTGGCTGACCGTCCTAATGTCTATCATAACAACTCCGCAGCGGAGAAGTCAGAGCTCCTAAGGGATCATGGCAACAGGACTAAACGACAAACAAGAAACTGCAACGTAAAGAAACACTGAAAATATGCATGAATGCAACAACTAAACAAACAAGGCGCAAAGGCCGCAAACCACAAAGGCAAGGGAGCTCAGCTCTACCAAATACCAACAAGCAAAGCCACGCAATAACAAACAAGCAGAAGGAGGACCACCTCAACTTCTCATGCACACAAAGTCTACTTCTAAGATGCACCTACTCAGAACTATCTAGATGAACACCTAAGTCTAATGCAACATAACATCACACAAGTCAAACAATACAAAGAGAAGGCAAGCTAACCTGACAAGCCTCTACCTACAAAACAAGAAACTACTCCTGGGCAAGGCCCCTAACAAACAAACTTCTAATCTATCTCCGAACAAAACTCTATGCAACACCTTAAGCAAAGATCTAAGCAAAAATTCTAATCAAAACCCTAAACAAGAGGAATCAATCCCAGTCTCCGAGCTTCAGAACAAGCTTACCAGAGAAAGGGAGCTAAGCAGACAAGCTCATAGTGCCTTCCTCAGGAAAGTACCAGGAGGTTACTACTCAGGAGTCATATCCTATGCGGCTCGACAACTGTGATCAGCTTACATTCCTCCTCAGGAGAAATTAAACTCACATGAGGGCTCCGGCATCACTGGATACTTGAGAAAACCTATATACACTAAGGGAACTGAGTGAACAGACCCATAGGACCTTCCTCAGGAAAGTACTAGGAGGCTGACACTTAGGAATCGTATCCTACGTGGCTCAACAACTGTGATCAGTTCACATTCCTCCTCAGGAGAAATTAAACTCACAAGTTGGCTCCAACATCACTGGATACTTGAGAAATCCTAGATAAACTAATGGAACTAAGTGAATAGACCCATAGGACCTTCCTCAGGAAAGTACTAGGGGGCTTCCACTTAGGAATCGTATCCCATGTGGCTCAACAACATGTGATCAGTTTACGTTCCTCCTCAGGAGGAATTAAACTCACAAGTTGGCTCCAATATCATTGGATACTTAAGAAAGAGGTGAGAAGAAAGAATGAAAGTCATTCATAGTGCCTTCCTCAGGAAAGTACCATAAACTCCCTTCAAACTTCAGGATCTCGAACCTCACAAACAGATAACAAGCTCCTAGACTAAGCCTCAATCCATTGCATCCTTGCAAGCTCCAACAGGACTTCAACCAGCTCCTATCTTCAAGAAGAACCCACAGGCCAACAAACCACAAGAGACTATCTCTGAAGTTCAACCACAGTTGAACTTCAAAGTCAGAAGTCATCAAGACTTCTCCTATCTTCAAGCTCAGACAAAACTCCTCAGAACATCCTACAAAAATCTAACAAAAATCTATGGGACACCTACATGGCTCTAAAACAACATACTGAAAAATCAGAACAAAATTCAACACCAGATGAAAGAACTAAAATCAGCAACATAGACATATCCACAAGCCAATTATTCAATATCAAAGCAATACAAAAAATGCAATTAAAATGAAAATGCATGATTAAGCTAATGTTTCTGCACTATAAAATTCTACATTGAATTACGAGTCTACAGAAAAAAGAACGGAATTATTTGACTAACTCTACTATTTTTCATGAATTTTCTAATGATATGTATGCACTAAAGAATATTAAAAGAAATCAATTAAATGGAAAATATACAAAAAATAGCAAACAAAAATAAAATGGCATTTTTATTTTTATACAATTTTCTAGACATTATGATGAAATGGTAGAAAAAATAAGAATTAAAAAATCAATTATTTACATTTTATTATGAATTTTCTAATGCAAGAAAATATTAAAAAGAAATTAACAAAACAAAATTGAAATAAACTGGAGGGGGGTGCTAACAGCAAGGTTTATGAGTTCATTCTGGCTGGGCCCAAGCAACGGGGGGTGCGAAAAGCATTAGGGCGCAGGGCCCAGTCTCATCAAAAACAATTAATAAACTCAGAAAGAAGAAAAACGCCTGGGGGGTGCTGTTAGTAGCTTTTTCAGTTATTTCTTATTGGGCTTATGCCCAGGGGGGTGCGAATAGCCTTAGGGCCTAAGGCCCACATCAATATCACTCAGCCTCTCACACGCAGGGAGGGGTATACGAGCAGATTGGGAGCAGTGTTCAGAAAAATACATTTGGGCCTAAGCCCAAACCTAACCCTAACCCAACGAAACCCTAAACAAAACCTAATCCCTTCTCCCCAACTCAGGTTACTGTTCACTCACCTCTAACCCTAGCCGTTTCGTCCGTCTCCCCCAACCCACTCTTTCTGCAACCTCTCTTTCTCTCTTCTCAAGAACTCTCAACACTCAAACGGATCAATCAAGCCAACACATCAATCTAAGCCTAACAATCTTGCATCAGCCTCACACACATCATCAAGATCACACCAAATCTCAACATCACACATTCAAACCACGCATCAATTAATTCGCAAAAACCCTAACCGTTCTACAAATCCATGAAGACAACGCAATCTGAAAGAACATGCAACGAATTCCAGAAAGCATACCTGGAGATGGATCTGGGGCGAACTGGAGATTCTGGAGAGCGAAACTCCGGTGAACGACGATCCCAGCTGTTAGCAGGTAGATGAACGCGTATGAAGAAGAGAAAGGGTCTGGAATGTTCTTGAGGAAGATCTTCAGAAGATCTTAGATGTTCGTTGGTTGATGGAGGTCCCTGGAAATTCCAGATGGTGAGTGAACGTTTGGTGATGTTCTGGAAACCTTGAAGAACGACGAAGATGGTTGAACGCGTTCTGGAAAATTTCTGGCAGAACGATGAAGGTCTGAGTGGTTTCTGGAGAGGTTGTTCTTGAGACGCGACGAGGATGGATGGATTCTGGGAATTTACTTGAGGTTTCCGGCGAGTATGATCTTTCCGGCGAGGGGACGATGAAGGTGGACGGAGGAAGAAGATGAAGCTCAGAGCGTTTCTGGGGATTCTGGGTGCAAAACGAACTCCGGCGAGCCGTTGCGGTGGCCGGAAGACGTTGGGGGTCACCGGCGGTGGGAGGCTACGGCGGATGCATGGCCGCCGGTGGGTTTTCTGGCGAGGCTCCGGTGAATGCTAGACGATGACAAGTGGCGGGGGGGAGATCAGTCTGAGCAACGCGTGGCGCGCATGCACAGAGAGAGAGAGAGTGGGGGCCAGCTGGGGGGACGTGGCGTGAGGAGAGAAGGGCTGAAGTTGTGAGGTGGGTCCTCCTGAGTGGGACGCGTGCATGCCTTCTTATAGTGACAAGTGTCACTCCTTGGCCAAAAACTGCACAAAAAAACTGCATTGGACTGACAGTATGCTGGGCCTCAAAAATATGCACTCTAGCCCACACGAAAATAACCAAAAAAACTGTAAAAAAACTGAATTAAAACTAAACCTGATTAATAACAATATTAAACCTAATTATCTACTTAAGACTAATCCTAAAACAGAATTAACACCTAATTAAACTAATTAACACTACAATTAATTCTAACTAAAATTAATCTATCCTAATTAAATCTAAAAAAAACAATTAACCTAATTAAACTCTAAAAAGTGATTAAAAGTCTAATTAATTCTATATTATCCTAATTTCTTATTAAAGTTCTACCATTATTTAATATCTATTAAAATCTATTATTAATAAAAGAAAAACTATATTATTCTCTATATTATCTAAAAAACAATTAAACCTATTTTAAAATCTATATAAAATTCTAAAAATGATTTAAAAAACAATTAAACCTATTTTAAAATCTATAAAATTCTAAAAAGAGAATTAAACTATTAAAAACTCTATTTAAATTCCAGAAAAATCTATAAAGCCTATCTAAAATTCACAAAAGTCTATAAAAATCCTAAAAATGCAGATGAATGCAAATGACCGCCATAGAAGAGCGCACGAGACCAGATCGAATCGAACAGAGATCCCCGGGCATCAGAATATCCTCAAAATCACTGTGCAAGCTAAAGATCACTGAGGAGCGCACAATTTCCCAAAAGTAAAACCCTGGTGATCTGGACTGGATCTGCCATATCTGATAGACGAAAATCAAGCTGTAACCCTGATATCCCCTGTTTGTGCACAAATATCCTGCGTCTGACTTGCGAATATGAATTTAAACCACGAGTCAGATAGGAGAATCGGTTGGTCAAATTTTAGGGTGCAACAGCTGCCCCTATTCAAGCGACTTGGACCTGAAGGGTTTGAAGAGCGCTCAGCCTTCAAACATTCGGAGGTACGAGACGGTTGAATACAAATAAAACCCGAAAATTTGCCAACCGCGAGCATATACTGTAAACTGCTTGGGGAATAAAGTCCAGAAAACCGAGTCCAGTTATTACGGCACCAAACTGATCGATCATCTGATGAAGAACTCCTGATTTGGATACCCATTACCTGTGATACCCTATGTAACAAAACCCGAGGGCTGCAACAAAATACCTGATCTTTTCACATTACCTACTGATAGGCAGGAAGAGAAACATACTCACATCGTCCAAAGATGGACGGGAAGACATCATGATTGAATACTCACCTCGTCTACGGATAGACGGAAAGACAACATTAATCTCCAAATTCACATCGTCTAAGGATAGACGGGATCATCCTGATCGATGAAACAAATCAATATTCTCATCGTCTAAGGGTAGACGGGATCAAAGCCTGATCGATGAACAAATCAATATTCACATCGTCTAAGGGTAGACGGGAAGGAATAATCTCCATACTTGCATCGTCTAAGGGTAGACGGAAAGACACCATTAATCTCCATATTCACATCGCCTAAGGGTAGACGGCATCATCCTGATCGATGAACAAATCAATATTCACATCGTCTAAGGGTAGACGGAAAGAAATAATCTCCATACTCACATCGTCTAAGGATAGACGGGATCATCCTGATCGATGAACAAATCAATTCACATCGTCTAAGGATAGACGGGAAGAAATTCTTAATCTCTATACTCACATCGTCTAAGGGTAGACGGGAAGACACCATAACGCAATTCAACACCATCCTTTGAATTTCAGAATTCTTCTGTCTACGGGAATTGATGGAAAGATCAACATCCTTGAAGGGGCCACATCGTCAGTATGGACTGACGGGAAGAAAACCACCTTTTAAGGAACCATGTCGTCAATAAGAATCGACAATCACGAAAACTGAACATTCTTCGAAGAGCCTCGACATCAATAAGGATTGACAGTCAGGAAAGTACCCCTTGAAACGTCATCTCATCCAATAAACAGAAAGAAAACCATTATCCGAAATATCGTTTTGAAACCCTTCAACAAGCAAAGATAGCCAGAGAAGTCTTGCTGGGGAAACTCACCATCGTACGTATGATCTGGCAATAAGAAACCCGCTGAACAGTAACTCGAAACTTCTCATCGTCTACTGATAGACGGAAAGAAAAGCTACTTACTAGAGAAGCTCTGCCTTGAACTCCATTGAAGATTGCCCGAAACTTCACATCGTCTACTGATAGACGGGAAGAAAACCACATTCGTACTCAAGACGTCTAATGATAGACGGAGAAGTCCATTCATTGGAGGAACACATCGCCAATATGAATTGACGAGAAGAAAAGTCTGTCGATATCAGATGACCGATTGATCAAAGCATAACTATTGTATGATCTGAGATACAAATAATCTGCTGAACTGTCTGAATACTGCTGCTGGATAAATGCCCCTGAACTGATCACAGAGTAATTCACGCGCCATATGAGGCTGATAGAAAATCTGACTTATGCTTCGTATGCAATTGCAAATGCTTTAATCTTTCTACAGCGTAATGCTCCATTCAGGATGGAAATGCTACGCATTTTGACAATGATATGCAAGTATGATGCAAATATGATGATGCATGCAATATGCTAATGCAGGCTCGAGCTGCCGGAGAGAGCCGGGTACAGAACCACTTCAGCAAAATAAATGCTGAAGGCGAGGCCAACTCTGCTGGGGATAAACTGGATATCACTGAATTATCCCAGCAAAATAAATGCTGGGAGAGTGAAATCAACTCCGCTGGGGATATTGGGAACTTAACCGAACACCTCGACGAAGTAATACCCTGCTGGGGAATATAACTCCGTTGTGAAATAGCAGACGTGCTGAATATGATTAGACTCCTCTAGGGATAGCTTACCCGTGCCACTGACAAATTGGACTTTGCTGGAGAAAATGGACAGAGTCTTCCCGCGTACTGAGGAAGCTCGGATCTGGAAGCTAATGCGCCAACACGGATGGGCTTCACAGTAATCGCAAACATGGATTTGAGCTCTTAAGCTATCTTACTGGGTCAGGTACGATTGACGCTGGAAAATATTCTTCGTGAATACACAGCCTTTTAGTGAAGAGTCAAGGGATAGTAACACGACTTCCCGCACTCATCTCGCTCTCGAAAATCGACTGCATCTGCTCGAATAACTCTGAATGGCCCTGTTGATACGGAGAAGAACAATCCTTTCTCTTATGATATGCCCCAGCCTGTGGGACCTCTGTGGGGATAGTCCTTGAAAGGAAATCTGCAAATCTGAGCCTTGATGGTCTGATATAACATGCCCCAGCATTCTGAGCTTCGGAGAGATGCTTCCCATCAAATGCTCCTCGCATAAAGAACAACCTCTGCGCTCTTAAGATGGCCTGCCCCTGACTGCAATGACCTTGTCCCGATTATCTGATTCAGAGTAGTGCCCCTGACTACTAGATATTTGCCGAATCTTAACCTGATTGCCCCAGGATAACTGACTTCAAAAAGCTGACCTGTTTGGGGATCACGATAATGGCTTGCCCCTGCTCTCGGAACATTCGGGCACTCTGCATTCTATCTTGACCATACTTTCCATTGTAGGAAACTTTCCTGCTGTCAAGCGCTTACTCGCAAGTAAAACAAGTTGTTCTGTGTAAAAGACATATTAATGCAACACATATGACAACTTTGACATCCAATCTGTTCACTGGGAAAAGGAAAAACAGTTTATGGCATATAATGCATAAAACATTTATCAACAGTAGTATCAACATGGTAAGAGGAACCCTTTTAAGAGTCAGAATCGACGCGACCTTTACCGGAGTATGCTTCCGAAACAACCTGCATCAATTAGGACTTTTGGAGGTTGTAACGTGGTCAGGTTCATGGTTTCGAAAGAAAGGATAAAGGCTCAAAGTTTGCTTTAACCCACCCATTCTCCTTGATGTTCTCCCATCCTACGTTCAGCTAATTCGACCTTAGCGCTCACCTCTCGGAGGTTGAAAGATAGGAGTGATAGCTCGAGAAACTTTCGGCTCTTGGAGTGACAGCCACTCACTTTTCGTCTTTGACATTTGAGGTCACACGACTCGTATTTCCATCGAGGATTTTTCTTTTGATCCTTTTCATCTTTTTCTTTTCATATCCCTAACTTTTGCCTGGACTGACTCCTTTTGAGTTTCTTTTGATTTTTTTTTTTTTTTTTTTAAGTCCAGCGGGATGCCCTCATTTTTGCCTAAGTCATTTGTTTTGAAGTTTTCTTGACTTAGCGGGCTTTTGACTCTTCTTTTTTCGTTTTTTTTTCTTTCGAACAAGTCGCGTGACACTGGTTGTTTGACTCTTTGGGGAATGATGTGGCTGTCCCACTCTTGATTGAACCATTGTGGTCTTTTAGGCACGACCTCTAGGGACGTGATTGATCCTTGAACGGACACTCCTTTTGCAATCTGGACGCTTGGTCAAATTAGCTAACACCTACCCTGCCCCAGGTTAAGATTGAGGGTTTTTCATTTACAGAAAGAAACTCCTACTACAAGGCTCAAAGGGGTTGACAAGGGATTATCTTCCTTATATCTCCGGTGTTTAGGGATTTGAAACAATGCCTGTACATCATCAGCAGGTTTTATTTCAAAAGCATACAATGTCGGCAGTTGCATGTCGGTCATTTTCGTCATCCTCCCCAAATCCTTCTTAACCAAGCGTTGGACATTTGTAAAAAAAAAAATGTTAGTGAACACGAATGGATCAAAACATGCATATTTATTTCATTATCATCAGTTGAATGAAAACAACAAGTTTTACAAACAAGATTACAAATTCAAACAGGAAAGCAACTACAAATGTAAAGAAATGACAAGCTAAAACAAAGAAAATATGCTAGCTTCCGAGAACCGGGCTTTCACATCTGCCCTGCTGCTGAACCAGCTATCTTTACCAGAGACACTTCGATGCTGTCTTGATCTGCTTTCAACGACCCAACCAAATTATAGAGCCCTTCCTCCTTCATTCAGATGATTCTAGGACCTCCCGGCCCGAAGCTGATTGCTGCACTATCAAGCAGATCCTGCACTTTGTGCTTAAAAGCCTTACAATTCTCAACCGTATGGCCTGGTGCCCCGGTATGGAACTCACAAGTAGCGTTGGCATCATACCCCGGTGGTGGTGGTCCCGTTAAGGGAGTCATTGTCCTTTTATGAACCAATTGGAGTTGAAGCAACGTTTGCAGAAGCTGTGCATACGGCATAGGAGGAGTTTCCAAATGACGGCTTGCCAGGGGAGCCCGATTCTGATATCTCTTATACCCCTGCTGGTTCTGCTGCTGAGGCTGCTGTTGCCGGTATCTAGTTGATTCTTGAACACCCTTTGTATCAAATGCAACATCAGTTTCTTGACCTTCAATGTATTGATTAACGCCCTCCTTATGCTTAGCCATTTTCTTTCTCAGGTCTGCCCCAGGAATAGGCAACAGCTGTGGGCCTGGAGATTCTGACACCATGGAGTCCAGGATACGCTTCTGACCCACTGCAGCTTTAGAAACATCTGTCATCTTAGCATCGATCGAGACAGGAGCAATATGTACAGCTACGCCGCCCGGCGTGAATTCAATATCGTGCGAGTCAATCAGGTCTTGAACATTGTGCTTAAAAGCATGACAACCCTCGATGTCATGTCCGAATGCCCCAGAATGAAACTCACATCGCTTACTGGCATCGTACCCATGAGGAAACACCCTCGTTGGTGGTTCCAACGTTCTTTTCTCAACCAGATTAAACCTCAATAAAACCTGCAAGAGCTCAGCATATGTCATAGGCGGTGCCTCAAACATTCTCTTTGGCTTCCCTTCCTGGATCCTTCGCTGAGCCGGATGTATCTTCTGTTGCTGCTGCTCAGGTTCCACAGGCACAGGTGGCACGAGCTTCTTCATTGCGGCTTCGAATAGCTGATCGTCTTCTTTCCTAAGCACGTTCTTGACTACCTCCATGATCAAGCTCATTTGGGTCTTCAGCTGACTGTTCTCCTCCTTGAGAATCTTCTGCTCTGAACGCATCTCTTGCATGTCTCTCATCATCTGCCCCAGCTGGCTTTGGACTTCAATCAATTCAAACTGATTCTGTTCCATATCTCTGAAGGAGTTCCTGCAATAAACTGGACGATGAGGAAATAAGGCCCACGGTTCTGATATACCTGTTAAATGATAATGCAGCGCAGAAAGCAAACACATATTCACAACGAGATAAAGAGAAACTCAAGCTATAAGCATACAGACGAACATCTCCCACATATGTACAACCAACAAAATCAGCAGGTAAGCACAAATGAGTATGAATATAACGACCCCAGCCAACAACCCTGGTGGTGGTCGGCAGACACTAGTGCACAAAAGCTAAACAGATTAAGCAGAGAAAACAGGTGCGACATCCGGCGCAAAAACCTCTAGAAATTTCTCCCACACAACTGAACTCTCTGATTGACAATCTTCAGAGCACACACTTCCTGTGGAGTCTTCCATGACATTAACTGACGAACCCACACAACTGGAGGATGGAAAATCATTAATCTGAACAAAACCCTGCGGAGTGATGCAAATACGGTTAGAGTCTAACAGATCCTGAATCTGGATTCTAAGCACCTTACAATCATTTGTTGAATGCCCCTGTGCCCCAACATGGTACTCACAGCGGGCGCTGGCATCAAAACCTGGAGGATACGGTGGGATCACCGGCTTAGTCTCTTTCGGCACTATCAATCCGCTTTTGACCAGATCTGGCAACAACTGACTGTACGACACCGGTAGCTGAGTAAACTGCCTTTTAGGTTTCCTTGGTCTTCGTGGGGCATGCTGACGCGATCGGCGATAGGATGATCGTTGACTTGAAGTGTCTGAAAACTGATCCTGAGATGCTAGAGATTCTGAGGTGGCGTCAGTTCCTACTTCCCACTCTTCTTGAGAACTGACAACTGACTCAACCTTATCAACTGGGACGTAAGGAACATCTCGAAACTTTCCACTCCTGAGTCCTCTCTCAACAATCTCTCCCAGTCTCATCAGGCCCACAAAGTTTGTGCAGCTGAACAATTTGTCAAAATAATGGCCTTTCAGGGTACCCAAGAAGATGTCAACCAGTTCCCTTTCCGGAAGCGGTGGTTGAACACTAGCAGCCAATTCTTTCCATCTTCGCAAATATCCTCTGAATGATTCATTCTCCGCCTGAGATAATTCTTGCAGATCTACGAGACTAGGAGTCAAATCCAGGTTGTAATCGTACTGCTTCATGAAAGCTCTGGCTAAATCTACCCAAGATCGAATCTGATTACTCTCCAATTGCACATACCACCTTAAGGATGCCCCAGTCAGGCTGTACTGGAAGCAATGGATCATTAGTTGGTCATTTCGCACAAACGAAGTCATCCTTCGACAGAACATCATCAAATGCAGCTTCGGACAGCTATCTCCTGTGTATTTTTCAAATTCCGGCACTTTGAACTTGTACGGCAATACCAGGTTAGGAACCAAACACATGGCCACAGCATCCAGGTTAACGGCATCTTTCGCTTCTAAGGCTTTCATTTGCTCTTCCAACACTCGGAGTCTTCTAACATCGTCAAGAGCTCTTGGATCTACCACCCCGGTCATTGGAATATCTCTCCGGTAATTCATCACAGGGAAAGCAACACTTTGATTGTTAACAGGAGGACGACGTTCATTTCGGGCAACGAACTGCTCATGTCGATCTCGGTTCTCATCCGTAGGCTGTACGACTTGGTCTGCAGTAAGATTGTTCGCTTGCGGGAAGCCTTCCATAGAATCATACTGATGGTTGGACGCCCTGGTAAACCTTGCCAAGGTGCTAGGAGCCTGGAAATTGCCTTCAGACATAGCTACCAATTACCTGTAACGGACTACACTGCTCGATTCTGCTTAACTCTGCTTCAGCCCCTTGGTCGTCTTCAACACTCCATTCTTGCCTCAGACAATTCCCCGAGAATCACCCTCTGGTGAAAACAAAGGTTGGATAAGTGCTCTGACCTGCTAAAGAAATGCTATGCAGTATGATTTATGCAAACAGAAATACAAAAATGCTAACGTGCATGTGTGCATTGGAGATATTTTCCCTCCAATTCCAGTGTCAGTGGTAGCAAGACGAGATAAACCATAAAGACAATATTTAGAAAAACCCTTATATATTCATCAAAAATAACAGTCTTGTCAAGAGGTTACATAACTATGCTCCATACAGCTGATATGATAAGGAAGATCCCAGCCAACATGCCTGGTGGTGATCTCAACATACAAAATACAAGAGAAAAATCAAGTACGGGTATGGTTGCGGAAGTCCTCGACCATCTTCTTTGTCTCTGCGTGATCTGGTTGATAAATCAAACCTTCTATCAGCCGATCCCTCTTCCTGACCGTCCCCTGGATGTCTCTGACAAAGTCTTCCCAAGCCTTATCATTGGCACCGCCCCCAGGTTTGGGTCTCTTGGCATCTGCTCTATGCTGGAAATCTTCCAAATTCTTCATGGCATCTGTCAACTTGCGCTCGGCTTCGTATCGGCGGCAGGCTTCTTCTTCAAGCTCTTCGTTCTTCACTTTGACCTGTTCTTCTAACTGAGCAATCTGTGTCTTCAGCTCTTCTTCTCGCTCCTTGCGCTTGGTCATAGTGAGATCCCAGTGTTCTCTGAACCTGGCTAGCTTTGTGTAGGCCCTTTCCAGCTCTTGCTTCTTAGTGGCCAACACACTACTAACTGAGTCTACATCTAACTCCAGACGCTTCTTGGTTTCAGTCAATTCCAATAACGTAGTCTTCAGATGCTTCAGAGTTTCAGCCTGTTGCTTGGAAAAGTATCATGTTTCAATCTTTTCATGCCGAAGCTGGGCATTCTCCTGCTCTAAAGCCTCTTTAGCCCTTGCTAGATCTTCTTTCTCCGCCATCAGCTGCTTGTAGACCTGAATGTCCACAGTGGTAGGCTCCTCCACCGGAGAAGGATGCAATGGCTGGATCGCTGGATATGGCATAAGGAATTTCACAGCTCGCTCACGAATCCATTCCATATACGGGCCAGGAACTTGAGTATCCCCTCTGCTACCTGAAAGCTTCCCTCTCTTGTGCAAGTTTTTCCAGGCTTTCTCAAGTTTGGTCAGCATCTCTTTCCCAATTGCCCCGGTGAGATACAGAGATTCCTGTATCTCCTCGGGCTTTGGCGCTCCTTGAGGTACATACCCAAATTGCCTGATCAATAAGGAAGGGTTGTAGTTGACACACCCCTTCCTTCCCACTAAAGGAACATTCGGGAATCCTTCGCATTTGAGTATGACTTCAGCTCCGAATACCTCTTTATTGACCCATACCACGTTCTCAGCAGTCAATCCCATTAAGCGCTCGGGCCATCCTAGAGAATTGATAGAGGTGACAAAAGGGCCAGACTTAGGCATATGACTGGTGAACCACCTGCATAGGAGAGGTACACAGCAAGACACATTCCTTCCTCGTCGCTTTTCATTCTGGTAGTGAGTTGAATGGTGGATATCTCCCAGCAAAGTAGGAACTGGGTTTTCCGCAGCCAAAATATAGAAGGCATCAGAATCAACAAAATCAGGAATGTTCGGGAACAACACGATGCCATAAACACATACAGCAAGGATGACGTCAAAAACACCCCAGCTACCCTTCTGGGCATATTCTCGAGCCTTCTCCACCAAGACATCCAACGGAAATCCCCACACGTCTCCTCTTCTGATCATCTTCCCAGACAGCTCAGACTCTTTCAAGCACAGGATGGCAGAAAGCTCAGCCAGCTTAGGCTCAGCGTCCGTATGATAGAAAGGCATCTGCTCACGGATCGGTATATCCAGAAGTGCAGAGTACTCCTCCAGGGTAGGAGCCAAAACGAAGTCGGGGAATACAAAGCACCTGAGCTCCGCATCATAGAACTGTAACAGAGTATAGATGCCGCTGGTCTCGTAGGCAGATGGCTGATAAACGTAGGTCAGAATCCTCCCATATCTCTTTCTGAAGTCACCCATTCCCGTCTTCTTAGCAATAGCAATCAACTCTAACAATAGACTGATATTCGGCGACGGAAACTTATAGGGCAATACTCTCTTCAGGTTTTCCATGTCTTGCTAGGAACAAACACCAGAACTGGAAGGGAAAATATGTACCTGCAATACACACACGTTAGTTGAATGCAGATGGTAATGATGCAATATGATAAATAATGCAATCTGCGAACACAGGGGCTATGCTGTAGCCTGAAGAGGAACATCTCTGTGATCGAGAACAGAAAACCAACACGGTCACCAGAATCTCATGCCACTAACTATCATCTGATACTCAAAATATCAATCCCCTGGTAAGAAAACCATCTGAACCTCTGTATCTGACGAGAATACCATCTGATAATAGCCTCAACCTCAGATAAGAAACCCATCTGACCCAGACAACACACCTGGAGATGAATCAAGAACACCATCTGATAAAGGTACTGAATCATGGTTTCTGAAGGCCAGTTTTCCTGCAATAACCCAGTCCCTCTCACAGGTAGGATAGACCTAATCCACGGACAAAGGTACGGCATCCTATGCGGTCATCAGCGTCACAGACTTTCATGAATGACGATACGATTCCCAGAAGGAGTGGCATCATCAAGTCATGAAGAGGCCTCACTTAGCTGACTTCCAAATGATCGGTCCCCAGAGTCGACAACCCTCACGTCTGGACTCCCCTCAGATCCTCAGGACCGGAAAGGAGCACCTCTGCAAGAATCTCGTCTGAGCGCAGATTTTCGTAGGGAACTGTGCCTGCTCAGCAGACAGGTTCGTCTACTACTTCTCCGCAACTATATCTAGGTGTGTACTCAAGCCCAGGTCCAGCTTTTCACTCACAGTAACCTCCCTTTGCCCACAGCAATAATCATAATAATATAATGCTGGAAAATAAATGCGGAAAGGTAAAGGTACAGAAAAGTAAAGTGCAGAAAAGTAAAACACAATATGCACAACACCCAACAAATAAACACCCAAGCGCTAGGATTGACTCGCGTAGGGGATGGGAAACGGTCCCAGCATAAGGGATGGGAAAAGTCCCTAGATGCTATAAGTCCCCAGCAGAGTCGCCAGCTGTCGCTACTGCGAAAATCGGCGCCGGCTTGACAGGAGAGTCGCCACCGTGCGTTATTTATCCCTCAGAGCGGGAAAGGAAACGCTCGAAGTAAACCTCGCAAAGACGGGAAAAGGTATGGTCATCGCAACCAAAACCTGGATTCGGGAGTCGGTTACGCAAGGGGAAGGTATTAGCACCCCTCACGTCCATCGTACTCGATGGGATCCACGCTTGGTGTTTATAGGTAAAAGGGTGTGTTATCTATCTACGCTAATGGCTGGTCTGAAAAGAAAATAAAAGGACAGGACTCGACAGAACATACGGTGTTCTGGGCCTACGTATTCCCTCGTGCAATGGGAAAGTCAGAGTCAACGTAGTTCGACTTCCTACGTCTAAACGGGGGAAAGGTTGCTCGCCAGGACATCGCGTCCTGTGCCTACGTACTTTCATCTGGTATGAAAGATCAGAGCAAACGTAGTTCGACTAACTACAGGTAAACAGGCGCCCTCACACAGCAGTGAGAAAACGAACTGGTCTCTAAGGCTTGGGAACCTACAACTACGATCTGGTCTCAAGTGCACTCGGGCAGGAGAAAGGGATAACAATTAGTCGTTAGCGGGAAAGTCTCAATCGCACAGCCGCGAGAGAACAAAAGTTAGTCGTTAGTGTGCTCGCTAGGATATCGCATCCTATGCCTACATATCTTCGTCTGGTACGAAGAATCAGAGCAGCTGCAGTTCAGCTAACTACGGGTCAAGCTACTCAAAAGCTCCTACTGAAAGGAAAGGGAAACCCTAGAACTATAGCTGAGAAACAGGGGAATCTACCTACTGCTATCATGCCTGGCTGACCGTCCTAATGTCTATCATAACAACTCCGCAGCGGAGAAGTCAGAGCTCCTAAGGGATCATGGCAACAGGACTAAACGACAAACAAGAAACTGCAACGTAAAGAAACACTGAAAATATGCATGAATGCAACAACTAAACAAACAAGGCGCAAAGGCCGCAAACCACAAAGGCAAGGAAGCTCAGCTCTACCAAATACCAACAAGCAAAGCCACGCAATAACAAACAAGCAGAAGGAGGACCACCTCAACTTCTCATGCACACAAAGTCTACTTCTAAGATGCACCTACTCAGAACTATCTAGATGAACACCTAAGTCTAATGCAACATAACATCACACAAGTCAAACAATACAAAGAGAAGGCAAGCTAACCTGACAAGCCTCTACCTACAAAACAAGAAACTACTCCTGGGCAAGGCCCCTAACAAACAAACTTCTAATCTATCTCCGAACAAAACTCTATGCAACACCTTAAGCAAAGATCTAAGCAAAAATTCTAATCAAAACCCTAAACAAGAGGAATCAATCCCAGTCTCCGAGCTTCAGAACAAGCTTACCAGAGAAAGGGAGCTAAGCAGACAAGCTCATAGTGCCTTCCTCAGGAAAGTACCAGGAGGTTACTACTCAGGAGTCATATCCTATGCGGCTCGACAACTGTGATCAGTTTAGATTCCTCCTCAGGAGAAATTAAACTCACATGAGGGCTCCGGCATCACTGGATACTTGAGAAAACCTATATACACTAAGGGAACTGAGTGAACAAACCCATAGGACCTTCCTCAGGAAAGTACTAGGAGGCTGACACTTAGGAATCGTATCCTACGTGGCTCAACAACTGTGATCAGTTCACATTCCTCCTCAGGAGAAATTAAACTCACAAGTTGGCTCCAACATCACTGGATACTTGAGAAATCCTAGATAAACTAATGGAACTAAGTGAATAGACCCATAGGACCTTCCTCAGGAAAGTACTAGGGGGCTTCCACTTAGGAATCGTATCCCATGTGGCTCAACAACATGTGATCAGTTTACGTTCCTCCTCAGGAGGAATTAAACTCACAAGTTGGCTCCAACATCATTGGATACTTAAGAAAGAGGTGAGAAGAAAGAATGAAAGTCATTCATAGTGCCTTCCTCAGGAAAGTACCATAAACTCCCTTCAAACTTCAGGATCTCGAACCTCACAAACAGATAACAAGCTCCTAGACTAAGCCTCAATCCATTGCATCCTTGCAAGCTCCAACAGGACTTCAACCAGCTCCTATCTTCAAGAAGAACCCACAGGCCAACAAACCACAAGAGACTATCTCTGAAGTTCAACCACAGTTGAACTTCAAAGTCAGAAGTCATCAAGACTTCTCCTATCTTCAAGCTCAGACAAAACACCTCAGAACATCCTACAAAAATCTAACAAAAATCTATGGGACACCTACATGGCTCTAAGACAACATACTGAAAAATCAGAACAAAATTCAACACCAGATGAAAGAACTAAAATCAGCAACATAGACATATCCACAAGCCGATTATTCAATATCAAAGCAATACAAAAAATGCAATTAAAATGAAAATGCATGATTAAGCTAATGTTTCTGCACTATAAAATTCTACATTGAATTACGAGTCTACAGAAAAAAGAACGGAATTATTTGACTAACTCTACTATTTTTCATGAATTTTCTAATGATATGTATGCACTAAAGAATATTAAAAGAAATCAATTAAATGGAAAATATACAAAAAATAGCAAACAAAAATAAAATGGCATTTTTATTTTTATACAATTTTCTAGACATTATGATGAAATGGTAGAAAAAATAAGAATTAAAAAATCAATTATTTACATTTTATTATGAATTTTCTAATGCAAGAAAATATTAAAAAGAAATTAACAAAACAAAATTGAAATAAACTGGAGGGGGGTGCTAACAGCAAGGTTTATGAGTTCATTCTGGCTGGGCCCAAGCAACGGGGGGTGCGAAAAGCATTAGGGCGCAGGGCCCAGTCTCATCAAAAACAATTAATAAACTCAGAAAGAAGAAAAACGCCTGGGGGGTGCTGTTAGTAGCTTTTTCAGTTATTTCTTATTGGGCTTATGCCCAGGGGGGTGCGAATAGCCTTAGGGCCTAAGGCCCACATCAATATCACTCAGCCTCTCACACGCAGGGAGGGGTATACGAGCAGATTGGGAGCAGTGTTCAGAAAAATACATTTGGGCCTAAGCCCAAACCTAACCCTAACCCAACGAAACCCTAAACAAAACCTAATCCCTTCTCCCCAACTCAGGTTACTGTTCACTCACCTCTAACCCTAGCCGTTTCGTCCGTCTCCCCCAACCCACTCTTTCTGCAACCTCTCTTTCTCTCTTCTCAAGAACTCTCAACACTCAAACGGATCAATCAAGCCAACACATCAATCTAAGCCTAACAATCTTGCATCAGCCTCACACACATCATCAAGATCACACCAAATCTCAACATCACACATTCAAACCACGCATCAATTAATTCGCAAAAACCCTAACCGTTCTACAAATCCATGAAGACAACGCAATCTGAAAGAACATGCAACGAATTCCAGAAAGCATACCTGGAGATGGATCTGGGGCGAACTGGAGATTCTGGAGAGCGAAACTCCGGTGAACGACGATCCCAGCTGTTAGCAGGTAGATGAACGCGTATGAAGAAGAGAAAGGGTCTGGAATGTTCTTGAGGAAGATCTTCAGAAGATCTTAGATGTTCGTTGGTTGATGGAGGTCCCTGGAAATTCCAGATGGTGAGTGAACGTTTGGTGATGTTCTGGAAACCTTGAAGAACGACGAAGATGGTTGAACGCGTTCTGGAAAATTTCTGGCAGAACGATGAAGGTCTGAGTGGTTTCTGGAGAGGTTGTTCTTGAGACGCGACGAGGATGGATGGATTCTGGGAATTTACTTGAGGTTTCCGGCGAGTATGATCTTTCCGGCGAGGGGACGATGAAGGTGGACGGAGGAAGAAGATGAAGCTCAGAGCGTTTCTGGGGATTCTGGGTGCAAAACGAACTCCGGCGAGCCGTTGCGGTGGCCGGAAGACGTTGGGGGTCACCGGCGGTGGGAGGCTACGGCGGATGCATGGCCGCCGGTGGGTTTTCTGGCGAGGCTCCGGTGAATGCTAGACGATGACAAGTGGCGGGGGGGAGATCAGTCTGAGCAACGCGTGGCGCGCATGCACAGAGAGAGAGAGAGTGGGGGGCAGCTGGGGGGACGTGGCGTGAGGAGAGAAGGGCTGAAGTTGTGAGGTGGGTCCTCCTGAGTGGGACGCGTGCATGCCTTCTTATAGTGACAAGTGTCACTCCTTGGCCAAAAACTGCACAAAAAAACTGCATTGGACTGACAGTATGCTGGGCCTCAAAAATATGCACTCTAGCCCACACGAAAATAACCAAAAAAAACTGTAAAAAAACTGAATTAAAACTAAACCTGATTAATAACAATATTAAACCTAATTATCTACTTAAGACTAATCCTAAAACAGAATTAACACCTAATTAAACTAATTAACACTACAATTAATTCTAACTAAAATTAATCTATCCTAATTAAATCTAAAAAAAAAAATTAACCTAATTAAACTCTAAAAAGTGATTAAAAGTCTAATTAATTCTATATTATCCTAATTTCTTATTAAAGTTCTACCATTATTTAATATCTATTAAAATCTATTATTAATAAAAGAAAAACTATATTATTCTCTATATTATCTAAAAAACAATTAAACCTATTTTAAAATCTATATAAAATTCTAAAAATGATTTAAAAAACAATTAAACCTATTTTAAAATCTATAAAATTCTAAAAAAGAGAATTAAACTATTAAAAACTCTATTTAAATTCCAGAAAAATCTATAAAGCCTATCTAAAATTCACAAAAGTCTATAAAAATCCTAAAAATGCAGATGAATGCAAATGACCGCCATAGAAGAGCGCACGAGACCAGATCGAATCGAACAGAGATCCCCGGGCATCAGAATATCCTCAAAATCACTGTGCAAGCTAAAGATCACTGAGGAGCGCACAATTTCCCAAAAGTAAAACCCTGGTGATCTGGACTGGATCTGCCATATCTGATAGACGAAAATCAAGCTGTAACCCTGATATCCCCTGTTTGTGCACAAATATCCTGCGTCTGACTTGCGAATATGAATTTAAACCACGAGTCAGATAGGAGAATCGGTTGGTCAAATTTTAGGGTGCAACACATGCTAAAGGAGAAGAAGCTTCCTCAGAAGCTCTGGGGAGAAGTTGTTGCCACTGCAACGTATGTACTCAACAGATGTCCTACGAAGAAGTTGAAGGAAATAGTTCCTATGCAGAAGTGGACTGGAGACAAGCAAAGTGTTAGTCATCTGAAGGTGTTTGGTTCTGTTTGCTATAAACATGTTCCAGAAGCCAGAAGACAGAAGCTGGATGATAGAAGCAAAGTGATGATTCTGATAGGGTACCACAGTACAGGTGCATACAAGCTCTATTGTCCAGAAACCAATAAAATTGAATTCAGCAGAGATGTGATTGTAAAGGAATCAGAAGTTTGGAATTGGGATAAGTCTCAATCTGATTCTGATTTTAGAACCTCTGAAGAAAGGTCAGAGTTAAGAATTTCTGAAGTTGAAGTAAACCCTGATATTGACTCTGAATCTGATACTGATTCAAACTCTGAAGAAGACTCAGAAGATGAAGGTGACCCAGATGACCCAGACTCTAATGATTCAGACTCTGATGGCAATCCAGATCTTGGTGGCAATTCAGACTCTGGAAATATGTCAGACTCTGAAGATGGTCAAAGCTCTGGAGGTCAATCATCTGAAGCTAGAAACTCTGAAGCTCAAGACTCTGAACAAGTTCAGAGACCACAAAGAATCAGAAGCGTTCCCAGAAGATTTGCAGAATTTGACATGCTGCAAGACACTGAAGTAGACTCTGAAGGAGAAGTTATTCAGTGTGCCATGTTAGTAGACTCTGAACCTATAAGTACAGAGGAGGCTCTTAAGCAGAAGCTCTGGCTGAAGGCCATGAAAGAAGAACTTGATGCTATAGAGAGAAACAAGACTTGGAAGCTGACAGAACTTCCAAAAGACAAGAAAGCCATCAGCGTCAGATGGGTTTTCAAGCAGAAGTTAAAGCCAGATGGCTCAATTGGCAAACATAAAGCAAGGTTGGTAGCCAGAGGATTTCTACAGAAACCTGGGCTGGATTATTCTGAAGTGTTTGCACCTGTAGCAAGACATGAAACAATCAGAATGGTGATTGCAATAGCTGCTAACAGGAATTGGCCTCTGATGCATTTAGATGTAAAATCTGCATTTCTGAATGGTCCATTAGAAGAAGAAGTTTACGTGTCACAACCTCCTGGATTTGTGAAAAAGAATCAGGAAGGGATGGTGTACAGATTATACAAAGCTCTATATGGATTGAAACAAGCGCCCAGAGCTTGGAATCAGAAGATTGATTCATTTTTCAAGAAGCAAGGCTTTCAGAAATGTGAGATGGAGTACGGTGTCTATGTTCAGCATACTTCTGAAGGCAATATGACTCTGGTATGTTTATATGTTGATGATATACTATTGAATGGAAGTTCTGAACATGAGATAGCCAAGTTCAAGAAGGTTCTAATGAATGAATTTGAAATGACTGATCTAGGCAAAATGACATACTTTCTAGGGATGGAGTTCAGATATTCTGAGAAAGGTATCATTTTGCATCAGCTCAAGTATGAATTAGAACTTCTGAAGAGATTTGATCTGAAGAATTGTAAGATGGCTGTCACACCTTCTGATACAAATCAGAAACTGGATTCAGACTCTGAAGGAAAGGATGTGGATGCTACAACCTTCAAACAGTTGGTTGGTTCTCTGAGGTATCTGTGCAATACCAGACCTGATATTTGCTACTCAGTTGGGATGGTTAGTAGGTTCATGAGTAAACCTAAGTGGTCCCATTACCAAGCTGCTGTCAGGATTCTGAGGTATATCAAAGGAACTCTGAAGTATGGAATGTTATTTCCCTCTGGAGGAAATAATGAGTCAGAACTTCTGAGTTATTCAGACTCTGATTGGTGTGGAGACAGAGTTGACAGAAGAAGTACATCTGGGTACTTGTTCAAATTTCTGGGAGGTCCTATTTCTTGGTGTTCCAAGAAGCAACCTGTTGTGGCGTTATCAACCTGTGAAGCTGAATACATTGCAGGTGCTGTTACTGCATGCCAAGCTGTGTGGATTCTGAATCTGTTGCAGGATCTGAAGATTAAGGTAGACAAACCTCTGAAGTTGATGATTGACAACAAGTCTGCAATCAACCTTGCCAGAAACCCAGTGTTGCATGGGAGAAGCAAGCATATTGAGACCAAGTATCATTTTCTGAGACATCAAGTTCAGAGTGGAGTGTTAGAAGTTGTACACTGCAGCACTCAGAAGCAGTTGGCAGATGTTCTGACGAAAGCTATCAAGACTGATCAATTTCTCAGATTAAGGGATGGAATTGGTGTTACAAGTTTTGATGGAATATGAATTAAGGGATGGTATTAGTAATAATTCATATTTTATTATATTACTTTCTTAAGCCCATAAGTTTGTTAGAGGGTATTTTAGTATTTTATCTTATTCTAGTAACCCTAGTTTTAGCTTATAAATAGGGTGACAATCATTGTAACTCTTAATCCTGTTTCTTCTGCCGTCATTCTCTTTAATAGAATATTTCCCTATTTTCATCATTTATTCTATCTTTGCACCAACAGTATGCAGAGAAAAGCAATATAGAGACTTTGGAATTGATTAACATACATGAGATAATTAGAAATTGAAGGAGGAAGAGTTGCTTTAGGGATCCTTTAATTAAATTGAGTAGTGTGAGAGAACTTCTCATGGCTTTCTAGTGTTTTTTCGACAAATGAATAGAGTAAAAAATAAACCGAAAGTGTTTTATTAAGAGTGAATTGAATTTTGATCTATGTTCCCAATGTCATGTAATAAGAATATTGTTAAGAGGGATCCTACCTCGCTAAGGGAGGATGCATGATTCTTACAATTTTCAAAACAGAGTTCCTAGCTAACAGAGGTGGCTTTGTGAGACTTTGCCCTTTGCAATTGCACTGGGCTCGCTAAGTGAGTTTTCCTTTATGCCAAAGTGCTCTTAGAAGAGTAATATGTATTTTTCCACACACTGAGTTTCTAGAATTGTGAATTGTGAAAATAATTACAGAAAATCTAACCTAAAATTAAACAATTTTAAAAACGTAAATGAGTTGGCCTACTTTCCAATAAGCGTTTGTTTAACATCATTAGGTTGTTTAACATCTAGAAAGAACTAAGATAATAGAGAAACATTCATCACCATTAAGAAGTTAGTGACTTGAACCTATAAATAGATTATTGACACTTTAAAATTGATTATCGAATAAATCAATGTCATAACCGTTTTTCAAAATAATTTTTTAAAACTATCTTTTATCAACTATCAACTATTCAAATACCAAAAACGAATAATAATAGTTAGGAAGCTATACAATATTGACCTAACAATTACTCAATCAACACCAATAAAATACAATCTCCAATCTTAAACTTTATTTATTTCTATATATATATGTATTGATACAACATATATATGATTTTACTTGGCAATACATACAGCACACAAGATATAAATGAAAGCATTGGTAACCAGGACATCTTATTTAGTAGATATTGATATTCCTTGTTATATTCATGCTTTAGAAATGGATTTCATCTTCTGTTGGAAGGAGGTACTTTACCATAAGGAGGTTGTTTTCCAGTCTGTGGGCTGGATAAACATTCCCTATATGGACTTGAGGGGTTACAATGGGGAAAAAGTGGGTCCCCGTAGGATGGAATAGGCTTGTAATTCTCAGCAAGCCCTTGAGGAGTAAGCATAAGAGCAACAAGGAACAAAACTAGTAAGGATGAGGAAATGGAATTAGCCATTTTTAAATGATGGTTTTAGTGCATAACACATAGGGGATATTGATGTTTTATAGTAGTATTGTGCTCAAAAGGAGTATAGGGACTCAGTCAAAGTCATTTACTAAATGTCAAAATTTGGGTTTAAATATTCAACAATGTAACACTCTTAGGTCCCATGGATTTGGAAAACTAGTCACTACTATTCCTCTATTTTATTTTTAGCACAAGACTCGTAAGGACTATAGAGACTCAGTCAAAGTCATCTTAATACTTTCCCTGCTTAAATGCATTTTTCTCCTCCTATTTTAATTTTATTTTTATTTTTTAAGATCTTATAAAGTCATTTTATTTTTTAAGATCTTATAATACTTTCCCTGCTGTGGGTGGCCGGAAGTGGTTGTTGATCGGAGAAGATGGATGTTATGGAGGTGGGAGATGAAGGTTATCAGAATCTGGAATTTTCTGGGTTTGTTGGAGGTTTCCGGCGAGGTTCGCGGTGGCCGCCGGCCATGCATGCCGGCCGGTGAAGTTTCCCGGTGAGGACCGGTGGTGCGTACGCGTGGCAGCGTGGGTGGAGGGGTGGCATGCATGGATGCCACGTGTTGTTGGCGTGGCAGTGAGAGAGATGCTGAGAGCGGTGCGTGGCGTGTGATGGAGGTGTAACGTGGGGTCCCCCTTCTTTTTACACGTGGCGATGACTGAATATATAGGCTGGCATTTTCTGGAACGCCCTGGAAGCTTCTGGACAAATCTGGCATTAACTAGACTTGGACTGAAAATTCTGGACAAAAATGCATTGGGCCTGCGAATTTGATGATAAGGCCCACCGAAAATGATCCCAAAACTCAGAAAAAACTGAATTAAGAACAAGATTAAAAATCTAATTAACATCTAATCCTAATTAACTAAACTCAATTAAATTCTATTAATTAACAAATTCTAACAAATCCACTAATCCAAAAAAAACTCTAATAAAACCTATATTAAAATTTTATTAAATTCCTAATAACATCTAATAAAAACTATTAAAAGAAAAAATCTATTATTTATTAAAATGAACAATCTATATTCTATATTAAAATTCTATTTAAAATTCTATAAAAAGCTATATTATCTATATCTAAAATATTATCCTATAAAAGAAAGTCTATTAAACCCTAATAATAGCCAATAAAATCCAGAAAAATCACAATAATTTCCAGAGGAACAAAATAAGCACCGAACGACACATAACACCGCGAGAGCGCACCAAAATAGCCGGTAAACATAAACGGGCACCGAAATATCCCAAAAATACGATTCTACCTATTTAAACTGATAAAAGACACTTGAAACACGAGACGAGAGCTGTGATCCCGATAAAATCAAAACAGATGAAAAATGCACTGTATGCAATATGCAGATGCGAATGCGATTATGCGTCGAAACATCGAGCCAGATACGAGACCCGGTTGGTCAAATTTTGGGGTGCAACAGCTGCCCCTATTCAAGCGGCTTGGACCTGACTGGGTGAGGAGCGAACGGCTCTCAGCCAATCAAGGTGCGAGACGGTTGAATACCGGTAAACCCGAAAATTTGCCAACTGCACGAGCACACGATACTCTGCGGAGAATAAATCTTTGAATACTGCAATACTAGCTGCACGGCAACTAGCTGGGGAAATACTGATCTGACATCGCCGTCAGTTATCCACGTTAAATTCTTCTGATATTGCCTTCAGACAATCACAACGCCCAACATCGCCGCTGGAAGACTAAACCACCTGACATCACCGTCAGAAGCAGACAAAATTCGGAGGAACACCCAACATCGCCGCTGGAACACCAAATCACCTGACGTCACCGTCATAAACAACCATAACTCGGGGAAACAAACATCCAACATCGCCGCCGGAGAACTAAATCTGACATCGCCGTCGGACAATCAAAATACCCCACATCACTGCTGGAGAACTAAATCTGACATCGCCGTCGGACAATCAAGATACCCCGCATCGCCGCTGGAGAACCAAATCTGACATCGCCGTCGGACAATCAAAATACCTCGCATCGCCGTTAGAGAACTAAATCTGACATCGTCGTCGGACAATCAAAATACCCCGCATCGCCGCTGGAGAACTACATCTGACATCGCCGTCGGAAACAAACATCGCTCTGAGAGACACTCGACATCGCCGTCGTACAAACATCATCTCTGCTGGGGATTTAAAGAGTCTGACATCGCCGTCGAACATAAACCTAATCTGACCTCGCCGTCAAAATAAACATCCAACCTCGCCGTTGAGCATATTCAACATCGCCGTCGAACCAAATCATAATCTGACCTCGCCGTCAAACAAACATTCAACCTCGCCGTTGAACACATTCAACATCGCCGTCGAACCAAATCATAATCTGACCTCGCCGTCAAACAAACATTCAACCTCGTCGTCGAACACAGACCTGATCTGACCTCGCCGTCAAACAAATATCCAACCTCGCCGTCGAACACAACCTGATCTGACCTGGGGTTCACCCTTGGTAAAGCACACTTGCGTATTTGAAACTACTCCGCTGGGAATGAGAGACTTAACCGAACACTCTCTGATCTGGGGTTCACCCTCAGAACCATAACGAACATCGGAATACTACTGCACACTGCCCACCGTAGAACTCCGACATCAGAACTATATGAAACCCTGGCCCCTGGCCACTTCCAGCTTCAGCTAGAAAAGATCTTCAAGTTCTTCTAAAGATGGACATCCTTGGCCTTCAAGGATATAAACCTTGCCCGTCGGCGATTCCAGCTTCAGCTAGAAAAGATCTTCAAGTACTTCTGAAGATAAACATCCTTGACCTTCAAGGATGCAAACTTTGCCCGTTGGCAACTCTGCAGGAGGTATCTTCGACTTCAGTCTAAAGAAATGGTCCTTGGCCTTCAAGGATACATGGATCTGCCTTCAGGCAACTCCACCTCTGCTATAGAGCATCCGTGACTTCAGTCAGGGATATACTTCGGCCTTCAGTCCGAAAAATGAATCCTAGGTCATTCATGACCTTGGGGATAACCTTGCCTTCAGGCACCTTCGCTTCAGCTTGGGAAATTTGTGACTTCAGTCAGAGAAATGGTATCCTGAGCCATTCATGACTCTACGGGGATTCAAACACTTTGCCTTCAGGAAAAACTCTGCTTCAGCTGGAGAAACATCTTCGACTTCAGTCAGAAGAAACACTATTCACTTGATCGCGATCAATCATCACCTCAGGACAACTGACTTGGTCTTCAGGCCAACACGGATCACTCTGCATACAAAAATTGGACCTATCAACTTCTGAACTCTGTCTTCAGACACACGTTGATTCCTCAACACGGAAATCTGAATCCACAGGAACATTCTGATACCGCCTTCAGGCGTTTACGAAGTCAATCTTCAGATTAGACATCACTGTTGGAGCAAACATTTCATGCTGCTAAGGACTTCAAGAATCATCTTGAACACACAACTCCGTCGGGCACCTTCAAGAATCATCCTGAACCGATAACCATTCTGGAGACTTTATTCTGCTGGGTGTTCCAGGAATCTTCCTGGGCAAACCTTGCTGGGGATGACGCTTCCGGGGAGCTCAAGAATCATCCTAAGCAAACAACTCGGGGAGCTGTACTGAGGTCTTAAGAATCATCTTAAGCAAACGGCTCTGCTGAGGAATTCCAGAATCGTTTTGAACTGCAGACTTCGCTGGGGATCTCAAAAATCATCTTGAGCGAGCGACTGTGGGGATTACACTGGGGTCATAAGAATCATCTTAAGAAAACGACCTCGTTGGGGAGAACATCAGGAATCGTCCTGAGCAACTGGTCCTTTGGTGGAACACCTGTAAAACAAGAATAATGGTAACCTAGATCATGCTTATGATGCGTATGCTTCTGCGCCATGCCCCACACGGTGGGAATGCTATGCGTTTATGCTAAATGCTATGCAATCATGCACAATGATGCGATCCCGTCAGCAAAATAAATGTCGGGGGGGGGGGGGGGGGGAGTTCTCCTGTCAAGGAGAAAAGAACTACTCCGGTAGAGGAATCATCCTGCTGAGGAGAACGTGAACATGCCAATGTCAATCGGACTCTATCTGGGGAATCGACCTTCCGTGGGCTGCTGCAGGGAAAACAACTTCAGTTGATTACTGCAGTGGACGAAACTGTACGAGAACCTGGACCTGCTGATATCAATCGCGAGAGTAAACTGCGTGGCCGTCATGGCTACTCTTCTGGGGATAACAACTCTGTGGGGAAACAACTTCAGCTGCTCCACACTCCACTGGGGAAAACATGGTCTGATCAACTTCCAAGGACTCGGCTCTCTTGGACATCTGCAAACTCGGCTGAGGAAGGAGAAGTCATTCTGCTTCGCTGGAGAGAGTACGACTCTGGGGAAATACAACATCAGCTGTTCAACGCTCTGCTAGGGAAAGTCCACCCATGGTCCCGACTGCTTCCAAGGATTCGGCTTTTCTGCGGACTCAGCCGGGGAGAGAAATCATTCTACTTCACTGGAGAGTACGACTCTGATGAGGAAATTCAATTTTGCTGGGGGAAGAAAGAATCATCTGACTTCGGGGGAGAGTACAACTCTGCAGGGGAATACAACATCAGCTGTTCCAATACTCTACTGGGGGAGGAGGGAATCATCCCACTTCAGGAGAGAGTACAACTCTGGTGGGGAAGTTCAATTCCGCTGGAGACTTCAGTCTGGAACCATCAGTTACTTCATATATCGGCGTATGAATCATTTCCTACGAATCCTGCACTTGTGACCCGGTGCTGGGGAGAATACGAGCTCCGGCGAGCGACTCAGCTGAGAAAATGACGTTCCTTCAGGGTGCGTCTGCTTGGGGAAGAGAATCATCTCTGCGTGGGGAGACATATCAATGCTCACCATTCCGCGTTCATATTCTGTGGAGGAGAGACCACTGAACGCTGCTGGAGAAGGAGGGCTCGCCCTGCTTCGGGGTTATCAATCCTTAGCTACTCATTATTCACTCTGATGGAGTTGTACTGATCCTATCAAGGAAACACTTCTGACGTCTGCGGCAGATAACAATCGATCACGGAAATTGAATCTCACTTCACCGAGGAAAACAACCCTGAACGGTCTTTTTTGAACACCCTAAGTCCTTATAGGGTACGAAGCAATCTGCTGAGAAATACCTCTTCTCTGGCTGACGCCAAAATCTACCCGTCTAGAGATTACTCAATGAGGGAATCACCGTCGACCTCTGCTTGGGGAATGAGTCAATGACCTAGAATCGGAGGGAAAGGGAGTCACACTCGGACTCTGTGGAGATACAACATTGCATCAGTCCCACTGCTGGGGAAATAAACCCACATCCGCCGGACAGGGAAAGCTTCAGTCCCAACCCACTTGGGAAATAGCACATCAGGCTAATCAACGTTCAATGCTTAGGATGGCCATACTCTGCCGGGAATATCAATCAAACCTACTGAGGATAATCCTGATCCTATTCTGATAAGGGATGAATGACATCTCAACTTGCTGCAGTGTCAAACTGCTCAGGGGAAACAATCTCAATTGTACGTCTCTGCTGAGAAACCAACCCTGATTCAACAACATCAACACAGGGAATACAGAATACCAATCATGGAGCTGGGATCACTCGAGCCTTGTGTCGGGGAATGTGACAACAAACGAGTTACTAGGAATCATCGGGCCAGGTATTTAGGCTTTTTCTGGTTTAGGGATAGGTTTATGGTGATAGGGACCCATTTCTGGTTACCAACAGAGGTGGATTTGAAAGGGACATACTAGACGAGGACTAGCATTCAGGGTGGACTACCAAACGAGAGCTGATAGCGAAACATGTTAGGTTGTCAAACGAGAATTGACTTACGGGTTCTGGATATCAGACGGGAATTGATTTCTGGTTTGCCAGGCGAGAACTGGACTTTAAAACTGTGTTGGCCAGACGAGAACTGGTTAAACAATGGGTTACAGAAAAGGTGACCCGACAGAACTGGTTCCTGGTTTGGATTTCAGACGAGGACTGATCTCCGGTTTGCCAGACGAGAACTGGACTTTGAAACGATTCGGTTACAAGGTTCAGCCAAGTAACAGGTTAGGCTGTAGGATGACGATCCAATGACAGCAAGGCTTCTTCAGAAGGCTCAGGTTTTTGGCAGGGTAATGACACGATTCCCCGACACTCAACTCCTGCTGGAGCGAACAAACTTATTTGAACAACTTGCCCCAGTGCAATTCAACTTGCCCCAATTCGACTCTTGGGAAAATTCATTCTGAACAGAAAACAGCTGGCAACAAAACAATCTTCAGATGGCTTGCCCCAATATCGGTACAACGGAAGGATTCATCCTCCACTAATCGACTCTCAGCATGGTTGGCTTCAATATCTCTGAAGTAGTTTGCCCCTGAGCGAGCGATGAGCGACTCAACATGCTCTGATTGAACACTGAAGGGATCTGCCCTCAAATCGCAAGAATTCTGGATAACTGCCCCTGATTGGGTCTCGAGAAGACTCACCTCTGATCAACTGCTTCTCAAATAAACTGCCCCTGATCAATTGAAGCTTCGGGACTTGTCCTCAGACTGACTGATTCCGAACTCACTGGACGTCAATGCCCCTGATTCAAAGGTATCCACAACATACACCATTCTGGTTCAGACTGCTGAATTACTCAGTCCTGCTTGATTATTCCCTGTTGGAATTTCTTTCCTACCAACTACTAACCTGCAATTAAGTTGTCGGTTTACGAATGGTAATTTTAATGCAATGGTTATGCAGATTTTGAAAAAATTTGAGCTGTCACTCATTTACATGCATGATTATGAGTGACGAATGAAACAAAGTTCAAACGTAGTGCTTACGTGGTCAGTGAAAAATACAACAAGGATGTGACTAGCAAGTCAAGAAGGAGTCAGGTTACTCAACCTTATCGTAATGCGCTTTCAGAATAAACCCTGCCTCAATTAGGTCTTTTAAGGGTTGTATCGTGGTCGGGTTCACGGTTCGTGAAACAAAGGATATTCGGCTCAAATTATGATTTGTACCCACCCCTTCTACGTGATGATCTCCGATCCTAAAGTTCAGTTAACTTGGCTCGAGCGCTCGCCTCTTCGAGAGGTATGTTGAATACTGGGAACAACTGGTTAAAGAATTCACAAGGTGTTTCGGAGTGACAGTTACTCCTCTTTCGTTTCGGTGTTTGTATCTACACGACTTTGTCCTTGTTTGAGGATTTTTCCTTTTATATCCTTTCTTTTCCATTCTTTTGATTCCCTAAATTTTGCCTGGACTGACTCCTTTTGAGTTCTTTTCGATTTTTCATTTTCTTTTGAAGTCCAACGGGATGCCCTGATTTTTGCCTAAGTATATGCTTTCTAGCTTTTCTTTTTACTTAGCGGGCTTTCTTATTCCTTTTTTCTTTTGGAACAAGTCGTGCGACACTGGTTGTCTTGATTATTCCGAAAGGATTATAACCGTCTCACTCCTGATTGGTGAGGTTTAACCATTGTGGTTGATGAGGTACGACCTCTGGAGAGGAATACGATGTGATTGGTCCTCGAAAGACAACACATCCTCTATAAGACTTGAACGCTTGATCAAGCTAACTGACAACTACCCTGCCCCGGGTTAAGATGTGAGGGTTAAAAAGTCCGAAAAAACTTCTACTTCCTGGCTCGAAGTGGTTAATAAGGGACTAACTCCTTATATCTCCAGTGTTTGGGGAATTTGAAACAATGCCTTGTACGTCATCGGCAAGGTTTTATCTGAAAGCAATACGATCATCGGTCATGAGTATTCAGTTTCATCATCCTCCCTCCAATCTTTGCTAATCATAGTGATAAAGTGGGGTGAATAAAATGCAAGTGTCAGTGCAATGCAGTAAATGAGTGACAACGACATAACTAATTCAGAAGAAGTGCATAGTCACTTTATTAACATTACCATTCGAAACATACAATGTTTAACAGCAAGTAGTAACTAACAGAAAAGAAACTACAAATGCAAATGGTAAAAAGTCCGAGGACTGCCAATGCTGAGGACGTCTGCCTGTCTAGACCACCGGCTTCTGGAAATAACCCTCTGAATCTGCGAGCTCAAACAACTAAGGGGTTGTCATGCACAACCAAAACTCCATCTGGAAAGGAAATGCACCCTTTGTCGATTAACTGTTGCACTTTCGCCTGGAAAGCTTTGCAATCTTCAGTTGAATGCCCTGGAGATCCACCATGATAACCACACTGAGCGTGGGGATTATATCATGGAGGGTAAGGCTCTGGCACGGGCTTGAGAGCTTTTGGTTCCACCAAAGAATTCTGGATCAAACGCGGAAGAATTTGGCTATACGGCACACGTACTGGATGGAAAGG
The DNA here is from genome assembly GCA_963859935.3 of Lathyrus sativus. Classification (NCBI taxonomy): domain Eukaryota; kingdom Viridiplantae; phylum Streptophyta; class Magnoliopsida; order Fabales; family Fabaceae; genus Lathyrus; species Lathyrus sativus. The sequence goes on along the minus strand of OZ012739.1, from coordinate 4,179,952 downwards.
AGCGTTCCTTCGTTCCAAGTTGTTACGAGGTCGGTTCTGGTTCTGACGCTGATTCTGATAACCTCGGCCACGGGCTCGTGGACTTGCAAGAGGAGCGACATAAGGTTCCCGATGGGGTGCCCCAGGCACAGTTGTCTGTCCAGAATAACGAGACACAGAAGATACTGACCGCTGAGAAGACGGAGAACCAACAGATTTCACCGATTCGACTTGAGGATATCCAACATCTGTCAGGACCGCATTGATCATAGTTTCATCTTCAGATTGAGAGCTATAGAGAGATTCAGTTTCACTGGCCTGACCTCTTGAAACATTCAGGATTCTTCCAGTCTTTACACCATACTCGATGCGCTCCCCCGTCCTTACCAACTCAGAGAAATTTGGTGCGGTTTCAAACATTCTTCCGAAGTACGGGCTCTGCAAGGAGTTTACGAACATGCCTTTCAGCTCTTGGTCTAGGAGCGGTGGTTGCACTCTACCAGCAAATTCTCTCCATCTCTGAACATACTTTCTGAAAGATTCATTGTTCCCTTGAGACAATTCTTGCAGTTGCACGCGAGTAGGAGCTTCATCAAGATTATAGTCGTACTGCTTCAGAAAGGCATTGGCTAAGTCCATCCATGATCGGATCTGATCACGCTCTAACTGCATATACCAACTCAGAGGTGCCCTAGTCAGACTATCTTGAAAGCAATGAATCATCAGCTTGTCGTTGTGCACAAATGAAGTCATTCTTCGGCAGAACATCACCAAATGTTGCTTCGGGCAACTATCTCCTTTGTACCTTTCAAACCTCGGCATTCTGAACTTCGGAGGTAACACTAGGCCAGGAACTAGACACATATCTGCATCACTAGGAGTAACAGCGTCTTTACCTTTCAAGGCTTTGAATCTCTCATCTAATGCACGAAACCTTTCAGCATACACGGGAGCTAATGGGTCTTCATTCTTTGCTGTCGGGACCTCTCTTCGGGGCTTTGGCACAGGGAAGGCAAAACCCTGGTAGTCTGAGACATCAACAGAAGGAGAACGTTCACCTCGGACAACAAACTGCTCACGCAGACCCTGGTCTTCAACAGATGGCTGCACAAGCTGAGCTGCAGTAAGGTTGTTCACTTGCGGAAAGTCTTCGTCGTGCGGAGATCCATACAGAGGATTGGACGTCACGGTGAAACCTGACAAGGTATCAACAAACTGGAAGCTGCTCTCTGACATAGCTACCAATAACTGTCAGCTGACTTCACTGCTTGACTCTGATCAAATCTGCTTTAAATCTGCTTCAACCTCTTGGTCGTCTTCAATATTCACCTTCAGAACCAAAATAACGGCTGGATAAGAGCTCTGACTAGCTGGCGAATGGTATGCAATATGATGCGAAGATGCCTATGCAAATGCAATGCAATGCAACAAACACGGGATCACAGCCCCCACACAATCTAAATACTGCTGCACTGCTGACGGAGTACGGTTGCTCTGAAGAGAAGACCAGAATAACGGGTAGGTTGGAAGTCAAGTTTCCTGCACAAAAAACCCCCCCACTCACAGGTATGGACCTATATCTGACAAGGTACGGCATCCTATGCGTTCATCAGCGTCACAGACTTTCAAAACTGATGATACGATTCTGTCATACCCTAAATTTGTCCTACCCATTTGTAAAATATTTTTGATTGTGCATTGCCCGTTTTTTTTTTTTTTTTATCTGGACAACGTGTACGCTTGAAATTGGTTGATTTTTCAGAACTTCATCTTTTTTTTTAACCAATTAAAAAGGTGACACATGGCTTAATACAAATTCTCTGTGAATATTATTTTATTTCAATTTCTCAACTTTTCTCTTCCTTTTAAAATATTTCTAGTAATAGTAGTATTTTGTATATATATTAGATTATTTATGTTAATAATAATAATTAAGTTTATATCAATTTATTTGTATAATATTAATTTTCTTATAGTTTTATCAATTTGCTTGTTATAATTAATAGTTAGTTTGTTAATTTTAATTAGTAGTTAATTTGTTTATTTAATTAAAAAAAAAACAAAGCAAAAATTGTGGAATTTATGTCTGGGTCACGTGAGGCCCACCGTGGAGGCCCATTGGAGGCTAAGGGAGAGTCTGCAAGTTATAAAGGGAAGGGGGAATTGATGCTGAAGGAACCCTAATTTACTGTTCACGGGTGCCCCTTTCAGAAACCCTAGAAATGGGTACTGTTCATTCCCTTTCACCATCGAGAAACGGCGCAACCCCAATCCCAAAACTGTGAAACCCTCACTCTAAAACGACGCCCCCATCAACCTAAAACCACAAATCCGCCGCTGATTTTCTCACTGAGCTCATCATCACCAACCAACATCACTCTGCTTCGAACCAAACTTGACCTAAATTAAAACCTGTTTCCCTCAATGTTTTGACAACAACTTTAAATATTACCAGTTTCCGGTTGTAAAGCATAACAATACAACTCGCCCAAAGCCGCAAAACAGTAACATAAAAGTGTTTCAAGCAACAACGATAACAAAATCAATCATTTTCGTTTTGTTCGGTTTCGGTCTTGTTCGATTTGTGGAGTTTGTTGTATGTTAGCTCAGCTTCAGTACCATTCAATGCATCCAGCTGACGAAGTTGTAACGTAGGGGTATTTTCTTTCCAACTGCAGCGGAGTCAACAACAACATTAGCAGCGGCGATACTTCAACAAAGTGTGAGCGGTATCCCAGCTTGCAACCGCGACAGAAGTTACAGTTCAAGTCCATTTTGGTTGGGTTTTCTTATTTTATTTTATTACAACTATGCTTCCATTTGATCTTTAACTTGCTGATTATGTTATACGTTCTGAAAGTTGTTGAAATTACGATTGACATTGCCGTGGTTCCGCGATAATGATTGTCTGTCATTTTTGGTTGGTCTATGTTTCAAACTGTTAAGAGCTTGCATCCATACTGTTGAAATCATATTTGCCACTTTCTCATGTTTTCATTTCACATTCCATTTGTTATGGCTTAAGTGTACATCATGTTCGTTCTTTGTGTTATTTCTCTGTTGATTAGTACAGTTGTTGATGGTTAGGAGACCAGGTTTGATATTTCCAACCCTTTGACACAGGATGTTCTGATTTGGTCTGTTTTTTAGTGTGCATTATGCAGGTTTCGAATGGGCAAAGAAAAAGGGATTGACAAGTTGCAGGGTTTTGTTTGTTACTCTGCTTTAGTTCATGTTAATTTCTGTGATTAATTCTGTTTGGGTTTATATGCTATTATGGTAGTGGTCGCAGGGATTGTTGTGTTCCTGTCATAAGGAATTTGCTAATGTAACTCTGGTTAAGTTTGGTCTGCTGTTTCATGTAGAGATATTTGTATAGTGTATGGATGTGTAGGTTGCAACGGTCGATCCCTGCAACATTCAAGACAGGAACCGAGTAACATTGGTCTAAGGCACAACGGTCATCGTTCATTAAGCATAGTTCGATCTGTTTAGTGGGTGTTATTGCTTTCACACGAGTTGACTTGTGTTATTGTTTGCAACTGACTTGTTATGCAGATTTAAGGCTGAATCCGAGATTCAGACTCGAGAGTGGTGATTACCGTGTTTTCATATCAAAGAGCTCCCATCTCGTCTTCACAGCAATCTAGTCGCATCCCCGAGACACCCCCACGCAACAAGCGACAAAACTCGTGTTCGATTCATGCTTGCTTAGCCCCAAATCATTATCACGTTGTGAATAATGACAATAGCGACGACGTCATGCTTTCTGGACCATCATCGCCGCTACTGAGATATGAAGTAAAAGCGGTATAGACACGACACAAGCCTGGTAAGGGATTTCTGTATTGTGATATACTTGGCTGATGGTTTAACTTCAAGAAGAGCTGAAAGCCACCATTCTGTTAGTGATTTTGTGCGGTCCAGCTCTTGTCATTTCCGATCCTTATTCGACGTGAGCTATGGTAGTTGATTTTTCATCTGTCTTTTGGCTCAGTTTTCCCAATTGATGGACCGTACTATTATTTTATTTGATATTTGACTGTTGCTTTCGACCTGATCCGTATTCTGTTCATGATGATGAACATACTGCGATATGTTTGTATTTAAGAGTGTACAAAGATTCTGTTAAATGGTGATGATAGTTTAGGTTGCAAGACCAAGTTATAGAAATGTTTGTATCGTTTCTATTTTCATCATCTCCAACCTGTACGATATGAGGCTAGTGTTGTTTTCAATCACCGTTGTTAGGTTTTTTATTGCCATAATCTTTTGTGATTGTTATGGTAATGTGAATCTGTTTCTTGCTAATTCATGTTAAAGTTAATTCAAAAATTTCAACAGTTACACAACATATGCAAAGTCGCACTTGTTTCGGAATTTGTAGCCACACTCACGAGGGTTGTATCTTTAACTTAATCGTATTTCTTTCGTTTTTGAGTTTTGTGAATTTTTTTTTTTTCTGTTCTGCTTGGTTTGCTATCTGCTGTTTGTGCAGGTTAAGAGGTTCTGACAGTTTGATATTAATCTGGTTTAACACAATGTCCACATGTTTAATCTGCGGGAGCATATCGTCATTAGCAAGCAAGGGTTCCAAGGTTATAAGCAAATTCACCGCAACACATTATGGCGATGCTTTCCATGCGCTCCGACCATCATTATCTCAGGTCACATACGCACCTTCGGCGATACGCAACAGTCACACAGTAATTATGTCATGGGTTCATAACAGTATTTCCAAGCAGTAATGAAAGATTCAACATTTCGGTAACTTTTCGGACATGTTGCATTGGTTTATTGTCGGATTTAGTACATGAATATAACTCTGTATTATGTTAAAAATGTGTTTCTGTTTTCAAGGACAAGGTATGTTCTTAAGGGTTTATTATTGAGCAAGTTGGTTTTATACAATTGATGTGTGTTAGTCTAAAAAAATTTGTGTTTGAAGATTGTCACAGATACGAATGCTAGTTTGTTTTGTTATTAATATTGGTCTGAGATCTGATGCAGAATTAGTTTGTTCTAAATAAAGGCTTTGCCTTCGTTGTTCATGCGGCGAAGCGGTTTTGATAAACTTAACAAGGTTGCAGCATTTTGGAAGTTTGAATAACAGGACATTCGGTTGTTGTTTTTGATACAAGTTTCGTTTTTCGACTCATTAATACATGCTAGTTTATCCCATAGACCAGCATATAAGGTTCTTTAATTGTGGGTCAGCAAGCTAAATTGGTTTGCCCAGTATGTATTCTTTTTTTTTATTTCCTTTAGTCTTCAAGTGGTTTAAGAGTTTCACCACATATTCTATTTTGTTTTATTTCTATTAATTAAGTAAATTAAGGTTTCTTTTTTTTCAATCTTCCTAATTTAATATTATTAATTCAAACTATTTTTATTATTTAAACCACTTTCAAGATATAATCAACTTTTCTAATCCTAATATAATTTATTTTCAACCCAAAAATCTTTCTCTTAATCAATCACGAAAACTAAACTCTTAAGGTCTAGCACCTCTTGAGTTTTTGAATAATTATTATTGGGGCGTACGCCTTGGATAATATTATTCGCGTTTCGTTTTGCTCTTAATTATTTGAACAAAGATATATTATAGGAGTCTAGCACTCTGTGTAATATATTCACTGTTTATTCAACATTATTTCTTAAATTAAATCAAAACCATCCTCAAAATTAATAATTTTCCTAATCTTCATTCAAATTATTTTTTTTATCAAATCGTGAGAAACTAAGTTCTTGAAGTCTAGCACTTCTTGAATTTTTGGATAGTCATTACTAAGGTGTACACCTTAAGTAGTGTATCATTCGACCTCTCATTTTTAAAAATTATATTTTTCTAACAAAGAAATGTCATGAGAATTTGACATTCTTGGTGATATTTCCTTTGTTCATTCAAGCATTCTCCAAATGAAAAAGGTGTCGTCGAGATCTAGCATTTCGATAATACCCCAATTAATTGGTTGTGAGGCCCGCGTCTCATTTATCAAATAATTGTCATTTCTCTCATTTTCAAATCCAATCTCACACCCTCACATCTCGTACCTTAAACTATTTTCATACCCTCCTATTCACTTCAAATCATTTTCTAAAATATTTTCTTTCCGATTCAAACTTCGAAAGAAGGAGATTCTTGGAGTCTAGCATTCCTTGAATTTTCGAGTGAATAACTCTCGAGGCACGCCCTTTGGGTTGTCATTCACTCAACCTTTCGACTTTTTCAAACTCAAACATTCTCAAACGTTCTCCTAAGTCGAGTGCTCATACGCATTCGCAACCATCGACATTTCGCACACACATTCATAATTCCTCGTGGTCTCGATATTAGGAGCACCCTCAGGGACTACTATCGTTTCTCACAACCTTAATCCTTGACACGTCGTCAAGCCGGTTCCATCTTCAATCAAATCCTCGACACGTCGTCGAGCCATTTCAAAATAACTTCCTTTCGGCCTCGCATGCCATTCTTCGATTCAATCCTTTCGCAAAATTACGAAAGAGGGATGTTCTTAGAATCTAGCATTCTTTGAATATTCGAACGAGTAACTCTTGGGCACGCCCCCGAGTTGTTATTAGTTCATTCTTTCGTTTTCAAAATATCCAACTCTTATCTTCAACTCATTCAACCCAATTTCCGAAAGAACTGAGTTCCTGGGATCTCGCATTCCTTGAATTCTTGAGTGACAAGCTCTCGAGGCACGCCCTTAAGTTGTTTGTCAGTCACTCTTTCGCCCCACAACTCAACTCCAACCCATTCGACCTCATCTTTTCGTGGTTGTTACCACGAACTACGGACGCTCTGATTCTTTATTCATTCTTGAATATAAGATACGTAGGCACAAGATTGCGATGATCTTGGCGAGCACAATCCCATCCATCTTCCGTTTCCCCCCATCCTTTCCTGTAGTCGAACTACGACGCTCTGATTTCTCATTCTCGTCCGAATGAGCATACGTAGGCACAAGGGCCCCAATCCTTGGCGAGCACCCTATCTTCTAACCACCCATCTCCCCTTTGCGTCTCTAACCTTTTACCCTACCAATTCTACCCTTACCAACGAGAAGAAAACAAGTAAACCTAAACAACACTCCCCACATTACCTTAAGAGGTTCCCGTCGAGTACGACGGACGTGAGGGGTGCTAATACCTTCCCCTCACGTAACCGACTCCCGAACCCGGAACTTGGTTGCGACAGCCCTGTTCCTATCCTTTTCGTTTTAAGAGGTTTTCTCGATATTTTCCTCTCCCGTTTATTCGGGAAAAATAAAGTTCGGTGGCGACTCTGTCGAACCGCATACTTCCGCGCCTTTCGCGCGAGGGTCGTATTTCCGAAATGTCTCCGTGATTTTTCGAGGTGCGACAGGTGGCGACTCTGCTGGGGACAGCATTGCTCCATGCAAAGAGAGAGTCGAGCCTATCTTTTGGTTTGTGAGGAGTGTTTTTATTTATTTTCTTTTTGTATTTGTTCTCTTGTAGGTTTTATTTGTGCTTTGTCGCCTGTTGGTTACTGGGATGACATCATGAGTAAAGCTCTACACCCGAGCTTTGGTAAAAGCAGAGAGAACACATAGTTTAGAATTGGTAGTCGAGTAGTGTTAGTCTCCGAGGACTCGCTCCTTGTGGGCCTAGCATGAAAGCTCCTCCAGAGGAGACCTATTCGTAGATCTTGTTGTAACGCAGCTAGCCTGTTGCACGACTTGATTCATGAAGGGTCTATGATTCTGGGACCCTATTTAGCACCAGTTCCAAATAAATGGTGGTCGTGTAGTGTTAGTCTCCAAGGACTCGCTCCTTGTGTGCCTAGCACGAGGACCCGCTCAGGAGAGACCTTATCGTCATTATCGTCGTAATGCAGCCAGCCTGTTGCGTGACGCTGATACGACTAGTGTCCGTGATCCTGGGAACCAAACATAGAAACCATCCCGTGAGAGGGTTTATGGGTAGAATGTTTAGACCTTCCTGTATAGGTTGTACCTGTCGGTTTTCTTTGAGCAGGAATTACGGTTACTTATCTGTTACGATTACCAGCTTCAGGAGTCGTTGGAGTTGTGATCCTGTGATCCTGGATCTTGTATCTTGCATTGCATATTGCATATCATTTGCATTGCATTTCATATGTTGTGCATTTTGCATCTCCAGTCCTTCAACAGAATCTTATGTCTCCGTTCCTTCTTCTCCAGTAAATCAAGCTGATTCCTCGACACCAGTACGCGACTAGAGCCAATACCAGACGTGTGATGGAGCAGATTCAACAGGAGCAAGTCGCCTTCAGGGAAGAGTTGGATTCCATGAAAGGAAAGATCGACCAGATCCTCGAAGCCATCCTCACAGCCAGGAGAGAAGAAGAACAGCGTGAAGCCGCCGCTGTCGTCAACCACAATGGACAAGGGTCTACTGCCATCCCTTTGGTTCAAATTCCAAGTTCTCATGGGATGCCGCTGAACTTCAACAACACAGCCGAGGGAAACACTTCTCAACCAATCCCAGCGCCTGGAGTTACCGTTGGAGTTATCCCGCACGCCCAGCCTGCTGCTGTGCAAATCCCGGTTCCTCATGTCGAAGATACTCTGATGGATCAGTATGATGATGTTCAGAACTATCATGCTGCTATCCCCATCGCCAGTCCTGTCGCTGCTCAGGATTCTGAAGCCATGAAGATGTGCCGAGATCTAGCCGAGAAACTCCGAGCCATGGAGGGGCATAACTCAAATTCTTTCAGTGCTCTGGAATTGTGCTTGGTGCCTGATGTTGTCATTCCTCCAAAGTTCAAGGTGCCCGAATTTTCGAAGTATAAAGGTCTCAGTTGCCCAAACATTCATCTGAAGATGTACTGTCGCAAGATGGCTGCTTATGCTAGAGACGAGAAGCTCATGATCCATTGCTTCCAAGATAGCTTGTCTGGGGCATCACTCGAATGGTATATGCAGCTGGAGCGTAACAGTGTACGCACTTGGGCTGAGCTAGCTGATGCATTTGTCAAGCAGTACAAGTACAACACTGACCTTGCTCCTAACCGTACTCAACTTCAGAGTATGACTCAGAAGGACAGCGAATCCTTCAAGGAGTACGCGCAACGATGGAGAGAGCTAGCCGCAAGGGTACATCCACCTCTTGTCGACCGTGAATTGATTGACATCTTCATGGGCACCTTGCAGGGCCAGTACTACGAAAAGCTGATCGGTAGTGTCTCCGCTGGATTCTCTGACTTGGTGATCGTCGGTGAGAGAATTGAAGAAGGGCTGAAGAGTGGAAAAATCCCAGGAGGTTCTAACAGCCAGGCTAATGCCAAAAGGCCTTTCAATGGATACAAGAAGAAGGAGGGCGAAACAAATGCCATCTTCGTGCAGAAAGGGCAAGCTTCTCAACAAGCTCCTGCTCCTATGCCTTATCAAGTTCCATACTATCAGTATCCATATGTTGCTGCTGCGCAATATGCTCCCATGCCTTACCAGCCAGCTGTTCACGCAGCGCAAGCTCAGATGCCACGGCAACAGGCTCCTCAGCAACAAGCCTACAACCAGCAAGGATATCAATATCCTCCTCAGCAACAGCAGATGCAAGCTACTCAGCAACGACAAGGTGCTCGCCCACAGCGTCCGCAGAGAACATGGAGGCCAGATAGAGTCTTTGATCGTCTACCAATGCCATATGCCAAAATCTTTGCTCAGTTGATGGAGAAGAAAGCTATCGTTCCGAGAGATTTAGCTCCTCCAACTATCATTCCTGCCGATTATGATGCAAATGCCCATTGTGAGTTTCATAAGGGCGCTCCAGGTCATACCATTGAGGACTGCAGGGCTTTCAAGCACATAATTCAAGACATGATCGATAGGGATGCTATCAACTTCAATGGGAAGTCTCCAAACATCATCAACAATCCGATGCCACCAGTCAACTAGCGCCAACATCAAATCAATTCCAGTCAAGTTCATTCCCCGAGGAAGGCAGTCGTGTTGCCGTTTCATTATTCGCAGTTTCTTATGTTTTGTCTTTATTTACTTAAGTACTGTATGCTTTGAACAATTGCCATTTGTATTTGGTTTTCATTAATGTATTGTTTATGCATGTTTTGATCTAGTTATGTCGTGTTCACTCTTTTTACTTATCACCGACACATTTATTCGCTCCACTCTATTCACTGTTGTTTAGCATGATTTGAGGGAGGATGATGAGAACGAGATACCCATAATTGCAAACTGTATGCTTTCAGACTGAATCTCGTCAATGATGTACAGGCATTGTTTCAATTCCCCAAACACCGGAGTTATAAGGAGTTAATCCCTAGTAAACCACTTCGAGCCTAGAAGTAGCAGTTTCCTTCGGATATTCAAACCCTTACACTCAACCTGGGCAGGGTAGTGTTCAGTTAATCTAATCCCGTATTCGAATCAATATCTAAAAGACGGTTGTTCATCAAAGACCCATGCTATGGCAGTCACAACAAAATCCAAAAAAATCAAAAGCCTGCTAAGTCAGACACCTTAGAGGGGACTTAGGCAAAATCAAGGCAATCCCGATGGATCTGACAAACGAAGTCAATCCATGCAAAAGTTAGGGATCAAAACAAAAGCAAAAGAGGACCCCGAAACCCTCAACAAAAAACAAATAGGATTCAGTGGCCACCCAAGTCAAGGGGCACTGACATCCATCAAAAAAACCAAAATAAGGTGGCTGCCACGACGATCAAATCTTGAACCTTCAAGCTTATACCGTCAAGACAAGTGTAGAATTAACTGAGCGTAGGACTGGAGATCATTACGAAGAAGGGGTGGGTACAAATCATACTTTGAGCCCAATATCCTTTGTTTCATAACCATGAATCAGACCACGTTACAACCCTCGAAAGACCTAATTGAGGCGAGGTTTATTCTGAAAGCATACTATCGCAAGGTTGCGTAACCTGACTCCTCACATGATTTCTAATCAACAACATTGGTGTCATTTTGCTTGCTAGATCTTTCGCACCAATCAAATCAGCACAACGTCTGGGCTAGCAGTCCATTCGTCTCACTACCACTACACTTCCAAATAAACAATACTTTTTCAACTTGCAGCGAACTTTGCATTAATTATTACCATCTATGAATGTACAATTTCAATTGCAAATCAGTGCTAGGTATTCAAAGACACTTCAACAAGGGGCAATCAAGGAAGAACTTGACTTCCAGTGACTGTCACAAAGCAAGACTACCTCAGAACCCACAGGCTGGGGCAAATCACTCAACAGCTCGAGTAGGGGCAGGCCACTACAAGTTCAGACTGGGGCAAGACCAGGTCGTCCTGACCATCAAGCAGAGTTGCAACCTTCTCTGAAGCAAATTCACAGTCATCCAAATATCCCTAACTTGGGGCATCAAGGACATCTTCCGCTTCAATCATGGCATCTTCAACAAACTGCGTGTCGAGGAAGTCAACCCCTCCCACCACCCGAAGTCCAATCCGCATTGGCAACTACACAAAATCCACCACGCTGGCGTTCCCACCTGCATTTCCAATCACCTGTCTGCAATCATGCGCATTATACGCATAGCATTCGATATCATAAGTATCTTACATCATATGCATACTCCAATCATACCATACTTCCCCAAGCTCTTGTATCTTCGCTCGTCAGCATTTGCATTTGCACGTCCACTCATATAAAATATCATTTATCATCCAGCATTCATATATGCAAGTCAAGGTCCAGGATCAATCTCGAAGATTTCCAAGACCATCAATCGCCCAGTCAGGGGCATCTTCCGTAAGATGGTGGGTTTGTCCCACGATTTTCAAAAGCTTCAAAGCAATCACCAGCCCAGGCAGGGGCAATCTTCCGCAATTGGGTGTTTCTCCCAAAAATTCCAAGACATTCAAAGCAAGATTCAGCCCAGTCAGGGGCATCTTTTTCAAGACCATGGGCGTCTCCCGTGACGAATTTCAACCTCATGGTTGATCAAATATGCAAATCAACGTTTAGTCCAGTCAGGGGAATACCATTCAAGACCGTGGGCGTCCCCCACGAAGTTGTTCAACCTTTTGTTGGGCAAATCCAAGAAGTTCAGTGCAAGATCCAGCCCGAGCAGGGGCATCTTCAGCAAAACCATGAGTGTTCCTCATGAAGTTGTTCAACCTTTTGTTAAGCAAGACAAGGCATCAAGACAAATTCAGCCCAGTCAGGGGCATCCTCTTCAGAACTCATGAGCGTAACCATGAAATCATTTCAGCAAATTATGATTTCCAAGCAAAGACGGTGGGCGTACCTCGTCAACTCATTTCAAATTCAATTTTCCTCTCAGGGATTCCCCAGTGAGTTGTACCCGGCAAGCGTGACCGTTGTCAATTGCCTTACTATCATCCTTTTGGTGATAGTCGAACTTCGTCAGTTCAACCCAGCCTGCATCCTTTTGGTGTTGGTAAACTTCAGTTTTGTGTTGTCCTATCATCCTTTTGGTGATAGCGACCTGCGTTTTGTTTTCGCTCTACCATCCTTTTGGTGGCAGGTCTGGTACTTCGTCGGTATCAGATTGCGCGATGCTTTCTTTTGTGTTTTCGCTCTACCATCCTTTTGGTGGTAGGTCTGGTACTTCGTCGGTATCAGATTGCGCGATGCTTTATTTGTGTTTTCGCTCCGTCATCCTTTTGGTGGGGGGTCTATCATGGTCATTAATGATAGATCGTGCGATATTGTGTTTGCATTGTGTCCCACTCCGTCTTCCTTTTGATGGAGGGGTCTATCATGGTCATTAGTGATAGATTGTGTTTATTTGTGTTTGCGTCTATCATGGTCATTAGTGATAGATTGTGTTTAGTTGTGTCCCACTCCGTCTTCTTTTTGATGGAGGGGTCTATCATGGTCATTAGTGATAGATTGTGTTTATTTGTGTTTGCGTCTATCATGGTCATTAGTGATAGATTGTGCTTATTTTGTGTTTCGCCCCATAATCCTTTTGGTGTTGGGTCTATCATGGTCATTAATGATAGAATGTGCGATATTGTTTGGCGTGTGTTTCGCTCCGTCATCCTTTCGGTGAGGATCTATCATGGTCATTAATGATAGGTTGTGCGATATTGTTTGGCGTGTGTTTCGCTCCGTCATCCTTTCGGTGAGGATCTATCATGGTCATTAATGATAGGTTGTGCGATATTGTTTGGCGTGTGTTTCGCTCCGTCATCCTTTTGGTGGGGGATCTATCATGGTCATTAATGATAGATCGTGTTTGTGTTTGCTCTACCGTCCTTTGGTGGTAGTAGTCGTGAGTGTTTCACACCATCATCCTTTTGGTGATGGCGACCTTTTTTCCAGTTGCTTACAGTTTGCTCAGAGGTTTACATCATCCAGTATTTTCAAGCATCTCTCTTTCTTTCGGACAAATTCAGGGTCTTTTTATATCTAATAGACTTCTACCTCAGGAATATGAGTGCCAATGCAGTTCATTCTCCTAGGTTTAAGTCGATTAGATAGGGGCATCTGTCATACCCTAAATTTGTCCTACCCATTTGTAAAATATTTTTGATTGTGCATTGCCCGTTTTTTTTTTTTTTTTTATCTGGACAACGTGTACGCTTGAAATTGGTTGATTTTTCAGAACTTCATCTTTTTTTTTAACCAATTAAAAAGGTGACACATGGCTTAATACAAATTCTCTGTGAATATTATTTTATTTCAATTTCTCAACTTTTCTCTTCCTTTTAAAATATTTCTAGTAATAGTAGTATTTTGTATATATATTAGATTATTTATGTTAATAATAATAATTAAGTTTATATCAATTTATTTGTATAATATTAATTTTCTTATAGTTTTATCAATTTGCTTGTTATAATTAATAGTTAGTTTGTTAATTTTAATTAGTAGTTAATTTGTTTATTTAATTAAAAAAAAAAAACAAAGCAAAAATTGTGGAATTTATGTCTGGGTCACGTGAGGCCCACCGTGGAGGCCCATTGGAGGCTAAGGGAGAGTCTGCAAGTTATAAAGGGAAGGGGGAATTGATGCTGAAGGAACCCTAATTTACTGTTCACGGGTGCCCCTTTCAGAAACCCTAGAAATGGGTACTGTTCATTCCCTTTCACCATCGAGAAACGGCGCAACCCCAATCCCAAAACTGTGAAACCCTCACTCTAAAACGACGCCCCCATCAACCTAAAACCACAAATCCGCCGCTGATTTTCTCACTGAGCTCATCATCACCAACCAACATCACTCTGCTTCGAACCAAACTTGACCTAAATTAAAACCTGTTTCCTCAATGTTTTGACAACAACTTTAAATATTACCAGTTTCCGGTTGTAAAGCATAACAATACAACTCGCCCAAAGCCGCAAAACAGTAACATAAAAGTGTTTCAAGCAACAACGATAACAAAATCAATCATTTTCGTTTTGTTCGGTTTCGGTCTTGTTCGATTTGTGGAGTTTGTTGTATGTTAGCTCAGCTTCAGTACCATTCAATGCATCCAGCTGACGAAGTTGTAACGTAGGGGTATTTTCTTTCCAACTGCAGCGGAGTCAACAACAACATTAGCAGCGGCGATACTTCAACAAAGTGTGAGCGGTATCCCAGCTTGCAACCGCGACAGAAGTTACAGTTCAAGTCCATTTTGGTTGGGTTTTCTTATTTTATTTTATTACAACTATGCTTCCATTTGATCTTTAACTTGCTGATTATGTTATACGTTCTGAAAGTTGTTGAAATTACGATTGACATTGCCGTGGTTCCGCGATAATGATTGTCTGTCATTTTTGGTTGGTCTATGTTTCAAACTGTTAAGAGCTTGCATCCATACTGTTGAAATCATATTTGCCACTTTCTCATGTTTTCATTTCACATTCCATTTGTTATGGCTTAAGTGTACATCATGTTCGTTCTTTGTGTTATTTCTCTGTTGATTAGTACAGTTGTTGATGGTTAGGAGACCAGGTTTGATATTTCCAACCCTTTGACACAGGATGTTCTGATTTGGTCTGTTTTTTAGTGTGCATTATGCAGGTTTTGAATGGGCAAAGAAAAAGGGATTGACAAGTTGCAGGGTTTTGTTTGTTACTCTGCTTTAGTTCATGTTAATTTCTGTGATTAATTCTGTTTGGGTTTATATGCTATTATGGTAGTGGTCGCAGGGATTGTTGTGTTCCTGTCATAAGGAATTTGCTAATGTAACTCTGGTTAAGTTTGGTCTGCTGTTTCATGTAGAGATATTTGTATAGTGTATGGATGTGTAGGTTGCAACGGTCGATCCCTGCAACATTCAAGACAGGAACCGAGTAACATTGGTCTAAGGCACAACGGTCATCGTTCATTAAGCATAGTTCGATCTGTTTAGTGGGTGTTATTGCTTTCACACGAGTTGACTTGTGTTATTGTTTGCAACTGACTTGTTATGCAGATTTAAGGCTGAATCCGAGATTCAGACTCGAGAGTGGTGATTACCGTGTTTTCATATCAAAGAGCTCCCATCTCGTCTTCACAGCAATCTAGTCGCAGCCCCGAGACACCCCCACGCAACAAGCGACAAAACTCGTGTTCGATTCATGCTTGCTTAGCCCCAAATCATTATCACGTTGTGAATAATGACAATAGCGACGACGTCATGCTTTCTGGACCATCATCGCCGCTACTGAGATATGAAGTAAAAGCGGTATAGACACGACACAAGCCTGGTAAGGGATTTCTGTATTGTGATATACTTGGCTGATGGTTTAACTTCAAGAAGAGCTGAAAGCCACCATTCTGTTAGTGATTTTGTGCGGTCCAGCTCTTGTCATTTCCGATCCTTATTCGACGTGAGCTATGGTAGTTGATTTTTCATCTGTCTTTTGGCTCAGTTTTCCCAATTGATGGACCGTACTATTATTTTATTTGATATTTGACTGTTGCTTTCGACCTGATCCGTATTCTGTTCATGATGATGAACATACTGCGATATGTTTGTATTTAAGAGTGTACAAAGATTCTGTTAAATGGTGATGATAGTTTAGGTTGCAAGACCAAGTTATAGAAATGTTTGTATCGTTTCTATTTTCATCATCTCCAACCTGTACGATATGAGGCTAGTGTTGTTTTCAATCACCGTTGTTAGGTTTTTTATTGCCATAATCTTTTGTGATTGTTATGGTAATGTGAATCTGTTTCTTGCTAATTCATGTTAAAGTTAATTCAAAAATTTCAACAGTTACACAACATATGCAAAGTCGCACTTGTTTCGGAATTTGTAGCCACACTCACGAGGGTTGTATCTTTAACTTAATCGTATTTCTTTCGTTTTTGAGTTTTGTGAATTTTTTTTTTTTCTGTTCTGCTTGGTTTGCTATCTGCTGTTTGTGCAGGTTAAGAGGTTCTGACAGTTTGATATTAATCTGGTTTAACACAATGTCCACATGTTTAATCTGCGGGAGCATATCGTCATTAGCAAGCAAGGGTTCCAAGGTTATAAGCAAATTCACCGCAACACATTATGGCGATGCTTTCCATGCGCTCCGACCATCATTATCTCAGGTCACATACGCACCTTCGGCGATACGCAACAGTCACACAGTAATTATGTCATGGGTTCATAACAGTATTTCCAAGCAGTAATGAAAGATTCAACATTTCGGTAACTTTTCGGACATGTTGCATTGGTTTATTGTCGGATTTAGTACATGAATATAACTCTGTATTATGTTAAAAATGTGTTTCTGTTTTCAAGGACAAGGTATGTTCTTAAGGGTTTATTATTGAGCAAGTTGGTTTTATACAATTGATGTGTGTTAGTCTAAAAAAATTTGTGTTTGAAGATTGTCACAGATACGAATGCTAGTTTGTTTTGTTATTAATATTGGTCTGAGATCTGATGCAGAATTAGTTTGTTCTAAATAAAGGCTTTGCCTTCGTTGTTCATGCGGCGAAGCGGTTTTGATAAACTTAACAAGGTTGCAGCATTTTGGAAGTTTGAATAACAGGACATTCGGTTGTTGTTTTTGATACAAGTTTCGTTTTTCGACTCATTAATACATGCTAGTTTATCCCATAGACCAGCATATAAGGTTCTTTAATTGTGGGTCAGCAAGCTAAATTGGTTTGCCCAGTATGTATTCTTTTTTTTTATTTCCTTTAGTCTTCAAGTGGTTTAAGAGTTTCACCACATATTCTATTTTGTTTTATTTCTATTAATTAAGTAAATTAAGGTTTCTTTTTTTTCAATCTTCCTAATTTAATATTATTAATTCAAACTATTTTTATTATTTAAACCACTTTCAAGATATAATCAACTTTTCTAATCCTAATATAATTTATTTTCAACCCAAAAATCTTTCTCTTAATCAATCACGAAAACTAAACTCTTAAGGTCTAGCACCTCTTGAGTTTTTGAATAATTATTATTGGGGCGTACGCCTTGGATAATATTATTCGCGTTTCGTTTTGCTCTTAATTATTTGAACAAAGATATATTATAGGAGTCTAGCACTCTGTGTAATATATTCACTGTTTATTCAACATTATTTCTTAAATTAAATCAAAACCATCCTCAAAATTAATAATTTTCCTAATCTTCATTCAAATTATTTTTTTTATCAAATCGTGAGAAACTAAGTTCTTGAAGTCTAGCACTTCTTGAATTTTTGGATAGTCATTACTAAGGTGTACACCTTAAGTAGTGTATCATTCGACCTCTCATTTTTAAAAATTATATTTTTCTAACAAAGAAATGTCATGAGAATTTGACATTCTTGGTGATATTTCCTTTGTTCATTCAAGCATTCTCCAAATGAAAAAGGTGTCGTCGAGATCTAGCATTTCGATAATACCCCAATTAATTGGTTGTGAGGCCCGCGTCTCATTTATCAAATAATTGTCATTTCTCTCATTTTCAAATCCAATCTCACACCCTCACATCTCGTACCTTAAACTATTTTCATACCCTCCTATTCACTTCAAATCATTTTCTAAAATATTTTCTTTCCGATTCAAACTTCGAAAGAAGGAGATTCTTGGAGTCTAGCATTCCTTGAATTTTCGAGTGAATAACTCTCGAGGCACGCCCTTTGGGTTGTCATTCACTCAACCTTTCGACTTTTTCAAACTCAAACATTCTCAAACGTTCTCCTAAGTCGAGTGCTCATACGCATTCGCAACCATCGACATTTCGCACACACATTCATAATTCCTCGTGGTCTCGATATTAGGAGCACCCTCAGGGACTACTATCGTTTCTCACAACCTTAATCCTTGACACGTCGTCAAGCCGGTTCCATCTTCAATCAAATCCTCGACACGTCGTCGAGCCATTTCAAAATAACTTCCTTTCGGCCTCGCATGCCATTCTTCGATTCAATCCTTTCGCAAAATTACGAAAGAGGGATGTTCTTAGAATCTAGCATTCTTTGAATATTCGAACGAGTAACTCTTGGGCACGCCCCCGAGTTGTTATTAGTTCATTCTTTCGTTTTCAAAATATCCAACTCTTATCTTCAACTCATTCAACCCAATTTCCGAAAGAACTGAGTTCCTGGGATCTCGCATTCCTTGAATTCTTGAGTGACAAGCTCTCGAGGCACGCCCTTAAGTTGTTTGTCAGTCACTCTTTCGCCCCACAACTCAACTCCAACCCATTCGACCTCATCTTTTCGTGGTTGTTACCACGAACTACGGACGCTCTGATTCTTTATTCATTCTTGAATATAAGATACGTAGGCACAAGATTGCGATGATCTTGGCGAGCACAATCCCATCCATCTTCCGTTTCCCCCCATCCTTTCCTGTAGTCGAACTACGACGCTCTGATTTCTCATTCTCGTCCGAATGAGCATACGTAGGCACAAGGGCCCCAATCCTTGGCGAGCACCCTATCTTCTAACCACCCATCTCCCCTTTGCGTCTCTAACCTTTTACCCTACCAATTCTACCCTTACCAACGAGAAGAAAACAAGTAAACCTAAACAACACTCCCCACATTACCTTAAGAGGTTCCCGTCGAGTACGACGGACGTGAGGGGTGCTAATACCTTCCCCTCACGTAACCGACTCCCGAACCCGGAACTTGGTTGCGACAGCCCTGTTCCTATCCTTTTCGTTTTAAGAGGTTTTCTCGATATTTTCCTCTCCCGTTTATTCGGGAAAAATAAAGTTCGGTGGCGACTCTGTCGAACCGCATACTTCCGCGCCTTTCGCGCGAGGGTCGTATTTCCGAAATGTCTCCGTGATTTTTCGAGGTGCGACAGATTCCCAGAAGGAGTGGCATCATCAAGTCTTGAAGAGGCCTCACTTAGCTGAATCACAAATGATCGGTCCCCAGAGTCGACAATTCACCAAACCAGCAACCGTCTCAACCCAAAGGGTTGAAAGTGAAGCCAACCGGATGAACCTCGTCTGAGCGTGGATTTCATGAGACACTAGTGCCTGCAAAGCAAGCACGCGCCCACTAATTTCCACTCTAAGTCTATGGTGCACTCAAGCCCAGGTCCGGCTTCTCTCAATATCATAGAACACCCGTAACACCTCAACAGCAACAGATAATATCAATAAATAAGCACCAAATAGACAAGCAAACAAGCGCTAGGATTGACTCTCTCTTAGGAGACGTTGGATCCCACATGCATAAGGAACTATCGCAGTCATTAGCAGCCAGGGGACGTTGGATCCCCAGCAGAGTCGCCAGCTGGCGCTACTGCGAAAATCGGCGCCGGCTGACAGAAGAGTCGCCACCGTGCGTTATTTATCCCAACGGAGGGAAAGGAAACGCTCAGAGTAAACCTCGCAAAAAACGGGGAAAGGTATGGTCATCGCAACCAAAACCTGGGTTCGGGAGTCGGTTACGCAAGGGGAAGGTATTAGCACCCCTCACGTCCGTCGTACTCGACGGGATCCACGCTTGCTTGGGTTGTGTAAAGGATGCAAACAATCTATCTACGGCTGCTAAATCTAAACGGAAGGGAATTGACTCGATAGAGCGTCGCACTCTATGCCTACGTATTCTCAAGAGAGAAAGTCAGAGTCAACGTAGTTCGGGACTACAGGGAAAATTGGCTCGCCAAGACCTCGCGTCTTGTGCCTACGTACTTCCACACAGCATGGAAGATCAGAGCTTTATGTAGTTCAGGCTAACTACGGCTAAACAGAGGGTATTCTCACACAGCAGTGAGAAATCAAACTGGTTTCAAAGGTCGGGAACCTATGGGCAAAACTATGGCTTGGTCTCAAATGCACTCGGGCAAGAGAGAAAAAGGGATAACAGTTAATCGTCAGCGGGAAAGTCTCGATCGCACAGTAGCGAGAGAACAAAAGGTTAATTGTTAGTGTGCTCGCTAGGATATCGCATCCTATGCCTACATATTCTCGTCTGGTACGAGAAATCAGAGCAGCTGTAGTTCGGCTACTTTCGGGACCACAACTCAAATATCGTTTTATTAACATTCTGAAAATGGATTACAATGATTGAATATCGAAAAATAAATCTCCTAGGAAATACTATCCTATCCTATCCTGAAAAATCAAATGGAAAATAGTCCCCTAACAAGTGGACGTCTAATTCTATCCCTAAAAGGAAAATAAACTCCTATGAAGAAAATACACTCTAAAAAATATTACATCTAATATTTTTTCTCTTTTTCATACATCTCTTTTCAACTATTTTCTTCTTTTTCTTTCAAAATATTTTTCATATATTTTTCTTATTTTTCTATGTATTTTTCTCCTTTTTCTTTTTTCATGCTTCTTTTCCAAATTCTTTTTTTCATATCTTCTTCATACATTTTTTCATTTTTTTTTCTATGTATTTTTCCTCCATTATTTTTCTATATATTTTTCAAAATATTTTTCTCAATTTCTTTCATAATATTTTCTCTTCTTCTTTAACATATTTCTTTTTATTATTTTCTATTTTTTTCACATGTTTTTTATTCAATATTTTTCTTGTATATTTTTTCAAAATATTTTTATTGTACTTCTTTTTCTTTTCCTATTTAATATTTCTTTTTCTCTAAAACAACAAAAAAATAGAAAAGAAAAAATATGGGGAAGGGGTATACTGGTTACAGGGGGATTAAAAGAAAATAAAAAAAACTGTAAACTGGGCCCAGCCCAGTTGATAATGCTGCAAAACGGAGGGGTGTGCTGAGTGAACTGGGGTGTGTTAGCTCGCAGGGAACTCGTTGGGCCCAGCCCATTCTCAGCAGAGAAAAAAAACATGAGGGGAGGTGTCTCCAAAAAAACTGTTGGGCCCCAAGGCCCATGACCTAACCCGGTCTCTTCCTCCCTTCCTCACCCTCCTCACTCAGAAACCCTAAGATCCTTCTCCTTCCTCCTTCTCCCTCGGCGCCGCCGTCTTCCTCTCAGGTCACCACCCCTATTCTATCATCTTCAAACTCAACCTGCAAAAACGAAAGAAATAAACAACAGAAACCAATTGCTATCTGGAAACATCCATTCTTGACATTCGTGAAGCAAGTCTCTGAAGGAAGTTAGATCGTTGAAGATCCTGAAGGTGTGATGAAGTTGCATGTTGGAGATTCATGATTTTTGAAGGAAGCTGGATGAAGTTCATTAAATTTCTGAGGAAACTTGAAGAAGATGATTGCTGATGATGCGTCCTTATGAAGATCTTTGATGGATCGTAACCTGGAAACGTTTATTGGTGGACATTCGCGGGGTAGATCTGGGACGAAGTTTGTTGAAGTTGTTTCATGTTCTTGATGAGAAATCTGGAGCTTGATGATTCTTGCATGTCCTTGTTGAAGCTCGTTTCTGGAAATGGATGAGTGCTCTTCGCTGATGAACACTTGGAGGTTCTGGGGAAATCTTGTGAAGACGATGAACTCGTGAGGGTGAGATGAACACCGGTGAAGAAGGTAATTGGAAGATGAAGATCTCGCCTTGGTTTGTTGAAAAGAAGAACTTCTGGAAAACGATCTCGTTGAAGGTTGAGTTTCTGAGAACGTTCTGGGGATTTGCAGGTTCTTGTTGTTGATGAATTTCTGAGACGATACTGATGAGGATCTGGAACGTTTGCTGATGAACAGTTGTGTTCTTGAGTCCAATGAAGAAGACGATGAAAGATGGTTCTTGAGTTAATCGTGGTTGAGAGTTGATACCCGGTGGTTTCTGGGCATTTCTGGGTTTTGAGATGATAAAGATTAGGGGAAGAAGATGAAGACCGATCGGGATTCTGGGTTTTGGGTGTTTCTGGTGAGATTGATGGTGGCCGGAAGTGGTTGTTGATCGGAGAAGATGGATGTTATGGAGGTGGGAGATGAAGGTTATCAGAATCTGGAATTTTCTGGGTTTGTTGGAGGTTTCCGGCGAGGTTCGCGGTGGCCGCCGGCCATGCATGCCGGCCGGTGAAGTTTCCCGGTGAGGACCGGTGGTGCGTACGCGTGGCAGCGTGGGTGGAGGGGTGGCATGCATGGATGCCACGTGTTGTTGGCGTGGCAGTGAGAGAGATGCTGAGAGCGGTGCGTGGCGTGTGATGGAGGTGTAACGTGGGGTCCCCCTTCTTTTTACACGTGGCGATGACTGAATATATAGACTGGCATTTTCTGGAACGCCCTGGAAGCTTCTGGACAAATCTGGCATTAACTAGACTTGGACTGAAAATTCTGGACAAAAATGCATTGGGCCTGCGAATTTGATGATAAGGCCCACCGAAAATGATCCCAAAACTCAGAAAAAACTGAATTAAGAACAAGATTAAAAATCTAATTAACATCTAATCCTAATTAACTAAACTCAATTAAATTCTATTAATTAACAAATTCTAACAAATCCACTAATCCAAAAAAAACTCTAATAAAACCTATATTAAAATTTTATTAAATTCCTAATAACATCTAATAAAAACTATTAAAAGAAAAAATCTATTATTTATTAAAATGAACAATCTATATTCTATATTAAAATTCTATTTAAAATTCTATAAAAAGCTATATTATCTATATCTAAAATATTATCCTATAAAAGAAAGTCTATTAAACCCTAATAATAGCCAATAAAATCCAGAAAAATCACAATAATTCCCAGAGGAACAAAATAAGCACCGAACGACACATAACACCGCGAGAGCGCACCAAAATAGCCGGTAAACATAAACGGGCACCGAAATATCCCAAAAATACGATTCTACCTATTTAAACTGATAAAAGACACCTGAAACACGAGACGAGAGCTGTGATCCCGATAAAATCAAAACAGATGAAAAATGCACTGTATGCAATATGCAGATGCAAATGCGATTATGCGTCGAAACATCGAGCCAGATACGAGACCCGGTTGGTCAAATTTTGGGGTGCAACAGCTATCTGTGGTATAGATTGATTAAGGTCTCATGCTTGTTCGACTCGCTATTGCCCCTAATGTTTGCATTGATTAATTTCATTGTGCGAAAAATATTGGTTAAAAAGTGTTGCTGTTAGTCTCCTTATTTCTTCTGCTAGCTACAAAAGTTGAAAAACAACGAAGGAAAACTGTTATGTGGTTCATTGTTTCAGTGAATATTTCAGTTTTGATTTGGTTGACAATTCGATGGTTGCTATGTATGTGTGATACTGTTGTATGGTGAATAACAATTATGCTGAATATCTTGAGAGATGAAGTGATTTGTATTTTTGTTTTGGTGTATATGCTTGTTAGCTTTTTATATGTTTAGTAGGATTTCTCAATGTTTAGTTTTTGGTTAATATGATATGTTATTATGGTTTTATATGTGGATGGCTTGAGAGATGAAGTAAACATGATTTGTATTTTTTTTTTGGTGGATTATCTAGTAGTAAGGGTGTCATTTTAAGTTTAAGGATATAATTCAATTTTTAATATGATTTGGTTAATTATTAATATGATTGATACGTAAGTGATGAGATATATTGTTCTGAATAATTATATATCTTTATTTATTATGTGACATTGTTCTAAATATGCGTTTATATTATGTTAGAGTTATACAAATATTCAGAGCACAAAGAGAAGCAACAGTGCCAAAAAGTAAGGCTAACAACATTAGCTGGATTAGAATGCAGGTATATTTTCGCATTTTTGATTGTTATAGTGGTCCTACTTGATAAAAATATTTAAACTATATATCCTGACAAATGTTCGTTTGAATTTTCCATTTGCAGTGTCCTCGTCAGCGCAATGAGATTGACTGCGGATATTTTGTATTGCGCTTTATGAAGGAAATTATTCATTCTGGTCAAATAGAGATTCCAATCATGGTATGGATCAATTCATAAATTATATGATTCATTTTAATAATTAACCGATATTTCATATGAGTAATTAGTTTTAAAACTAAATCATGCATGTTCTGTTATATTATGTAGTACTTTGATGAATTCAAGTGCAGTACTTACTCGAAAGCAGGATTGGAAGAAATAAAGGAGGAATGATGTCAATTTATTCTTGAGTTAAGAATTGTATAAGGTATATGTATATGGAAGAAATATTTCTGGAAGTCATATCTATTTGTAAAGTTAACAGATTTGTAATTATATGTAAATTAAATGTATTTGTGATGTTGTAATTCTGAGGATCAGATTGTGTTGTAATATATTTAAGCAGGTTTATGTGTATTAAAATGATTATGGGCAAACTGATGAATTACAATGTATACTTTAGTTATTGTGTATATTGCAAAGTGATGAATACACATAAATAAGGCCAAAGTAATTGTTATATATAAGGCCAACGTGTTGATTTAAGGCCTGAATTATAGGCAGAGAATGTAATTGTTATAAGCAGGTTTATCGAAAAATGTATAAAAAATGTGATTATTTTAAAAAAAAAAATTTAAAATCGTGAAGAATAGACAACGCTTTTACAAAAAAGCGCTGCTAAAGGAGGCACAGAGAGGGCCAAAAAAAGCACTGCTATAGGTGGGGAAAGGGGGGAGGGGTCTAAGAAAGCGCTTTCTAAAAGCACTGCTAAAGGGGGGGGGGGGGGGGTCTAAGAAAGCGCTTTGTAAAAGCGCTGCTAAAAGGGGGGGTCTAAGAAAGCGCTGCTAAAGAGTGGTCTAAGAAAACGCTTTTAAAAGCGCTGCTAAAGGGGGAAAAAAGCGCTGCTAAAAGTGCTGGTAAAGGGAGCCTATGGCAGCGCTTTTTCCATTAAAAAACGCTGCCTTTACCTTTAGCAGCGCCACTTTAGGCAGCGCTTTTAAGCACTGCTAAAGGTCTTTTTTGGCATAGTGCGATTGACTATTGGGGATACATGAGGGACTTGGAAGAAGATAATTTTTTAAGGCACTCCATTGTCTTTTTAGACACTATACAGATTTCTTATAATATCCTTAGTTTTTAGAGATATATCTTCGGACGCACCATAATGAATTATACTAAGGATGTCTTGCCTCATTGTCGTCGCATAGTGGATATGGTGCGGACAAATATTAACGAGGGTATCTTCCATGAGGGGTCTGCAGTCAGGAGAGGAATGTATGACATTTTTGCGGAGGCACAAATGACACTTATGTATTGCAAACATTGCGCAAGGATATGGGAATTGATGGCAGAGGAGGCAGACTGGGCAGAGGAGCCACAGGAGGAAGATGAGAGGTTGTTAGGCACACTCAGTCATTATTTGTATTTATTTTGTGTCAGTACTATAGTTTGTACGTTTTTTCTAACATTGTTTTTCACAAATGATAATATAGTGTGAAAAACTCATATAGTGTGAAAAATTGTTATTGAAGAAATTATTGGATTGAGTGTTAGAATAATCCAATAATTCCTTAGAATAATCTTTTTGGATGGAGGAATCTTATAACTGTCAATGAAACCTTGAGGAGCAAGCATAAGAGCAGCAAGCAAGAACTAGTGTCATACCCCAAATTTTACCCTTTACTTTTCTATTTTATTTTTTTTAATTCTGATTAACTTAATAAATTACCCTTTGTTTTAAATTTTTTTTAACTAATAATAATTTAATTAAACTTTTTTTATAACTTTACAAATTTTTTTATTAACCTTTTTTCTATTTAGTTTATTTATTTAAATCATTTTTTTACTAACTTTTAAGATTTAGATTAAAATCTAACTTTTTTTAACTAACATTAACTTTTTTTATTATTCAGATACTAATTAATTTCTAACCTAAAATAAAATCTAACTTTTTTTTAAATCAAAATCAACATTTTTTTTATAAATAAAATCTAATTTTTTTTTTAAATTAAAACTAAAACCCTTTTCTAAAATTAAAAACTAACTCATTCTTTCCCCAGTGAGTGGTTAATCATTGTGTCGTCTTTATTCCCTGTTGGCTTTCGTTTTGTCTGCATTTTGCATTTATCATTCCATCATTTTCATCATATTAGATTTCTTTGCATGTCGGCATTGTATAGTTTTCTTTTGTCCGTAGCATAGCACGTCTTTGCATCTAAGGGAAAAAATTTTGGTTATCTGTATTTAAATACCGTTCACCATGATTTCATGAGGATTTTCATCACTCATATCATCCGGTGAAGATATTTAAATAGGGGCAACTGTCATACCCCAAATTTTACCCTTTCCTTTTCTATTTTATTTTATTTTATTTTTAAATTCTGATTAACTTAATAAATTACCCTTTTCAATTCAACTTTACTACGTAGAGATAGGAGTCTCCGCACTCCACGTAAACACTTTCCTATGAACGTTTATTCCCCATTGAAACCTTGACCATAGCCAAGAAGTTTCTAACCTCCCTTTCGAGGGGAACTACGATTACTCTGATTCCATCCCCTACCTCGAATACATAGGCACAAGATGCGAGTCTTGGCGAGTAAACTTAAGACTAACCCTTAGGTCTCTCTTCTCACTTTCTAACCCTTAGCTTAATATATATACCCTTAAGCAGATAATAAAGCAAAATAGTAAACTTTAAACAAAAGGTTCTTGTAGAATACTACAAAAGTTTAGGGTGCTAATACCTTCCCTAAGCTTAACCAACCCCTTACCTAGGTCTCTCCCCGCATTGTGTTTACGATGCAAAATAGGTTTTTCCTTCTTTTGACCCTTTCCTTCTGATAAATCAAAGATCGGTTGTGAATCAAAGATTTGCGATTCAAATTAATTAATAATTTGATATCCTATTCTCACCGCAACAGAAAATAATCCGTTGAGATTGCTCTCCTCTGGCAATCAGTACTTGAAGCATCTCAGTGAGCTTGGTCATGCCTGATTTCAACTCATCGATCTCCATTCGAATTTCTCTAATCTAGGACCTTTGTGTGTATTCGTGCATTGCATCCATAAAGCGTCATATCATTTTCGTTTCAAGGAATTCAACAGTCCTTTGCAAATTCAAAAATCCTTACATTTTAAAGTCTAAAAACTTTTCCAACTTTCCTAAAAAGAAATATTTACAATTGACCATTGAAATTCTTGAAACCATTACATCGCATCACATTGCATTCTATTTGCATCTTTGCATGGTTCATTGCATACCTATGTCTGTCCGGTAACTCATGTCTAGTTGCCTTTACCTTCTAGTGTCTCTTTGAATCGTCAAGTTGATTCCTCGATACAGATGTCAGACTAGAGCTAACTATAGACTCCATATGTCAGAACAGGAGACATATAATGCGGAAATCCGACTGTCCAAGCTCCTTTCTTTGACTACAATGTTGCCAGTGCATCAAAAGTGAAGCGTCAATCCGACTTCAACAGACTATCTTCTTAAACGCCAGTGTTTCAGACATGACAACTCATCTTTGTACTGATTTAGTCACTAGGCCTTCCGTTTCTTGTTGTTTGTACTTTTCTTATTTTTGTATTAGTTGTTTTCCTTCAAATTATGTTTGTTCTTTTACATTAATGAAATGAGCATTGCAACTTTCGATTTCAATTCATTTTTTCTATTATTTGCATCTTTATGCTCTATCTTTCTAATATTTACTTCTTGCCCAAATATTTTGATATGCAAAGATTTGAGGGAGGAGGATGAAAATGTATTATCCATAACTGTTGTCAGTATGCTTTCAATCAAACTTTGTTGACGATGTAAGACATTGTTTCAATCCCCAAACACTGGAGAAATAAGGAAGTTATTCCCTTGTCACCCCTTCGAGCCTAGAAGTTGGAGTTTCTTTCTTTACAAAAAACCCGCAATCTTAACCTTGGTATGGGTAGTCCTCAGTTAACTCGGTTGTATGTTCATGCGAGACGCCTTTCATATAAAGGTTGCAACCATAATTTATTTTCCTTCGCACACAACAAACAAGTGTCGAAGATTTTTTTAAGTCAAAAAGCCGATGATGGTTCACCGTAATCATTAAGCCAGTCAGTCATTTTCTTTCCTAAAGATATCAAAAGAAAAAGGCCGCTAAGTCAAAACCTATAAAGGAGACTTAGGCAAAACTGGGGCATCCCGCTGACTATGTGCTTTAAAAGAAACAGTTCAGACAAAAGTTAGGGATAATAAAAAGAGGAGATCTTTAAATCCTTACCCTGAAAATCCTCAATGTCAAAACAACCAAATGTTATAGGGAAGTAGTGGCTGCCTTTTCATAGGTCCCTTGACTTCTGACCCATCATTGCTACCATCAGTGCAATTCCTAACCTATAGGAACCTGAATGCATAATATGAGTTAACTTAGCGTAGGACTGAAGATTATCACATATATTGGGTGGGTACAAATAAATCTTGAGCCTTTATCCTTTATTTCATAAACCGTGAACCAGGCCAAGTTACAACCCTCAAAAGACCTAATTGAAGCAAGGTTACTTTGAAAGCATACTACAACAAGGTTGCGTAAGCTAACTACAAAAGATCTTTGCGAGTCATTTATTTTGGGAATACACTTTTGTTTTAAATTTTGAGCGTCTTGAACCACTGTGTTCTGACCAATGACTCATTTATGTTCCATCTTTCAAAAAAAAATTGATTTCAAAAGTTGCATGAACTTTGCATTACCATGTTTGTATGAATATTTTTGTTTGCAAACTGGCTTTCCTCTAAGGAATTTTCAAACAATGAGAAACTTGGTCGGTGATCCTATCAGGGGCAAGTTCCTTCCACATCCTGTCTAAGAATCAATTCAAGATTTGTTCATGGCAAGGTCTTCTCAAATTTGGTTTATCCAAAAGATTTTTCAAGACTCATACTGGGGCAAGCCTTCCGAGGGTACAGTAGAACAATCATTTTCACGAATCAGACAAGCTGAAGCATTACCAGCTCATCTACAACAGACAGTTTAATTTGGGGCAGTTTACTTGAAGCATCTCCAAGCAGCTCTTCATCCTTCCTACAAGGATCATCAACTGATACAGTTTAGAAGTGTGGCAGAGATGTGTTCAGCAGTAACATCTTGGGTCCCTAGGCAGAATGGCAGTGATGTATGTGTTGAGGAATTAGTCTTCCAGTCTTGTCATTTCACCAAAAGAGTCGAGTTGTGTCTTCGGCGTCTGCATTTGCATTTGATCATATATCATTTGCATAATTCATATCATATGTATATCATGAGTGTTTCATCCTCATTTGCATTTCTCCCGAGGTTGTGTTTTATCCATGTCTTACCTTATGGTCAAAGTCCAACTCACTTGGCACCTACCTAACAGTTTTGTCTTGGCTTATCTGATGTTCTTCTAGATATGGCATTTCTATCCGATGGTTTTTCGGACACGCCTCGCTTTCTGATGATTTTCCAGAGTGAGTCCTTGTTCTGATGCTCTTCCAGAACTTATCCGATGGTTTTCCATATATTTCCTTTGATTCTGATGGTTTTCCAGAATCTATCCGATGTTTTTCCAGATTTGTTCCTCTTTCTGATGGCTTTCCAGAGTGAGTCTTTATTCTGATGTTCTTCCAGAACTTATCTGATGTTTTTCAGAGCTTATCTGACGGTTTTCCAGATATTTATCTTGATTCTGATGTTTTTCCAAAATCTATCCGATGTTTTTCCGGATCTGTTTCTCTTTCTGATATTTTTTCATATAGAGGGTTGGTTCTGATGTTCTTCCAGAACTCCTTTGATGCTTATCTGATTTTCTTCCAGATATGTCCTCAAACTTTTCTCGTACATTTAATGATTTGCTAAATGTTTCGGATGTACCTTCAGAGTCTTGTCTTCATCTCATGCTCTTCTAGATGTTTTTATTTTGTTTCTGGATGTGTCTCGGAGTTTATTCGATGTTTTTCCAAGTATATCTGGTGTGTTTCAGAGTTCATTCGATGTTCTTCCGGATGTCTCTGATATTTGTTTCTTTTTCCTTGATATATTTCCCAGATTTTCCCTCACTTCATTCAATGTTATTCTGAAGGTTGTGACTCTTTTCCATCTAGTTCTGTTCGTGGATGAGGTTTGCTGCTTCCTCTGTGTTGCTGTCTCTCCTTAGTGAGTGGTTAATCATTGTGTCGTCTTTATTCCCTGTTGGCTTTCGTTTTGTCTGTATTTTGCATTTATCATTCCATCATTTTCATCATATTAGATTTCTTTGCATGTCGGCATTGTATAGTTTTCTTTTGTCCGTAGCATAGCATGTCTTTGCATCTAAGGGCAAACTTTTTGGTTATCTGTATTTAAATATCGTTCACCATGATTTCATGAGGATTTTCATCACTCATATCATTCGGTGAAGATATTTAAATAGGGGCAACAGTCATACCCTAAATTTTACCCTTTCATTTTCTATTTTATTTTTTAAAAAATTCTGATTAACTTAATAAATTACCCTTTATTTTTAATTTTTTTTAACTAATAATAATTTAATTAAACTTTTTTTAAACTAATAATAATTTAATTAAACTTTTTTTATAACTTTACTAATATTTTTTATTTTTTAACTTAAAACTTAAAACTCTAATTTTTTTTTTTAAACTTGAAACTCTAACTTTTTTTGCTAACATTTTTAAATTTAATTTCTAACATTCTTTTAATCAAAAATTCCAACACTTTTTTAATCAAATCCAATCATAATAAATCACAGATGGAGTTAAATCAAATCAATCAGATCATATCATCATAAGAAAATTAGATCCAAATATCAGCATCACCATCATTGAATCAAATCTGAAATCAGCACAAAAATCCACTCAAATCAAATCCGAGATTGAAAAAGATTTAAAAATCAACTATAAAAAGGACCCTCAAGCAAATAATAAGGCAAAATGGTAAAATGAGCAAAAAGTTCCTCTAGAGTACTTCATAAGTTTAGGGTGCAAATACTTTTCCTAAGTTTAACCAACCCCTTACCTAGGTCTCTCCCCGCATTGTATTTACGATGCAAAAATTAGGTTTTTCTTATTTTTGACATTTTCCTTCAGATAAATCAAAGATCAATTGTGAACTAAAGATGTGATTCAAACTAATTAATAGTTTGATATCCTATTCTCACCGCAACAGCTAGTAAAAATAAGAAAAGGAAATTAACCATTTGAAATTGTGGCTTTAGCGTTGGTGCATAATACATAGCAAATAATCTGATTTGATAGTAGTTATGGTTTTGGTCTATGTCATTTTAAATCAGTGTCTTTTCTTTAACAGGTATGCTATTTCTACACCCTTTCTTACACCTTACACCCAATGTACTGTTCATAAATATATGAAAAAAATGCTCAGAACATGGTTAATTGTATGTATTTTATTGGTTAATGAAGTAGTGAAAGTGGTTAATAAATTATAGGTAAAATAATTGGTTAATGATGTAGATTTTTGTGGTTAATACAACTGTGAAGTTGGTTAATGCGTAATATTATATTTGTGTTATAAAATAAATTTTAAAAAAAAATATTTTTTTTTAAAAATTAATATTTTAAAAAAATATATTATTTTAATAAAAAAAACACTGTTCACCGTATAAATACGGTGAACAGTGCATACGGTGTATGTATGGGGTGTAAGAAATGGTGTCAAAATAGCATTTTTCTTTCTTTAATTTAAAAAACAAGACACGTTTGTACTAGCTAATAATATTATTGGTTCTCTTAAATGCATTTTATCTTAATCCTATCCTATACTATCTCGTAGCCCTCTAAGTTTGGATCACTGATTTCAAAACCTAGTTTAACAGGATGGTCATTGTGGGGCCATAACGATAAGATGCTCACATTTTGTGCTAGACAGGTAGAATTGAAAAATCATTTTTTAAAAAAACCTCTTTTTCTTGGATAAAGGTGAAATTATTTAACATTTAGGTTATAGTTATTTTTAATTTGTAAAATTTGTAACTTGCTAAATTTCGAGTCATTTCCTCCACTCATCGTAAATAGGGGAGGATTCTTTCTTGTGTTTACATTAAAAAAAATTGAAATTAGTGAGTGTTAGTTTCACAATTTTGAAAAATTCTTATTGAAGAAATTATTAGATTGAGTCAATGATAATATTGTTCTCTTTAAAATGTTTGGTGTACTATATTTTATTTTGTGTTTGAAATTTTTTATGACTTGTTGTTTTTTATTTCTTTATTGTGTTTCCTAAGTTTAGCATATTTCTCTTTTGATTTTAATTTAGTTAATTATTTTTGAATAAACGGTAATTTGACTCGTACTCGATGTGTATGTCATAATTTGAGCTACGGGATGTGGTTTGACATGTGCTAGTATGTGTTGGAAAGTTAAGAAGATAAACTACAAATTTCGTGTTGAAGTCAAAAGATAATTTGAAGCGCAAGGGTCGAATAATTTGTTTTATTTCTAGTCTTAGTAAAATAATTAGTTTTGGACCAGTTTTCTTTTTTGGGGGGACTAATGCTATTAGGCTTGATTCCCTTTTTATTATTTAAGTAAATTCGCAACTCTGCTTTTATTCATTCAATTTTTACAAAATAAAACTAGACAGCTACAATTCTTACGGATAGCTAATTTTCATAGGTTTATCTAATGTATTCAGATTGCAAAACTTTGAGGTTATTATAATTTTCAATGCAATTTCATTTTCTCTTTTAATTTTTATCTATGAATCTTGTTTGCTTAGTTCGATTGATGTATGTTTCTTACCGTAATTGTGATAACATAACTTTTTCGTTATTCCACACTATTTTTAACCGTATGCTTAATATGACAAATAAGAACATAATCATATGGTTTAAATTGCGCTTGTTATTAATGTTGTAATCGAAAAGAGAATAGAATCCGCTTAGAACGTTGGAACTATATTAATCAATGATAAGTCGAAAAATGAATCAATAGACCAGCTCTTAAATTTCATTCATAATCAAATTCTATTAGTCTACTCTTAATCGAAAAACTAAAACCCATCATTATTTCAATCGGTTGGTTAAAATAACCAAGAGACCTTGTGATACGACTTGAGACTCCCTTCTATATACTATCTTTATAAACTCGTTTTTGACCCATGTGCGACAGCAGGTCGGCGACACTGCTTAAAGTTGTGCAAAACACTCAATCAACCACGTTGTCTCTAGGATGAAACAACTCAATTATATATTGTATGACGACAACTTGTATGATAGATAATCGATCTAGAAATACACTCTATGATGGTGCAAACACAATTCACATACGGTATAAATATCCACTAGTGCAAAAAACACTTGTTAAGTCGGGTAGTGTCGCTACTGCGAAAATCGGCGCCGACTGAACAGAAGAGTCGCCACCGTGCGTTATTTATCCCACGGGAGGGAAAGGAAACGCTCAGAGTAAACCTCGCACAATACGGGAAAGGTATGTTCATCGCAACCAAAACCTGGATTCGGGAGTCGGTTACGCAAGGGGAAGGTATTAGCACCCCTCACGTCCGTCGTACTCGACGGGATCCACGCTTGTTTTCGGGTATGGATTGTTATTCTATCTAAACTATAGGTCAAGGGTTAAAAAGAAAATAAAACTGAAAATAAAAATGACTCGGCAAAGTATCGCACTTTATGCCTACGTATTCCCGTCTGGAACGAGATATCAGAGTCAACGTAGTTCGCCTACCTACGGGAAAGGAGGGGAAGGTTGCTCGCTAGGATATCGCATCCTATGCCTACGTACTTTCACACGGCATGAAAGATCAGAGCAAACGTAGTTCGGGCCACGTACGACACAAGTCTGTCCTTGATTGATTTTATTCTTTCTGAAAAGGTTTTCTTGATTAGCAGTCCCGGCGGACAAAAAATGACGTCCTGATGAGTTCACATTCTTTTACGGAAGAAGTGTCTTTTATTGTATTTGAAATCTTTATGTGTTTTTCTGTTTGTTTTGAGAGAGAAGAGACAGAACTCTAACCTACGGTTGCGAAGGGAAACAAACTAACCTAACGTTATCATGCATGGGTTAAGACCTAGTGTCTATCATGCTCCTCTCTTGCACAGATAGAAACAGAGATCCTAAGGGATAGGCAGAAACAGAAACAATACCAGATATATACAGTAAAGCAGTAAAATGCATGGATGCAACAATACAAGCGAGGCAAGGGAGTCCCACTCAACCTCGAACCTAGAAAACAATAGGCAAAAGTGAACAGGCTTCACTTTCAACCCAACAGGGTAAACAGCAAACAATACAGTCAGGAAAACCAATCAATACATCAGAAATGAAATACAGCAAAAAGAAGCAACATCAGCAGCTCTGAATCAACATCTAGCTTCAAGTAATCTCCAATCAGCTACAGGCTTCAACAAGCATCAATCTCCATCTTCATGGCCTTCAGGCAAGGGCTTTGATCATCAGTCTTCTATAAGCAATGGCTTTTCTTCAAGCTCAAACCAGGATGAGGGATCAGTCACAAGAGTGAATTGGGTGTTAAGCAATCAGTTGACTACCAAGGGTGGTGAACAGACTGCTTCTAACACAAGAGACAATTTCTCTCAAGAGTTCTATCTCTTAGACACTATCACCAAGCCTTCCAAAGGAAGGGGGTGAGTGTCTTAGAGAGACTCTGAATCACAGAGAAGAATGGATGCAGACAAGGCAATCCATGTTTGAGAAACAAACTTTCTAACCTAGAGCTCTGCCTAGCTCCTAAACCCTAGTTCCTTAGCATCTGCTAGCAAGAACCTCCTCTCCAACTCTGGCAGTTGATCTTCAATCTCTGGATCTCCAATGGCTTCAACTTCACAAGTCTTCAGCTCTCCCAAGTCCCCAGACATTCCCAATACCCAAGCAAGCAAGCAATAATCCCCAGAGGGCACACCACACCAGACAATCAGATATACACAGAGTATTAATAGCAGTAGGGGAGTCCTGACTTTTCTCTAAGGGATCTAATAACTGCCCATAGCCCCTATAGTCCCATAACTAAACTAGTCAAACCCTAAGTCCTAAGGGAAAGAATCAAACTTCTTAAGTCATCACCTAAAAACCCTAGTTTGTTCTTGTTGTTCAAGCCTACATTAAGCACCTAAAATTAATTTCTAAAAATGGGAACTAAATTGTTTCTACAAGTTCAATATCTCATCTAAGCAACCTAAAAAGAATGAACAAAAAATATGAAAGCATTTAATAGAACAAAAATTAACAAAATCATGCATGAAATGAAGCTATTTAAAATGTCATTTATTTAGAAAATATGGGAAAAATGTCAAATAAAAATAAAAATGCAATTTTATTTAATGACAATTTTCTAGACAGAACCAAGAAAATATAGAAAAAACAACCACTAAAAAAGAGTGAATTTCCTATTTTATATGATTTTTTAAAGTTGGTAAAAATTAAAATGAATTAAAAACTAAATTGAATTAAAATGAGAGGGAGGGGTAAGAATAGCAATCACGCTCAGTTCAAAATCCAGGATGGGCCAGCAAACGGGGGTGCGCGTAGCAAGTTTGGTTAAGCCCAGAAAACTTCAGAATTATTAAAAATAAAAACAAGCAGGGGGTGCATTCAGCATTGGATTCACGTGCAAATGGAATTGGGCTCAGGTCACGGGGGTGTGGATAGCGAAACGACTTAGGCCCGCCCGTTTCATTAAATGAAACGGTGCGTTTAGGGCACCACTCTTCCCTCCAAATTCTGAATTAAACGCCAGCCACACGATGGCTCCTCAGGTCAATGGTCTAACACATAATGGACGCTCAGGATTGCGTCTTCTACATTGGATCATATGAGAACTAGGGTTTCCCTCCATGGCAGCCATGCACGAACCAACTTCAAGCTCTCGGTTCTCTCTCCACAGTGCACGAAACAACACGATCCAAACATGAAAAATACTCTAAATCTCTCCCTCTATACGTCTATGGCATTAGATTGTTCTGAAATTCAGCAAATCACTCAAACCGATCAAGACAAGTTCTGACTCCATGAAAATACACTAAGATGCATCACAATAATTCTCAACCAAACCTATACTAATCTACTCTATACATAATGGTGATCATTCTAAACTAACAAGCTAAGGTTATCATGCAAGATCCTACGAATTCTTGATCCAAACAGTTTGGTACACCTGTTATGAATTGTCTCTATTCAGCCTCAAATTCATCTAAACTAACCTCCTAACATCATAGACCATGAATATACTAGTAAAACTACCTAAATCTCCCTAGATTGAATAAGTTAGAAAGATTTGCACCTTGAGCAAGCTCTAATGGAGGCTGAGTAATCACGTGGATCCAGGCTCTTGTATGCTTCAATCTTGGTCCATTCTTGATATACTTGATTCTGTTTGCAATATTTGGATGAAACTTGGCTTGGATCTTGCTGTCCAATGGAAATTGCAATTTGTGTGTTCTTGATGGAAGTGCACGAAATTGAGCTCTAACCACCAAATCTTTGATTCAATTCTGATCCAGGATGATGATTGAATGTAGGAGGATCAATGTTGATGAGAATTGATGAAGATTTTGGGAAATTTGGAGGAAATTGCAATGAGAAAGAATGAGAAAACTTTGGGAAATTTTGGTGAAAAATGAATCCAACCCCTGCTCAATTCTGATTTCATGAATATATAGGGCTCAATGGACACTTCTAGATCCATCTTACAACTTCCCTTGCCTTCCAACTTTGATCCATTTTGGTTATGTTTCTTCAAATGCAAGTAACCATGAATAACTTTGATGTTTTCCACTAAGCTCAAAAATGTACTTGAACCATTGTTATTAGAATGTGTTTTGGACCCAAAATCATATATTGGAAGTCTCCATTTGGACTTATAAATCTCCCAAACCATTTTTCACCTTGACTTTATTCAAGTTATAAGCCATTTTAGTTCAAATTTTGACCAATCATGCAACTTCATGTTATGAGCTTTTCTAACAATTTGTGACCTTCTTTCTAGACTCAAAATGTCATTTGGAGCAAGTTTGATGTTGTAAGTTTTTCCATTTGAGGCCTCCTTGTATGAGTTTTGGACATAGGTTAAAATGACCTGTAATTCACAAATGACCAAAATACCCTTTGCTTGCCAAGACCATAAGTTGAGTTCCACACATCATATGAGGGCATTCTATACCATTATAGAAAGCTAAGACAATGAGTAACAATTCTTATGTTGACCAGAAATTCATTTGAAATCTCCTTGAGGGGTGAAAATTGCTTGGAAGTCAAGTCACTTTCACAGACAAAATTTCAGATACCTCAGATGACCTGTAACTTGCAAGGACCATAACTTGAGTTCTATAAATCTCCTTTATGTCTTCCACCACTCAAATTAAAGGTCTTGAGATCCTCTACAAGTTTCATGTTGGCCAAGAAGCCATTTGAAGCTAGCATTTTGACTTGTCTTGCTTGGAAATTTGACCTAAACTAGGGGATTTTACACAGAAACCCTAATTTAGAAACTCCTCTTCTCCTTGATTTCTCTTGAATTCTTCTTGGCATATCTCCATATCCTTCTTTACATGTCCAATGATGAACCCCACATCTCTCCACCAGACTTGAATGCCCCTTAAATCAGTCAATTGACCTAGGGTTGACCTAGGGTTGACCCAGATGAAACCCTAGTTGACTGCCTTCAGCTATAGCTCTTGTGCTCTCATCAATGACTTGTATCCTTCTTTAAATGACTTTCTAAGTCTCTCATAGTGTCTAGATTCTCTCCATGCCTTCAACTCACAGCTCACAACCCTCTTGCTGACCCTCAGATACCCTCAGCTAGGAGATGGCCTCAAGGCTTGATCTGTTGAACTCTTTGCTCTCAAATCCTTTTCTAATGACTTGAATGAGATTGAATTGGGATAATAACCTCTTGATAGGCTTCTAGAGATGAGAATAATGATTGGTCCCCCTGTTGTATGACTTGCTATGCTTATGCTATGCAGATGGTTAGTCTATGTACATGACTCTATATGCAAATGCTAATGATATCAAAACATAAACCAAGTGAATAAGGTTGAGCAAATTTTAGGGTGCAACAGGTAGAAAAAGTATTTTTAAGTCGGCTCCCTACCTGACTTAAGAAAAGGCGACATAACAAGTTTTGACTTGTTAAGTCTGATTATGAACTGACTTAACAAAGTCATGTTAAGTCGGTTGTTAAATTGGGTATGGTGTTAACCGACCTAAGAAGTGTTATTTTTTTTTAAATCAATGCTTTTTCTGTATCTGAATATATGCAGAAAACCTACATATTAACCAAACAATCTGATTTATAAAAGGGCAGTATGATTCAATGAAAGCCAACATTAACCTGAGTAAATAATTATGGTTTATTTATATAAAAATTAATGATTACATATCCATGGTTTCTCCGACAAGATAAGATTAAACAAGCTATATGCCAAATTATTAAAATAGTTAGTAACATAATTCATCTATATCTATGTATAATAAGTTAAATCTCATGAGTATAAACATAATTCAATCCACTAAAGTAGCAATGATCCCAACCATATTTTGACTTGAAACATTCAATTTAGGAGTCTGTAAACATATCTAAAAAGCATCTCTGGTTCTAAATTATGTCACCAATCTGTGCAGACACCTTTCCTTTGATGATCTTAAAACTAGCAGATGTACCACAATTCTGTAGAGTTGAAGATACCACCTAAAAACACAACCAACCAATCGAAACAAATCAAAAATTGACCACTAACTAAAAGTGACCAGAGATAGCACCCTTCATCACGTGACAGACTGGTCCAGAATAACCATTAAGGTATCGAATTTCTCCTGTTGAAGATACCATCCATGGAAGTATTTTTTGGTTTGACACTCTTGAAACTACCAATAACCTACAAGTATTTGTTGCTAGTTTATATAGACTGCTTAGCCCTGAACTGTAGCCGGTACGCTTTCTTGATTAATCACCGATGAAATGAATATAAATCCCTGTACATAATAATAAACTTATCAGCTAAAATTTTGAACGATATAAGAACCTATATATCCAAGATTTAGAAAAAAAGCATGTCAGTGCGATCTAAGCCGCGACATCATGGTTTTTGATATCTCATCAAACGCGGTTAAAGACGAGTCATAATCAATAATCTAAGTAAGAGAGAAAGAGGGAAAGGAACCTCTTCTGTACGGCTAATGGCGAATCCGAGCTTTGAGTCTTCTTCTTTTAGTTTGATCTCGATAGAAAGCTCTCCTTCGACATGAGCATACCATAATCGAACGGCACGAACAACGCCTATGTCTATTCCATGGTAATCCTCAAAGCCATAAAGGCTAGAATTTGCTAGGTTAGATAAGTCAGCAAGAGACCCTGCATTCACAGTCGACGAAGCTGTCTCACCAGATATCTGCCACAATACCATTTGCTTTCTCCATCATCAACTGGTATCGTGCTACAAACGTGATAGCTACCGAAGCTGTGACCTTATGACAAAACTGACCAAAAGAACCACAAGCTGAACTCCATACTGTTGCATTGTCTCCATTCTCAGCCAGGAACACCACCTCCATCGACGAAGCTCCCGCGCTCAAAACTATGTATGTTAGTGCCTAAGAAAGAGAACATAAAAATATTTCAATCTTTCTAATGCTATCTGCATGCTGAAATACATCTTAAAATATAAAGAGGACTAATTATGGAACCTGGTGGAGGAAGAAGAAAGTCCAAGTACGAGATATAGTAGGGCAGGGGACATCACCAGTTAGCAACAGGAGAAATGCAATTAAATATGTGAACCTGTTTGAACAAAATTATAATCACAAAGAACCATAGCATATAACAGGAGTAAATTTTACAATCTTAGCATAACTCTAATTTTATACACAACACCGCACTCGGGTTTTCAAATCCTATGCATAATTTCTTTTACAGAGCAGAACATTACAAATAAATTCATAAACATGGAGAAATATACGCTATAATGCAAAAGAAATAGTAGAACAAAGCTGACAGTTACCAGGATAAAACAAAGCAGGCCAGTGCCACCAGTTGAAAGATTTACGAGAATTTGAGAAATCATAAGAGACATTGCCGCAGTTAAACCAAGCGGTAGAGCTGGACTTCGAGGATACATGCACTGGTTTGGCGAGATAAACTGAATTTGATAACCCTGAAGAAGTTACACAGTATTAGCAGTAGCTACCATAAGAGTTCCATTCATGGCAAATTTTGGCACATCATAAGTTAAAATGTTAAAAGCTTAAAATAAACTAAGGGCTTGATAGCTTAATTGAAGTTCATAGCATAAGTGCTTATTAAAATAAGCACTAATGGAAAAGCTAGTATAAGCTATTTTTCTAACAACATATTACTATAAATTAATTAAAAAAAACCTTACATCTAACTCCATGTTCTGGTGTAAAACCATATCTATTTCAAAATTGGGAAAAAGAAAAGGACATTCAAGAAATTACATAAAATCAAAGACAAGATTCAACAAGTGAAATAAAAAACTTAATGAATGACACAAAGAATGTACTAAACATTATAGGTAAATTAAAATCTTCAAGAAAACAGTGAAATCAACCACAAGAAAAAGTGGTGGATCAATGCAAGAGATTAAAAGTGAATTTTTTGAGTAAACGAAAGTAAGAAGAAAAAAAAAGAAAAACCCTGATCCTTGTTGCTTCAGCAGCAAAGGCAGTTGCAGCTGATAAGAGCCCTAAGAAGCCCACAACGCAGCACACAACCACAACTTTTTTCTCCATTTTCTCTTCTCTCTCTCAATTTGGTTTTGTGCTTTTATGGTCTCTTTCAGTGAGAATAAATGTTGGTGAAAAGTGGCAGATATTTAGATTATGCTCCAAAATAGACAAAAAATAAAAAATCATAGTTAGTCCTCTTTATAAAAAGTCATAATTATGCTCTCAATTTTGTTACCGAAATACTCACATGTAAGATGTTTTCAGTAGAATATTTATATACCTGAAAGCTCCGAGGTCAGCGTAGGAGACAGATCCGTTATCATTTTCTTCGGAGTTCTTAAGCATTAGGACAAGAGCTGTAACACAAAGGCCAATGGGAAGTAGACGCAAGAAAGTTTCGGAAGTGTGTAGGAAGGTAGTTGTGTTACCTTCCAGCTCCTGATCACCAGTTGCAGTAACGGCAGGTCCCATCATAAGCTGCGTGGGAGATCTTGTAGCTGTAACTACAATACCAGTTTCTTTCTCCATCATCAACATAACATTCACATCACAATGTTCAACATCAAAACACAACAGCGGAACATAATGCTACTAAATTAAACTTACAAACTATTTCATTTCCCTCTCTAACAAGAAGAAAAATATCAGAAGAAAATACATCAAAGTTAATCGGATAGTTTGATTTATAAAAAGGCTCCTATCAAAAGTTCATTGAAGCACATGAATATAAAAGAGAGACAAACCTTGTTATACTACAATACTCTTTTGAAATCACCTGACTCCATAGCAAGAGGCAAAACATATCAT
The DNA here is from genome assembly GCA_963859935.3 of Lathyrus sativus. Lineage (NCBI taxonomy): Eukaryota > Viridiplantae > Streptophyta > Magnoliopsida > Fabales > Fabaceae > Lathyrus > Lathyrus sativus. The sequence continues at coordinate 4,138,380 of OZ012739.1, read as the reverse complement.
TGAATGCTTCAAACTAGACAAAATGCAAAATATACCCAACCTAGCATAATTAGGGGCTATTATTAAGGAATACACTTATTATCAGTGGCAGTGTATTAATAAATGCTAACCAATATCTTATCTAGCATTATCAGATATGTAAACCAACCATAAAATAAGGCCCAATTGGCTATGAACTAGTAATGATAATAGAGTTAAAAACAATTATTGAATAACTATACATACCACTTCCTGTATCAAGTGCCACCATGAACTTCACTCCAGGTGTTCCTAGCTCAACTGTTGTATAATGTAAACTGTATTCAAAGAACACAAGCAAAAAAAGAAGTTAAATAAAGAAAATCAAGTAACCAATTCCAAGAACAAAGACTAATCAAAACAGTTTCCAAAATCATCACCTTCTAAAAAAGGGTTAGTTAAATTTAAATCTAAATACAAACCCATTTAGTTTCTTTACTTTCTTATTAACTTCAAAACAGTTAAATTTTATTCCAAAGGTGAAAATGATAAAAATTGTATTTTTAATATGAAAAATAAAATGAGAAAGAGGAAAAGGAAGAGGGGTTTACAATCTGAGGGAGCTGATACGGAAGGTGTAATTTCCGTTGGAGAAAGCAAGACCAGCGTCGAATTAGGAGAGTTTGCGGCCGCGGAGGAAGCGGTCGCGGTCAGCTAACTCGGCGTAATATTCGAGGGTACCTTTCTTCCGGCCATCGATGAGAAGGAGAGGGTGCGGAGAGGGACTATTTCTTGACAGGTTCGGAGTAACGGTGGTGCATCGTAAAGGTGAAAATGTGGGCATCATAGTAGTTCCAATGGGACAACAGCAAGATGACTAAGGTGATGATGATTTTGCAGAAACTGAGCATTTTTGTTCTTCACTTTGCAAAAACCTAAAATCCCTGAAAGAAGAAGAAGAGAAAGAGAGGATCTTGGTGTGTGATGTGAAAGAGAGTGAGATCTTGTGAAACCCTAACAAGAAAAAGAGTTTGCATTTTTATGAAGGGTATTCTTTTGGATTCCCGCAGAATACACATCAGAATTTAATTTGTTAAAATTAAATAAAACGTATTAGGTCAGGTGGGCAATATTTGACTTAATAAATATGTTTCTTAAGTCAGTTAGTGAACACAGGCGACTTAAAAAATTTAATACGAATTATATTTTTTCTTTAATTTTTTTTAAAATCAGTTCTAAATGTAATTGACATAACAATGTTATAAATATTTGCGAAATTGCCACCGCATCACTTCTTAAGTCAGGTGGCAGGTGAACTGACTTAACAATCTCTACTATAAAGATATTTTTGTACTAGTGATCACTCGAAGTATCTGGTTTAAAGATCATTCATAATAATTTTTCCAACAAGGAGAAATCTAAATCATTCTCCAAAGAGAATTCAAAAACAGTGATTTGACCACTCAAAATTATTTTTCAAAAAAAGAGAAAATTAAATAATTTTTCAAAGAGAATCTACAAAACAACACTTGATTCTCAATTCATCAAGTAGATCGAAAAGGGTGGGAGAAGTTCGCGCTTTGACAATTCAAAAAATGTAGAGTATGCAGAGTGAGGAAGAGAAAATTCAAAAGAAATTTTTGGTGTGTTTTAGTGTGAAACATATTCATTCATTATATAATAAAGTAGGTTAGTCAAGAAATATAATCTAAGCAATGTTAGACTAGAAGTAAAACTAAACATTTTTAAGATTGTACATAAACATAGACACCTATGACTAAAACATTTATGTAGCAAGTAGGATTCCGATTCAACAAGAGTGACACAATTGTCTTGAACTATTTACCATGCATCAAACTTGCAGACAACCTTTTCTTAATATCTAATAAGTACCTGTTTTAATATCTATGTGCATCTATCTCAATTTAGTGAAGGCTCTAGGATTTGAAATTTCAAAGGAACCGACCTAAGTTCCACAATCACACAGGTGAGTCTATTAAGAGTACTTCTGAAGATAGGTACTCCTAGATACAAAGTATAGATCTAATTAAGTGTATCTATTATCTCAGCGTCTTATTGCTTAAGAATTCATGTTTTTCTAATAGAAAAGTACCCTTTTTTGTCTCGTATCTTAACCTCAGGGTTCATTTTTGTCCCTTAATTTTACAAAGGTCAATATTGGTCCCTTAACTCTTCAAAATGTTCCATATTAATCCTTTTGTCCTATTAGCAGGAAAAAAATTCAAAAATCAGTCGCTAAATTCGTCGTTAATTAGACAAAAAGGACTAATTTGAAACATTTTGAGGAAAATTCAAAAATCAGTCGCTAAATTCGTCCATATTAAGCCTTTTCTTATTTATACTGGCATTGTCATCTCATATTACACATAATTTATTAATACCCATTAAGCCTTATTTCTGGGATCTCCAATTTATTAGGTCAGTTACCATCATGAACCATTCATTTCTCTATAACTATTAGTCTCATCTTCTTACAAGATCCACTCATACAACTCCTTTGTAGATACATTCTCCGACAATAGTTGTATATGTTATCCTTTCAAACTCTGTCATAGAGTGAGTCACGATAGTCTGTTCCTTCAATTTCTAAGATACAACTCCTCCAACTATATTAACTATATAGCCAAAAGTTGCTTTAAAATCATCTGATAAGATATTATAATTTGCATCATTGTATTCTTAATGTACATCAAGAAATCTCTAATAATTTATACCGAGATTCATATATAAGGCATAAGGCCTCGTTTCTTAACTTTACCATCCCAGCAGGCACATTAGAACAACATAAGGATTGTCAAGGTTCCTGATTCTCACTGGCTATTGTGTTTTTATGCTTTTCAAGATGGAAAATGAGTTATTTGGTCCGTGAACCTTTGTGGACAAATGTGACTTTCATTGCAACTATCTTTCTAGTATAGCATTTAAACCATAAACACTAAATGTAATTAGGATTGTGCTTGGTACTCGTGCTCTTTCCATTTATGTAATTACCTTCCTCGTGAATAATTTCAATTATTTAGATCCCCAAATCAAGTTGCCGTTGTAGCTCTGCATCATAAATAATTTTCTACAGTATGCGATTGGCAATAGTGATCCACCATCCACACACAATTAGGTAGCACCATCTCTGCAACATATTTTTCCTTTTACCATTTCATCCGATTATGAAAAATTGTTTGTTATCATCATTGGGATTCAACATAAGAAAATAGAACATAGTAAAACTACAGTAAAAAAATTATTAAAAAAAACTAGATTAAAAATAACCAATTTTTGTTAGGAATGACATTACTGAGTGGAAAAATAACTTACTAGTAAGGTTCAAATATCCTTTGAAGTTTGAGATATTTTGAAAAACCAAAGTCTTTAATAGTTAGGATTTGAGTCATAAAAAATTAGATTCATAAGATAGAAAGGGGAAAGTTAAAGGAGAGGTTTTACATGTTGAATGAAGCTTTTACGGGGAAGGAGAACTCGTAGTTGAAGGAAGCACATTTATGAAGCAACAAAGAGTGCACAAATATAATCAATAGCAAAAAATTACACAGAGGATAAGAATTCTCGTATAATGGGAAAAGTGGTTCAGGTTTTGGAGGAGAATCATTCACACAGGATAAACAAGCTCCGATTGAGGGTTTGGAAGAAGGAAAAGTGGATTTGGAAGAAGGAGAAGCAAGTTCTGATCGAGGGTTTCTGAGATATAGGATATTTATGATTTGGGAGAGAATAATTTTTTTAGTGATTTGGAGGGAATAAATTTTACTTTAAGCGCTTAATGAACTTTCACTTTTTTTTGCTTTAATCCAAAGACCTCTATTCGATTCTAAGATGAAACTTATTTTACAAAACAAGAACGGCCTTATATAATAAATCTTTTATTAAAATAATTAAAATTATGTTAGAATTGTTTTAAATTGTTGTTAATAAAATCTGTTCTCTTTGTTATCTATTAGAACGAAAATATGGTCTTATGCTCCTCTAAATCAGGAATTTCTTCATGTCATCCGTGGTGGGCACTTGGATGACCTCACGATTGAACTTTTCAATATAATCTCTGAGAGGCTCGTTCTTCCCCTAGACAATGGCCTCCAAGGCCGCCTCTGTCTTTGGGTGGACTCTTTGGCCGGGCCCTTAGTCTGGAGGAGCCCGCAGCGGCTTTGGTCTTTTTTTGAGTCGGGGAGCATCACTCCTCTCGGGGAGGTGACTTGCCCCTCTTGTAAGAAACCGTCTGTTGGGATCGTTCCAGCCGGGGGCGGCGTCTTGCCGGTCGGGGGGACGAGCTTCTGGAATCTTCTATGTACCGTGTTCTCAGTAGGGGAGGAGAGAGGCTAATGGAAGTCGGGTGATGGTGTCTCCGCAGGGGAGAGAGATTGACAGAGGTCTGTTGATGATGTCTCTGTGGGGGAGGAGAAGGACTGGGAGAAATCGGGTGAAGGTGTTTCCACTAGGGAGAGCGCGACGGTTGTTCTCTCTCGAGCATCCCTGTCTGTTTGTTCTGCCCGAAGATCATCAAGTTGGTTTGATTGATCGCCGCGAACAGAGCCGTGACGGTAGGATCGACGCCTGCTGAAATCAGAATGGGCTAGTAGACAGTCAGGCTGTCAAAGCGCGGGACGACGTTGAAGGTCGCGTCCTCAGAGGAGGAGGAGGCGGTATGTGCGTCCCTCTGGTGATCTTCTTCATTGTGGACAATCACGTTGGGGTCGCGACCGTCCCCGTTGGAGAATGGGGTAAAGGCGGATCCCAGTGCATTGTCGTTACGAGGGCTAACCATGATGGAGATGAAATTGTTGGAAGTTGCTTTGGTCCCTAAGATGCTATGTGGAGAAAGGAAAAGGGACGGAGAGGCAAAAATTTCCCACAGACGGAGCCACTGATCTCACCTGATCAGAAAGAATCAATGGCCTGCCACGCGTCTTTGGATTTCTGTTTTTACTGGTGTTGTGGAGAGAAAGAGGGTGTACCTGCAAGACACTCCGATGCTTAAGTGAGTAAAGGATCAGAGAGAGTAAGGAAGTACAAAGGTTAGGTATGAAGAAGAAGTTACCTGACTCTATAGTGAAAGAGAATATTTATAGTGTGCCCCCAATGCAGGGTCAACGATTATCTTGTATTAGGCCAGACTGACAAGTCCAACCCAAGTAACTGACAGGGCTTACGTGGCGTAGCGAAGACCAACATGTTGTTTTCGCCCTGGATCAACTGCCCTGTGATCTCCAGATGGTGGGTTGACTGAATCTATCAGAGGTGGGTAGTTGTCGGATGACGTGTCCCCGCGTGGGAGACGTGATGTCCTCTTCCCAACGTATCTGTCATGTTGAGGCTTGTGCCCGACGGAGGAGGATTGATTCTTGTTGGACCTCGTCCCCATAGTATTGGGTTGGGTCTACCAGGATGAGGGGCATATCCCGACCCAGTGCAGAACAAAAACCTTTCATTTTTTAATGATATCATTTAAAAATGTGAACAAGAAATTATTTCTTAGTAGCAGAGGGTCAAGAAAGATAGAGTTAATACCAAACGATGGAATAGAAAGTAATGGACACCAATTGTCGCAAGGACAATACATTATTTCTTAGTAGCATAGGGACAAAGAAAGATTGAGTTGATACCAAACGATGGACACAAATAGTGGCAAGGACAATACGCGGTAGTTACATGCAAGTGGATCCTAAACTTGTTGTAAGGAATGCAACTTGCAAAATCATAATTACAGTGAGGGTACATGTTTGAATAATCAACATAGAAGGTTATGTCTTTTAGGGAAGCAATTATTGGCATATAATAAATGACATAGATTCAAGCACATGACTAGTATAAAACTCTGTTATCCCATACATGTTATGCACACACAAATCACAAGTTAGAAATATGGCCTCCTTTTTCCAATCCTTACAAGTGTTGTTCCTTGCTTCCCTTATCCTTCTTCCTCATGGCCTTTCTATTTCTATTCCACCCGCTCTTCGTGATCGTCTTCCTGATCTTGCTCATGGGCTTCCTGATCTAGTTCATCGTTTTACTCCTCCCCATCATCCACTTTATGCATCTTCAACCCGTTCTTACAAACCACCAACTGATTATAAGCCACCATATCATAGAAAAATTCCAGTAGATAACATTCATATCTAAATCATGCATGCAACAGGCATATTAATATATATTCTATTAAATAAGTGGTGTTGTTTAGCACTTAGTACTTATGGGGTTAATCACTTCGTTTTATATCTATTTTCATTCTGTACCTGTTTACCAAGTTAGGAGAGCATTATATAAATCCTGGGAGAAAGTTGTGCTTTGTGCTCCTATTTTACAAATAAATAAAGTTTATGCTTTTCAGATTGTGTTGGTAATCTTTTATCTTATATTATAATCTTGTTTTAAGATTTGGGATGACAATGGGTAGGTTTGAATTTGTATAAGGAATTATAGTATCCGTTCTCAACTTTATGGTTTAAAAAACTCTTCATACGGAATACGTATTTGCGTGAACATCAATGTTTATATTTATACCTGGACTCTATGAGTATTTAAGTATCCATATTCATATTCGTGTATTTGTATTTTTAGTAAAAATTAACCGATCAATTATAATTTATCATATAATTTTAATTTTTTGACAATATTTAAAAAAACTGAGGATGTTATTGTTGAGTTTATTTTAAAATGCAAAGAAATTTAATTGTAATGTATTTAATAAAATTGTTAGATTAACATACGTACATAATAATGAAAATAAAAATATATAAATATGTATTGTGCGGATTGATTACTAAAATATTCATATCCATTTATTTTGGTGGATAATCGCCCGTATAAATTTGCAAGTATCCACATTATACATGAATACAATAACCATTCCTATTTAAAATATTTAGAATACACATTATAGAAAATACAATTAATACTGTACATTACTTATATTTATTAAAATACTATTTGCTCATTGTACTTCACTACAACAATTTTAACATATAGTAATGTCTTTTTAATATTTATTTTTAATAAAGTGTTATTGATTTTTTTTACGTATTTATTATTTTTTTTTCTTATTTTGAATGATGTGACGTTGTTAATTATCTTTAAGTTGAACAAAATATAAAAATATTTAAATTGAATTAATAACAAACAATAATGCAGTACAAATTATTAATATGTAATTCTAAATATATATTACATATTCTCAAAAATCAACAATGTCGACAGACACAATATTTATCATGTATTTCATTACATAAAATTTACAATCTTATCCACTTGGTTGTTTCTTCGTGTACAAATAAATTTTATATAATGAGTAACAATAATATACACAAAACACATATAATTAGATTAATAAATATCACAAATATTACACTTACTGTAGTGGTATAAAATTTGAGGTTTTTTCCAAGCCCGTCAAACAAAGTGGATCCCTCCACAACTCTCTATATTAAAAACAATTTAAACATTACACATTAATCACAAAATTGCATAAAATATATATTACTATTCACATAAATTATAAATTTACTTAGAAACTACACGTTTCATCTTTGAGTCAAACTATTTGCCTAAGAAATATAAAACAATAACCATACTCTACTTAGGACATTTAATAATCCACTACTAATGACCATTGTTTAAACCACGTTTGATTGATTCGTTAAAAAATATGTATTATATAGCTCCAATAATTCTTAATGATTTGATTTATTTATTTCCGTATAGAAATTATGCGTGTACCTAAATGGTAAAATAAAGATTTTATACCGTTTTTAATCCAGTATCTTAACCTCGAGGTTCATTTCGCTTCTTTAACTTTAAAAAGGTCCACAATGGTCTTTTAACTCTTCAAAATGTTCCCTATTAGCTCATTTTATCTAATTAACGATGAATTTAGCGACTGATTTTTGAATTTTTCTATCACAAATAAGACAAAAAAAGACTAATATGGAACATATTGAAGAGTTAAAGGACCAATATGGACCCTTTTTAAGTTAATGGGCCAAAAAGGTTAAGATACGAGATCAAAAAAGATATTAAGTCCAAAACAAAATTCAAATATTGAAGTGAGTCTTAACATTAAAAGTACTTATATGCACCAATTTAACTTGACATTAACATAAAAAATGTACTTATGTGCGTCACAGTTCGAGTATTAGTTGAATATAGAAACGTCTATATTTAAGTTATGGTATAAGTGAACAAACATGTCATCTTTAATATTCATGATTACCCATACCAATCTTTTTAAAGAATCTTGATGAGGAAATGGGTCTTGTTTTGGGTCAGTGTGGCTGAACTATATTCTTTTGTACTCACACCATCAAAAACCACTTTTTTGGAAATTCAATTACATTTTAATTCTTTAGAGGATTACCCCCATCACTGTCAATTTCAGCATTATAAAAACACTTGCAACATCTAACACATAATGTTATAAGACCTTAAACAGATGCAACCCACAAAACATAATTTTAAGAAGACAAGCAACAAAACAAAAGTTTTACATATAGTCGCATCTCGAAAAATATAATCATTTATGAAGCGTTCGCGAGCTTGTGCAAAATGATTGAATAGAGTCACCATCGAACATTATATTTTCCAAAGAAGGAAATTAAAAATATCGATAAAATCCTTGAAATAAAAAGAAGAGGAGGTCGCAACTTTATTCAGGTTCAGAAACCGATTATGCAAGGGGAAGGTATTAACATCTTGTATTATATATATATATATATATATATATATATATATATATATATATATATATATATATATATATATATATATATATATATATATATATATATATATATATATATATATATATTTATATATATAGACACACACACACACACAAACACACACACATAGAATAATATCAAACAAGTGTTATTATTTGGTATTAACACCATCATAAGTGCCTATTGGCATGATTAACATACTTGACCATTTACAAACATAAAAGAACAACAATGGTACAAGTTATGGAAAGTGCCAAACAATAAATATTTAGGATCTAAGTACAATATCCATCATTCTACAAATTATACATCGAAAGAAACCACAATCTAAGCTTCCCTTTAGACATCCATGCATAGCTTCAATTGTAAATCAAACCTGCAAACAATACCTGAAAACCAATAATAATAATAATAATTATGAGGTGAGATAATAATCTCAGTGAATTCCCCTATATTATGGGTTCACTCAACTCTTCAAGGTTCTAGTCGTTTTCTAACTCAAGTCGGAAGGGAAAGGGATAAGACTTGAGTTCACAAAATTCACAATGCATGAAAACATGTCTCTTGAGTTCATCAAATCAAACTATCACTAGTCGGGAACCATACCAAGGCATCCACTTTTCTCGTCCTCTTCTACGTATAGAACTTTGGAAATGGGCCATTGAACCTTCGGCTTTCATGAGCATTACAAGCTCCTATTTGGGACTCTAATCTACTTGGTTGCACATATGGGACTTTAACCCACATGGTTGAGCATATGAGATTCTAACCCACTTGGTTGAACAAATGAGAATCTAACCCACTGGGTTGGTGCGAAGTATCAGTGCATTCATCCTAATGTTACTCCCTATAGATATATTGACTTGAGATGGCACAACCAATGGATGTTTCTGACTAGATAAAATAACACAATCGTGATTGTATTCGACAATCACAAGGTGACCATATTCACCTTAATCACATAAAAATACCACATGTTCCATACAATTTATCTCACTCATACTATGGTGAGCATTCATGCATGACACACACTTGGGTATTATATGGCATGAATGTCAGCTTCTAGTGTTATCTAAATCAAACTTGTAATCTATTTTTCTTTCTAATCCATTTATTTTGTTATAAGTTTAGGTTTTCTCACATATATTTATATGCTTTTAAGCATGATATCACATAACTAAACATTCAATCAATATACATATATGGCGTAATATAATATCATACATACTCCACACATATGGTATTACAACATATCAAACATATAACTAACTATAGAAGTTCACATACACATTAAGGCATATAAACCAACCATAGAAGTTGTGCTTTATGCTTCTATTTTACAAATTAGTAAAGTTTAAGTTTTTTAGATTTTGTTGGTAATCTTTCATCTGTTCATATTACTTATATACCCATCTCATATTATAATCTTTTTTTTAAGATTTGGGATGGCAGTGGACAGGTTTGGGTAAGGTATTATAGTACCTGTTATCAAATCTGTGGTTTAGAAAAATTCTCATACGAAATTCATATTCGTGTGGATATCAACGTTTAAATTCATATACGTACCCTATTGTATCTAAGTACCCATATTCGTATGTGTTTATCCGTATTTCTAATAAAAAATGATCTATCAATTATAATTTATCATCATTTTAATTTTTTTACAACATGTAAAAAAAATTATGGATATTATTATTGAATTCAAAAATGAATAAATATTTATTTTAAAATGCGTAGAAATTTAATAGTAATGTATTTAATAAAATTGTTAGATTAACATATATATCTATATATCATAATGAAAATAAAAAAAATAAAAATATGTATTGTGCGGGTATAACGCGGGCTAGGTATTAAAATATCTATACTCATACTCATATTCGCTTATTTTAGTGGATAATTACCCGTATTTGTATCCATTTTGCAAATTTTTATCTTATCTGTTGCGGATAAATTTTGCGAATATCCACATTATAAGTGGGTACAATTGCCATTCCTATTTAAAATATTTATATACATATTATAGAAAATACAATTAATATTGTATATTACTTATATTTATTGAAATACTATTTGCTCCCTCGTTGTACTTCACTTCAACAATTTTGACATATAATAATGTCTTTTTAATATTTATTTTTAATAAAGTGTTGTTAATTTTTTTACATACTTATAATATTTTTAGAAAAAAACCACTATTGAAAAAGGTGTTTAATCAGAGTATAAAAAAATGAATTACAAAATTTGTAACAAATAAGATTAGCACTAATTTACAAAATTGCGGCTTTACAAATATTTAGTTACGATCAAATTGTAATTTTGCTACAGAGATTTAAAGTGTGCTAAAAAATATTAACTATGATTTTACTGTTGTAAAAAGACATATCAAAATTCAAAAGCATAAGTTTAATCAAACATTTCTTCGAAAATTATATATCACATCAGTTGATATAAGAGTTTTATTATAGTTGGTAGTTCGTAGTGATAAAAAAATTCACTACATTTTACTACAGACTAATGATTGAGTTGAAAAATTAAATAGTGCGGCACTTTTATTTCATGTGTGAAACTTATAAAATATATATTTTTAATTATAAAATTATTTTTATTATAACCTGTATTTTTTATACTTTTACCATAAATAAAATATGATACCAAAATATGTATCAAAATGTGAAACAAAATTATCCATTATACCAAAATGGGAGGCATCATATATAAAAATGTTAACTAAACTTATACATTATTTACATCAATATCAATATTGTAAACAAATTAAAAAATCAATATAAACAAGCTTACAAATTTCACGGAAGCAAGACACCCAACATGAATGGACATCTTTTATGTCTTCATCAACTCTGTATATTTAAAAGAATTTAAATTTTACACATTACTTGAAAAGTCACAAAAAATAATATATTACTAAATCACATAAATTATAAACTTACTTAGAAATTACACGTTTCATTGTTGAGTCAAACTATTTGCCTAAGGAATATAAAACAATAAAGTTTTCTTGAAGCAGATTTCTGCCCATCTGATGTGAGAAAGGCCGTTTTCAGCTGCGACGGTAACAAGTGCCCTGGCGTCGATGGCTTTAACTTTAGATTTATCAAATCTTGCTGGGATATTATTGGTCAGGATTTCTCGAACTGCATCCTGGAATTCTTCAAGACAGGAGTACTCACTAAGATGTTTGCGTCATCTTTCATATCGCTGGTGTCGAAGATTTCTAATCCTCAACAGTTTGAAGACTTCAGACCAATTACTTTGGTTAGCTGTATAACTAAGGTTATATCTAAGATGCTTGCTTTTAGATTGAGCAAGGTAATTCACAAACTTGTTTCTCCATCCCATACAACTTTCATCCCGGGTCGGCAAATTTATGACGGGGTTCTATTGGCTAATGAAGTAGCAGACTATGCCAAGACGTTTAACAAGGCTTGTGTGTTTCTCAAAGTCGATTTCGCTAAAACCTATGACTGTGTCGACTGGTCTTACCTTGATGAAATGCTAGTCAAGATGGGTTTCAGTTCTAATTGGATGAAATGGATTCGAGGCTCTGTTTTTAATAGTTATACTTTAATCCTTATAAACGGAAGTCCCTCGATAGATTTTCGGGTTGGAAGAGGTCTTAAGTAGGGAGATCCGTTGGTGTCGTTTCTGTTCGCCATTGTAGCTGAAAAGATGGCTTGTGTTGTTAGAGCGGCGGCTGCCGGTAATCTGTTATCAGAATTTAAGATTAACGGTTAGCCCACTGTGAACTTGTTACAGTTCGCAGATGACACCCTGCTTATAGGAGATGCTTCGACCTCTAATATTTGGATTTTCAAGGCTATTCTGCGTGCTTTTGAATTGAGTTCTGGCTTGAAGATTAACTTCTCTAAAAGCTGCATTTATGGGATAGGAGTTGAATCTGATTTTCTTGCTGCTGCAGAAGGTTTTCTGCACTGTAAATCTGGTAGGCTTCCTTTCACTTTCCTTGGCCTCTCGGTTGGAGGTAACCATCGCAGTCATTCTTTCTGGACCCCGATCCTAACTCGGTTGAGGAGCAAGCTCTCTAATTGGGCTGGGAGAAATTTGTCGATGGGAGGTAGAGTATCCCTCATTAACTCGGTTCTTGTTAACATGTCTATTCATCCCTTGGCATTTTTCAAGGCTCCTAAGAAAATTATAAATGATATTATTACGATTCAACGGTGTTTTCTTTGGGCTGGGAACTCCAGCAAAAAATTCATATCTTGGGTTTCATGGAATTCTATTTGCAAAACTAAGGAGCACAGAGGCTTAGGTATTAAACATGTTGGCCATTTTAATAGTGCCCTTTTAGCAAAATGGTTGTGGAGATTTCAAAGAGGCGGTAACTAAATTTGGAGAAAGACTTTAAATCTCAGATACGATAACTTGAGTTTGAAGGTGCAAACTTATGCTGATGCTAGCAGCCCGAAGTCTGACTCAACCTGGATGAAGGATATTCTATCAATCATCAGATCACATGTGGATTTTTGTAAGTTCACGACTAGCACTATTGGAGATGTTCGTGACACGGCGTTCTGGAAATCTATTTGGATTAGAGATTTGCCTCTTAAAAGTAGATTTCAGTGTCTGTTTCAGGGATGTTCCAAGAAATTTGCGAGTGTTAGTCAGATGGGAGCTTGGGAGGACGGTATTTGGGTCTGGAACTTGAGAGATACGTTGCTAGATGCGGTCTCCAGTTTTGAACCAGAGTGGTCTGAGAGTAAGATTGTCTTGGATCAGATTGCAGCTAACGGTAATGTCGATGATAATTGGAAATGGCTTCTTGATGACTCTTTGTTGTACAAGGTTAGTTCATTCTATTCTGTTCTATCATCTTCTGCCTCTGATTACGATGTTCAAAGAGATAGCGATATCCTTCTGGAGGTTCTTTGGAAAACGGTTCTTCTGGCAAAAGTTCAAACTTTTTGTTGGAGGATGGCTCTTGATAGATTACCTACTAAATTTAACTTGTTGAAAAGAAGGGTGATTTTTGATCCCCATTATACGGATTGTGCGTTTTGTTCAAATTGCATTGAGGATAGTTCTCATCTTTTCTTCACGTGTTCTAAATCCTTGATGGTCTGGAATAAGATCTGCGTTTGGGTAGATATAGGGTGTATATCAGAGTATAGTTGTCACCTTCATGCGAATGCTTGGAACTCGAGTCTTTCGGGCCGGTGCAAAGAGAACAAGATTAACTCTATTTGATTTATATCTTGCTGGATTTTATGGAGGGCTAGAAATAAAATTTTATTCAATAATGAAACTATTGATGTAGACGACATTGTTATCGACATTCAAGTTTCATCGTTGAACTAGTTGATTCTGGGAAGGAAGGATAGTAAGCATTGTAGTCTATACGATTGGTTTAAATTTCCGTTTGATTTTTTGTAACTATCTTAAACTTGATGTTATTTGTTTCCCTGTTGTCTTGAGATTTTCTTAATCTCTTTCTAATATTATTTTCCTATAAAAAAAACCATACCCTACTTAGGACATATAATAATAAACCACGTTTGATTGATTCGTTAAAAAATATATATTATATGGCTCCAATAATTCATAATGATCTGATTTATTTATTTCCGTATAGAAATCATGTGTGTACCTAAATGGTAAACAAGGTTTAATACAATTTTTAGTCCTTTATTTTAACCTTGAGGATCCATTTGGTCTCATAACTTTAAAAAGTCCCATGTTGGTCCTTTAACTCTTCAAAACGTTCTATAGTAGTCCTTTTTGTCTAATTAACGATGAATTTATCGATTGATTTTTGAGTTTTTCCATCACAAATAAGACAAAAAAGACTAATATGGAATATTTTGAAGAGTTAAGGGACCAACATGGATCATTCTCCATATGGTATAAATATCACTGGAAGTATCTGGTTTAAAGATCAGGCATAATAATTTTTCCAACAAGGAGAAATCTAAATCATTCTCCAAAGAGAATTCAATAACAGTCATTTGACCACTCAAAATATTTTTTCAAACAAAGAGAAATTTAAATAATTTTTCAAAGAGAATCCACAAAACAACACTTGATTCTCAATTCAACGAGTAGAAAGAAAAGCGTGGGGGAAGTTAGCGCTTTGACAATTCAAAAAACGTAAAGTATGCAGAGTGAGGAAGGAAAAATTCAAAAGAAATTTTTGGTGTGTTTTAGAGTGAAACATATTCATTCATTATATAATAAAGTAGATTAGTCAAGAAATATAATCTAAGCAATGTTAGACTAGAAGTAAAACTAAACATTTTTAAGATTGTACATAAACATAGACATCTATGACTTGAACATTTATGTAGCAAGTAGGATTCCGATTCAACAAGAGTAACACAATTGTCTTGAACTATTTACCATGCATCAAACTTGCAGACAACCTTTTCTTAATATCTAATAACTATCTGCTTTAATATCTATGTGCATCTATCTCAATTTAGTGAAGGCTCTAGGAATTCTTATTTCACAGGAACCGATCTAAGTTCCACAATCACACAAGTGAGTCTATTAAGAGTACTTCTGAAGATAGATACTCCTACATATAAAGTATAAATCTAATTAAGAGTTTCTATTATCTCAGCGTCTTATTGCTTAAGAATTCATGTTTTTCTTATGGAAAAATACCCTTTTTTGTCCCGTATCTTAACCTCGGGGTTCATTTTGGTCCCTTAATTTAAAAAAGCTCAATATTGGTCCCTTAACTCTTCAAAACGTTCCATATTAGTCCTTTTTATCCTATTAGCAAAAAAAATTCAAAAATCAGTCGCTAAATTCGTCGTTAATTAGACAAAAAGTTCTAATTTGAAACGTTTTGAGGAGTTAAGAGACCAATATGAACCTTTTAAAAGTTAAGGGACTAAAATGAATCCTGAAGTTATGATACGAGACCAAAAAAGGTGTTAAGTCTTTTCTTATTTATACTGGCATGGTCATCTCATATTACTCATAATTTATTAGTACCCATTAAGTCTTATTTTTGTGATCTCCAATCTATTAGGTCGGTTACCATCATGAGCCATTCATTTCTCTATAAGTATTAGTCTTATCTTTTTGCATGTATTAAAGACTTTATCTCATATTAGTCCTTTTGTCAAATGATCGGTTAAATTTTCGACTTTCTCTCATATTAATCCTTTTGTCAAAAGATCGGTTAAATTTTCATCAATTCTTACAAGATCCACTCATACAACTCCTCTATAGATACATTCTCCGACAATAGTTGTATATGCTATCATTTCAAACCTTGTCATAGAGTGAGTCACGATAGTCTATTCCTTCAATTTCTAAAATACAACTCCTCCAAATATATTAACTATATAGCTAAAAGTTGCTTTAAAATCATCTGATAAGATATTGTAATTTGCATCATTGTATTCTTAATGTACATCAAGAAATCTCTAATAATTTATATCGAGATTCATATCACTACGTCAGAAATCACTTTTAGCAGCGCATAGAAAGACAGCGCTTTTTACAAAAGCGCTGCTAAAGGGCCATAAAAAAAAAGAAAAAAAGCGCCTACCTAAGACAATGCTTTTAAAAAAGCGCTGCTAAATGGTGGGTCTAAGAAAGCGCTTTTAAAAAGCGCTGCTAAAGGGGGGCCCTAAGAAAGCGCTTTTTAAAAGCGCTGTTAAAGGGGGACCCTTAGAAATTGCTTTTTATATAAAGCGCTGCTATATGGAATTGATAAGGCACCCTATGAAAGCGCTTTTAAAAGCGCTGCTAAAGTCCTTTAAAAGCGCTGCTAAAGGTATTCATATTATAATTTTAAAATACCCTCCAGAATTTTAATAGAATCAGAACAGTCACACTAACTATTTCTTCTTTCTCTGGCGAACGAAAACATGAACCAACCACCCACTGTTCATCGTCCGACCATCGCCTTCTTCCGTCCGATCATCCTTCCGACCATCACCGACCGTTCACCATCCGTTTTTGAGTTCATCCATCCGTCTGCATTGCCGGTCCACCATTATTACGGTACGTGAAGCTTGCTCTGCTTTTCTTGTTTTTTTTTTTATCTTTTCACCATTGTTGTTCTGATGATATAGATGGTTTTATATAGATGGTATTTGAACATAATAGATGGTTTTATATTGTTGTTGTTGTTGTTTTTGTTGAAGGTTTTGTGTTATCTGAGTTATTGAAGGTTTAGTGTAAAATATGATATTGAAGGTTTTGTGTTATTTGTTGTTGCCGTTGTTGTTCTGATGGTTTTTGTTGTTGGTTTATGTAAAATATGATATTGAAGGTTTATGTAAAATATGATATTGAAGGTTTAATATGATATATGAGATATATATGATATTGTTGTTGTTGTTGATGTAAAATATGAGATATTTGAGTTTTTTTTGTTGTTGTTGTTGTGTTATTTGTTGTTGTTGTTGTTGTTGTTCTGATTGTTTTTGTTGTTGTTGTTGATATATATATATATATATATATATATATATATATATATATATATATATATATATATATATATATATATATATATATATATATATATATATATATATATATATATATATATATATATATATATATATATATATATATATATATATATATATATATATATATATATATATATATATATATATATATATATATATATATATATATATATATATATATATATATATATATATATATATATATATATATATATAGTTTAATATATGATATTTGATATATGATATTTGATGTTTTTAGTGTTATTGAGATATATTTGATATTTGATATTTTATATAGTTTAATATTTGATATATGATATTTGTTGTTTGTTGTTGTTGTAAAATATGATATTTGTTGTTTGTTGTTGTTGTAAAATATGAGATATAGTTTATATTTGATATAGATTGTGGTTGTTGTTGTTTAATATGATATTTGTTGTTGTTGTTGATGTAAAATATGAGATATATATATTTGATATATATTGTTGTTGTTGTTGTTTAATATGATATTTGTTGTTGTTGTTGATGTAAAATATGAGATATATATATTTGATATATATTGTTGTTGTTGTTGTTTAATATGATATTTGTTGTTGCTGTTGATATGAAATATGAGATATAGTGTATATTTGATATAGATTGTTGTTGTTGTTGTTTAATATGATATTTGTTGTTGTTGTTGATTATAAATATGAGATATAGTTTATATTTGATATAGATGGTTTGTTGTTGTTGTTTAATATGACATTTGTTGTTATTGTTGTTGATATTTGTTGTTGTTGTTGTTATTCTGAATTACAGGTATATTATGGCCAGCAACGAGGAAACATCACATGATGGAAAAGAAACACCCAAAGACGTTGAAGGCGAAATTAAAAGAGGCATAACGATAATGAAAAGAATCATCCGTGCGAGAGATAGAGGTGTAAAGTACGATGTCCATTGGAATGAAAGAGATGAGTTGGTTGAGTCTAATGGTGCGCTGCTGACAAGTTATATTGGAGCAGTTGTACGTTCGCAAGTTCCGATTACTTGCGATAACTGGAGAATTCCTGCATTAGAAGCGGCTAAGGATAAAATTTGGACCGAGATTCAAGTATGAGATTTGATCATTTTTAATTATGTTAACAGTTACATCTTTAAATTAATTATACTAACATGTTATATGTATGTGTATTTGTTTGCAGAGATCTTTTAATATTGAGGATTCTAGGAGAAAATATTGTATTCAGTTGGCCGGAAAACGCTTGAGGGGATTTAGAGCGTTTTTAACCAACAAATTTCTTAAAGATTCTGATGGCAACTTTGTAGACTCGGAGCGTCCAGCGAAGTACGCTGATTTGATTTCGGATGCAGAATGGGAGACATTTGTTGCGAAGCGAAGAACCAAAGAATTTGAAGTAAGTACAACTTATCATGAACAATGTATAGTATATATACCTATTCCACAAACAAACTGATATGACTTAAACTTGATTTTTCAGGTTAAGAGTGGCGTAAATCGGGAACGGGCATCAAACCCTGCGTATCCATATAGAAAGGGGCGTTTGGGATATGCACGCTTAGAACAAAAATTAGTAAGTGCATATATATGCTTTAATATGATCTATTTACAAAAAATAGTAAGTATACATAATAGGATATAATGCTTTATTGTTCGTCTTAATGCGTAGTTGGAAGAGGAGAAAAGTGATGTGACATCTCTTCCGGACCATGTCGTATGGAAGGCTGCCCGGGTGGGAAGAGATGGAGCCGTCCAAGAAGAAGTTCAACAAGTGTTTGAACAATGTGTAAGTACAACATTAGTTTTTGAACAAAGTGTTTGAACAAAATGTATAAAATATTTAAATATGCTTTTATCTATATTTCAGGAGTCCCTATCCCAGACTATAACTCCTACTGAAGACGATGATTGCAGGAGTTTATTGAGTCAGGTGTTGAATATTCCTGAGTACTCTGGGCGTGTGAGGGGCAAGGGATTTGGTGTCACTCCATCCAAACTGTATAAGCAGCCAAGGAAAAAAAATCCAACCAATAAAGAAGTGATGGCTACTTTGGAGGAAATGAAAGCTCAAATTCGTGAATTACAGAAGGATAAGGAGAGATACATGTCCAAAAGGCGCGCTCCAGAGGCCGGTAAAGCTACTAGTGACAAAGATAGTATCGGTTGTCCGCAGAAGCTTCCTGAGGTAATTGTATATATTACATTGAAATTAATTTAGCACATTTTTCTTAATTGACACATTAACTGATCATTATTTGTTTAGGGAATTTCACCTTGTCAACTATATTTATCGTCGCCGACTTATCGCATGGTTGGTAAGGGAAAGGTGCATAACACCCTGGGAGACTTACTTCACCATAAACCCCTCCCTGCTGGATTTTTGAAAGTATCTGTTGATATTGCATTAGAGGGTGGGCGTTGTTGCCTAGACCAGACGATGTATCAGACGCAACAGTGGTGGGAGACACGATAGGAGCTTATGTAGCATGGCCGGCGAATCTCATTTTCATAGATGATGAGGTAGGTTGAACCTTGTAATATTCCAATGTTTTATTACCCATACATGAAAGTTAGTCTGACATTTACACTTTCTTATTGACATGATGATCTTAGACTCCCACAAAATCCAAAACAAAAGATGATAAAATTATTATGCGGGATACCGATTCAGCTGCATCAAAGTTACAGGTACTAGTACTACAGTTTAAGTGATTATTTTATTATAAATTATTTACTGAACTTATATATGACTTTTAGGTTCTTGATCAGCAGTCGCAACAAGTCAGCAAGGGAAACATGCCTGAAACTTCCAAGGTGCCCAAAAAAAAGGTCGAGACAAAAAGAGCATTTGTTCCTCAATTTAGGATGTGCCTTCAAACATATGTAGGGACAACAGACGTGCCTGAGGGCGGCATCCGTCTAATACATATGGATCAAGGTATTTTCGGTTTTGAATATTCCGAAACACTTGCTAAGGAGGATTTCGACCAGGTTTTCAAACATTTAGAATTGGGCGTCGGGGTTATGCATTCCTACATCAGGTACTTCAATCCATTTTAATTAGATAATTGAACATTTTAAAATTCGCTCGTTTAACTGAATAATCTAATGTTGATTATATTTTTTTTAGGCTCTTGTATGACAAGTTGTTGGTCTCCGCTGATTTGACTTCAATATTCGCATTCTTATCTGCTAGCAGTGTCAACTCACAGACAATAGACCAGACACCAGAAGCAGTCAAAGAGTACACAGTCCAGAGATTTATGGGTGCGAATACGGAGAAGTTGTTTATGTTGCCATATAATACTGGCCATGAGTTAGTTTTTATTCTAAATTCATTTATTATAATTGTTCGATTTTTGCCATATTATATAACATTTCCGTCTAAACTGTTGTCTTATTTTATAGTGGTCACTGGTTGTTGGTCTCAATTAATCCGATTAAATAAATAGTGTATTATATAGATTCATTGGATGGCGATACAAACAAATATGAAAATCTGAAGAACATGGTTGATACGTAAGTGATGATATATAGTGTTCTGAATAATTATATATGTTTATTTATTATGTGACATTGTTCTAAATATGTGTTTATATTATATTAGAGTTATACAAATATACAGAGCATAGAGAGATGCAACAGTGCCAAAAAGCAGGGCTAGCAACATCAACTGGATCAGAGTGGAGGTATATTTTCCCATGTTTGACTGTTATAGTTGTTCTACTTATAAAACTATTTAAACTATATATCCTGATAAATGTTCGTTCGCTTTTTTCCTAATACAGTGTCCTCTTCAGCGTGGTGGGATTGACTGCGGATATTTTGTACTGCGCTTTATGAAGGAAATCATTCTTTCTGGTCAATTAGAGATTCCAATCATGGTATGGATCAATTCATGAGTTATATGATTCATTTTGATAATTAACTAGTATTTCATCTGAGTAATTAGTATTAAATCGTGCTTGTTCTGTTATATTATGTAGTATTTTGATGAATTCAAATGCGCTACGTACTCGAAAGTAAAATTGGAAGACATTAAGGAAGAATGGTGTCAATTTATGATTGAGTTAAGAATTCTATAATGTATATTGGATTTGTAATTATGTGTAAATTGTATATTGTATATTGTATATTGTATAATGTACAATGTTTAAATTATGTGTAAATTATACTTGAGTTAATTATGTGTAAATTGCAAAGTGTTATTGTATAATGTACAATGTTTAGTTATATTGTGTTGAATTAAAGGCCAAGTGTTGAATTACACTGTTTAAAGGCCAAGTTATATTTAAGGCCTGAATTATAAGCAGGGAATTTAATTGTTATAAGCAGGTTTGTCTAAAAATATATAAAAAATGTGATTTTTCAAAAAAAATTTTTTTTAAAACGTGAAGTATAGACAACGCTTTTACAAGAAAGCGCTGCTAAAGGGGAAAAAATAGGCATAAAAAAGCGCTGCTATAGGTTAGGAAAGGAGGGGTCTAAGAAAGCGCTTTAAAAAAGCGCTGCTAAAGGGTGGTCTACAAAAGCGCTTTCATAAAGCGCTGCTAAAGGGGGGGGGGGGGGGGGGAGGGGGAGGGAGAATAGGCAGCGCTTTCTAAAGCGCTGCTAAAGGGGTAAAAAAGCGCTGCTAAAAGTGATGCCTTTAGCAGCGCTTTTTCCACAAAAAAGCGCTGCCTTTACCTTTAGCAGCGCCACTTTAGGCAGCGCTTTAAAGCGCTGCTAAAGGTCAAATATCGATAAAATCTTTGAAATAAAAAGAAGAGGATGTTGCAACTATATTCAGGTTCAGAAGTCGATTATGCAAGGGGAAGGTATTAACATCTTGTAATATATATATATATATATATATATATATATATATATATATATATATATATATATATATATATATATATATATATATATATATATATATATATATATATATATATATATATATTTATATATATATATTTATATATATATATATATATATATATATATATATATATATATATATATATATATATATATATATATATATATATATATATATATATATATATATATATATATATATATATATATATATATATATATATATATATATATATATATATATATATATATATATATATATATATATATATATATATATATATATATATATATATATATATATATATATATATATATATATATATATATATATATATATATATATATATATATATATATATATATATATATAGACATACACACACACACACATATAGAATAATATCAAACAAGTGTTATTATTTGGTATTAACACCATCATAAGTGCCTATTGGCATGATTAACATACTTGACCATTTACAAACATAAAAGAAGAATAACAATGGTACAAGTTATGGAAAGTGCCAAACAATAAATATTTAGGATCTAAGTACAATATCCATCATTCTACAAGTTACACATCGGAAGAAACCACAATCTAAGCTTCCCTTTAGACATCCATGCATAGCTTCAATTGTAAATCAAACCTGCAAACAATACCTGAAAACCAATAATAATAATAATTATGAGGTGAGATAATAATCTCAGTGAATTCCCCTATATTATGGATTCACTCAACTCTTCAAGGTTCTAGTCGTTTTCTAACTCAAGTCGAAAGGGAAAGGGATAAGACTTGAGTTCACAAAATTCACAATGCATGAAAACATGTCTCTTGAGTTCATCAAATCAAACTATCACTAGTCGGGAACCATACCAAGGCATCCGCTTTTCTCGTCCTCTTCTACGTATAGAACTTTGGACATGGGCCATTGTACCTTCGACTTTCATGAGCATTACAAGCTCCTATTTGGGACTCTAATCTACTTGGTTGCACATATGGGAATTTAACCCACATGGTTGAGCATATGAGATTCTAACCCACTTGGTTGAACAAATGAGAATCTAACCCACTGGGTTGATGCGAAGTATAAGTGCATTCATCCTAATGTTACTCCCTATAGATATATTGACTTGATATGGCACAACCAATGGATGTTTCTGACTAGATAAAATAACACAATCGTGATTGTATCCGACAATCACAAGGTGACCATATTCACCTTAATCACATAAAAATACCACATGTTCCATACAATTTATCTCACTCATACTATGGTGAGCATTCATGCATGACACACACTTGGGTATTATATGGCATGAATGTCAGCTTCTAGTGTTATCTAAATCAAACTTGTAACCTATTTTTCTTTCTAATCCATTTATTTAGTTATAAGTTTAGGTTTTCTCACTCATATTTATAGGGTTTTAAAGATGATATCACATAACTAAACATTCAATCAATATACATATATGGCGTAATAAAATATCATACATACTACACACATATGGTATTACAACATATCAAACATATAACTAACTATAGAAGTTCACATACACATTAAGGCATATAAACTAACCATAGAAGTTGTGCTTTATGCTCCTATTTTACAAATTAGTAAAGTTTAAGTTTTTTAGATTTTGTTGGTAATCTTTCATCTGTTCATATTACTTATATACCCATCTCATATTATAATCTTTTTTTTAAGATTTGGCATGGCAGTGGACAGGTTTGGGTAAGGTATTATAGTACCTGTTATCAAATCTGTGGTTTAGAAAAATTCTCATATGAAATTCATATTCGTGTGGATATCAACGTTTATAAACTTACTTAGAAATTACACGTTTCATTGTTGAGTCAAACTATTTGCCTAAGGAATATAAAACAATAACCATACCCTACTTAGGACATATAATAATAAACCACGTTTGATTGATTCGTTAAAAAATATATATTATATGGCTCCAATAATTCATAATGATCTGATTTATTTATTTCCGTATAGAAATCATGTGTGTACCTAAATGGTAAACTAGGTTTAATATAATTTTTAGTCCTTTATCTTAACCTTAGGTTCCATTTGGTCTCATAACTTTAAAAAGTCTCATATTGGTCCTTTAACTCTTCAAAACGTTCTATAGTAGTCCATTTTGTCTAATTAACGATGAATTTAGCGATTGATTTTTGAATTTTTTCATCACAAATAAGACAAAAAAGACTAATATGGAATATTTTGAAGAGTTAAGGGACCAATATGGATCATTTTTAAGTTAATGGACCAAAATGAACCCCGAGGTTAAGATACGAGACCAAAAAAGATATTAAGCCTAAAACAAAATTCAAATATTGAAGCGAGTCTTAACATTAAAGTATTTATGTGCACCAATTTAACTTGACATTAGCATAAAAAATATATTTATGTGCATCACAGTTCTAGTATTAGTTGAATACTAAAACATCTATATTTGGATCATGGTATAATTGAAAAACATGTCTTAATATCAATGATTAACCATAACAATCTTTTTAAACAATCTTGATGAGGAAATAGGTCTTGTTTTGGGTCAGTGTGGCTGAACAACATTCTTTCGTGCTCACACCATCCAAAACCGCTTTTTTTGCAACTCTAGTACATTTTAATTGTTTGGAGGATTAGACCTATCACTGTCAATTTCAGTATCATAAAAACACTTGCAACATCCAATGCAAAATTTTACAAGAACATAAACAGATGCAACCCACAAAACATAATTTTAAGGAGACAAACAACAAAACAAAAGTTATACATATAGTCGCATCTCGAAAAATACGATCCTTTGTGAATCGTTCGCACGCTCGTGGAAAATGATTGAATAGAGTCACCGTAGAATTTTATTTTTTTCAAAGAAGAAAATGGAAAATATCGATTAAACCCTTGAAATAAAAAGAAGATGGTCATCGCACCAATATTCGGGTTCAGAAGTCAATTACGTAAGGAGAATGTATTAACACCCTATAACGCCCAGTATAATATATATATATATATATATATATATATATATATATATATATATATATATATATATATATATATATATATATATATATATATATATATATATATATATATATATATATATATATATATATATATATATATATATATATATATATATATATATATATATATATATATATATATATATATATATATATATATATATATATATATATATATATATATATATATATATATATATATATATATATATATATATATATATATATATATATATATATATATATATATATATATATATATATATATATATATAATACCATACAAGTGTTATTATTTGGTATTAACACCATCACAAGTGCCTATTGCCATTATTTACATACTTGACCATTTTCAAACATAAAAGAACAACAATGGTACATGATATGGAAAATGCCAAATAATAAATATCTAGGATCTAAGTACAATATTCGTAATTGTTCGAGATACACAGCGGAAGAAATCACAATCTAAGCTTCTCTTAAAACATCTATGCATAACTTCACTTGTAAACCAAACCTGCAAACAATACCTGAAAAACAACAATAATAATGGGGTGAGACAATAATCTCAGTGAGTTCCTCTATAATATGGGTTCACTCGACTCTACAAGGTTCTACTTAATTTCTAACTCAAGTCAAAAGGGAAAGGGATAAGACTTGAGTTCACAAAATTCACAATGTATGTAAATATGTCTCTTGAGTTTATCAACTCAAACTACCACTAGTCGGGAACCATATCAAGACATCACTTATTCTGGTCCTCTCCCACGTCTAGAACTTTTGCCATAGACCATGGATCCTTGTATTATACTTCGGATTTCATGAGCATTACAAGCTTCTATTTGGGGCTTTAATTCACTTGGTTGCATATATGGGACTTTAACCCACATGGTTGAGCATATGAGACTCTAACTCACTCGGTTAGACATATGAGAACCTAACCACTCGGTTGCACTATGGGACTTTAACCCATTAGATTGAATATATGAGAATCAAACACACTTAGTTGATGTGACGTATCAATGCCTTCATCCTAATCTTATTCCATATAGGTATCATGACTTGAAATGGCACAGCCAATGGCTATTTTCGACTACGTGATAAAATAACACAATCGTGATTGTATTCGACAATCACAAGGTGACCATATTCACCTTAATCACACAAAAACACCACATGTTCAATACAATGCATCTTACTCATACTATGGTGACCATCCATGACACCACTACAAGAAAAACTGGATTTAGCTAGGGGTTAAACCCCTCACTAAATCATAAAACCCATCACAAAACCATTATTTGCGAGGGGGCAGAGCTCCTAGCTAATCAGGGCATCGCAAATAATTGGTGAGGGGTTAATCCCCTCGCAAAATTGGCTAGGGGGAAGCCCCTCGCAAAATGTAATGAAAAAAAAATCCTCTTTCTGCACACAGACGTAGCCACAGACTAGAGCCAGAGAGCTGTTCAGAACTGTCAGAACAAATTGCGAGGGGATAAGCCCCTAGCTAAATCACGTGATTCCTGAAATTAGTGAGGGGCGAATCCCCTAGCCAGCTGTGTAGTGCATTTGCGAGGGGTTAAGCCCCTAGCCAGATGTCCCACGTTTTGGGATTTGTGAGGGGTTAACCCCTAGCCAATAATTATATAAATTTTTTTTAAAATTAGTAATTATATTGTTATAATTATATTGGAATAATAATATATTATATAATAAAATTTTATTATATTTTATAATAAATATAATTATAATTAGAATAATATAATTATATAATAATATATATATTTTTTTATTATAATTATATAATAAATAAAATAAATAAATTTTTATTACGTTTTATAATAAATATAATTATAATTAAAATAATATAATTATAATAAAAATCTGTTTTTAAAGTCTGTTATATATTGTTTTAATACTATTTAATTAATATTATTTAATACTATTTTAAAATCTGCATGTTTTAATACTATTTTAAAATCTGTTTTACTGTTTTAATTAATATTATTTAATACTATTTAATACTGTTTTAATACTATTTAATTAATATATACTGTTTTAATTAAGTAATATATAATACTAATATTTACTGTTTTATATAATAATATATATACTGTTTTAATACTATTTAATTAATATTTACTGTTTTAATACTAATATTTTAATAAATATACTACACATATGTTTTAATATGTTTATAAAATATTCTGTTTTATAATATATATTAATAAATATAATACTAATATTAAAATTCTGTTTTATAATATAATATATGTTGTTTTATAATAGTTTATAAATATATATACATACTGTTTTATAATATACTAATACTAATAAATATAATACTAACATTTTAATTAAAATTTGTTTATTAATATTCTAATACTAATAAATATAATACTAATATTTTAATAAAATATGTTATTAATATACTAATACTAATACTAAAATCTGTTTAATAAAATCTGTTTATAAATATATATATTGTTATGTTTATAAAATTTTAGTATATAAATATATATACTGTTATGTTTATAAAATTTTAGTATATAAATATATATACTGTTATGTTTATAAAATTTTAGTATATAAATATATATACTGTTATGTTTATAAATATATATATATATATATTAATATGTTTATAAAATTTGTTTATTAATATATATACTGTTATGTTTATAAATATATATACTAATATGTTTATAAAATCTGTTTATTAATATATATACTAATGTGAAAAAAATTTCTTCAGATTAATATTTTTCGAAATATACATAAACATATTTTCTTTACATTAATATATTCTTATAACACCAATCTCCAGACAAAATTTTTTATAACACCAATCAACATAATTTTAACAGCCACCAACATGCATCAACATAGATTTTAAAATCAAAATATATATAACATCTAAAAAAAAACAGAACTTGTGTACCTTTAGATGTTCTCCAAATTTGTAGTTCCTCTTTACTTTGATTGTTTTATATATCATCCACATCCACAGTGCAACACAACAAATAAAAAAAATATTAGTTAATTAATCTAAACAATACAAAAAATCATAAATACGAATATTATATAAAAAAAAATAAAATAAAACAACTCACTTTTAAGAATCAAAATGGATAGAATATGGAAGTATTGAAGAAAAATCTGAGAAGATGAAATGGTGTAGAAAGAGAATAAAATATGAATTTAATGCTGAAACGTTTGGAAATTTGTTGGCATTTAATGGTCCATTTTGCGAGGGGTCCCTCCACGCAATTATTTAATGTGGAATTTGCGAGGGGTTGCCCCTAGCCACTGTTGGCGTGTGGCAGACAACTTGGCAGAGGAATAAACACCTTTTCAGACGGATTTGACTAAAGTAGAACCATTGGTGAGGGGATGCCCCTCGCAAATTGTACTCCGTGACCTGGTGAGGGGCTACCCCCTCGCAAATACTCAACCTTTCCCTCCTATTTCTCTCTGAACCCTACTAAAAACATTTTTCAAATTTCAAAAAAAAATTCCCCCCATTTTTGCGAGGGGTATACCCTAGCTACGTGTTTTTAATTTATTTTTCCCCTGTTTTGGGTTTTGCGAGGGGTTTAACCCCAAGCAAATAGATTTATTTTAGTGAGGGGTTTCCCCCCTAGCCCCCGCCCCTAGCTAATTCAGGTTTTTCTTGTAGTGCACACACTTAGGTATCATATGGCATGAATGTTACCTTCTAGTGTTATTAAAATCATACTTATAACCTAGTTATCTTTCTAATCCATTTACTTAGTTATAAGCCTAGGGTTCAAACAATTAACCTCTCTAAACAACATAAGAGAACTAGTCTATTTATAGACTACTAAGCAAACTTATGATATAAACTAACTTAACAATTTGACTTAAAAGCAATGTCCAATTTGACATACTAACTTAAAATACAAGGTATTATATTTCAAAATTGTCCCTGAACAGTGTTCGACTACAATATACATAACTCTTGTCAAATCATAATGTTAATAAATTTGATGTTGAACAGAGGAAAGTATGAAATTTTATCAGTTTTGTAATGAAGCACAAAAGGATTTGGTGTGTGAAATTGCAAGATAATTTGGGAAAAAAGCAATGAAAGAACTAAGAGAGAACTCACGAATGCATGTTAAGCGGAGGTGATCACCTATGTAGAACGAGGGTGGTATTACTTTTTTTTTCAACTTAAAACAAGTTCCTTAAAATATACATGTGATGACTAAACTTTAGTTATAAATATATTAATAATAATCCTGTAAATTTTTTTTTTAATAAAATGTTAAGTGTAAATATGTGTTTAGTACTTATTTAAATAATGTTAACTCTAAATTTTACAAAAACAACTAAATCCAATAGTTTTTGTTTTTGAATACCGAAAGAAGAACTATATATTACTAAAAAGAAAGAAAGTAAAAAAAATACAACTAGAAACAAAGAGGATTAGCAGTGTACTAAAACAACAAATCAAAACTTAAACAGAAGACAACCAAACCAGTTTACAGAAGAACAATGTCGACCAACCACTAATCTATTCTATAAATGTAATAGTGGTAAAATTTTATTTCTAAATGAGAAATTCCTCTACAAAATAATAAAAGTTTTCATTATTTCAAAATTATATCTTTAATAATTAATAATATCTCCATTCTTATAACTTACAATCCCTTAATTAATAACAATACACTCTCAGAATATTATTTATTTATATTTATACATGGAACACAAATATATAACAAGATTCATTCTCCTTTTGGCATTATACAAATATATATGGTGTTCTTTACTTGGCCATACACACAAGACACAAGATATAAAACAAAGCACTTGTAATGAATGTATTTTATTTTCTGCCGATGAAAGTGCTTTACCGGAAGGCGTGCTAGGTTAATAATAGGGTTTACAGTTAGGATCCCGATTATTCGGGAAACATGGGAACGTGGACTGGGTTGATGAAAGGGTTTGCAATATGGATACGATTGACTATTGGGGATACATGAGGGACTTAGAAGAAGAGAGATTTTTAAGGCACTCCATTGCCTTTTTAGACACTATACATATTTCCTAAAATATCCTTAGTTTTCAGAGATATATCTTCGGATGCACCATAATGGATTATACTGAGGATGTCTTGCCTCATTGTCGTCACATAATGGATATGGTGCGGAAAGACATTAACGAGGGTATCTTCCATAAGGGGTCTGTTGTCAGGCGAGGACTGTATGACATTATTGCGGAGGCACATATGGAAATTTTGTATTGCAAACATCGCGCAAGGACAGGGGGATTAATGGCAGAGGAGGCAAACCGAGCAGAGGAGCCACAGGAGGAAGATGAGAGGTTGTCAGACACACCCAATCGTTGTTTGTGTTTATTTTGTGTCAGTATTATAGTTTGTACGTTTTTTTAACATTGTTACTACATTTTGGATTTACGTGACATATGACATCCTATTATTATATTGTTATATTATTTTGGTGTCTCTGTTATTTTATAATTCATATGAAACAAATACATAATGTGTTTTAAAATAAAAAATTTGTTCCGAAACATTTCGGAGATGTATCTCTAGAAAATTCCCGTAAATGCATCTCTGGTCAAATTCAAATGGAAATAGATTGTGGGAGATATATTGTGACTGTTTAAGGTTTAAATTGTTTCAGAGATAAATCTACAGAATATTATTAAACCATGAGGCGCGTCTGGAGATATATCTCTAAAATCTGGAGGCATTTGTGAAAAACCACATGGTGAGAAAGAAACTGATAAAGTGTCTTAAAAATTCCTTAGAATAATCTTGTTGGATGGGGGAATCTTATAACTGTCAATGAAACCTTGAGGTACAAGCATAAGAGCAGCATGCAAGAACACTAGTAAGAATAAGAAAAGGGAATTAGCCATTTGAAATTGTGGTTTTAGCGTTGGTGCATAGTACATAGCGAATAATCTGATTTGATAGTAGTTATGGTTTTGGTCTATGTCATTTTAAATAAATGTGTTTTCTTTAATTTAAAAAACAAGACACGTTTGTACTAGCTAATAATATTATTCGTTCTCTTAAATGCATTTTATCTTAATCCTATCCTATACTATCTCGTAGCCCTTTAAGTTTGGGTCATAGAATTCAAAACCTAGTTTAACATGATGGTCATTGTGGGGGCATAGCGATAAGATGTTCACATTTTGTGCTAGACAGGTAGAATTGACAAATCATTTTTTTTTCTCTAATTCTCTATTTTTAGTTTGTATTTTCAATATTGATGCCATCGAGTATTTTTACTCTTGTAGTTCGTATCTTTTTATTCTTTAGGGTGGGGAAATTGTTAAAGATGGTTTTTCTTTTATTTGATATTTAATTGTGTGGATCATTTCAAAATTTCTTAAAAACCTCTTTTTCTTGGATAAAGGTGAAATTATTTAACATTTAGGTTATAGAGTTATTTTTAATTTGTAAAATTTGTATCTTGTTAAATTTCGAGTCATTTCCTCCACTCATCGTAAATAGGGGAGGATTCTTTCTTGTGTTTACATTACAAAAAAAATTGAAGTTAGTGAGTGTTAGTTTCACAATTTTAAAAAATTATTGTTGAAGAAATTATTGGATTGAGTCATTGATAATATTGTTCTCTTTAAAACGTTTAGTGTACTGTATTTTATTTTGTGTTAGAAATTTTTTATGACTTGTTGCTTTTTATTTCTTTATTGTGTTTTCTAAGTTTAGCATATTTCTCTTTTGATTTTAATTCAGTTAATTATTTTTGAATAAACGGTAATTTGACTCGTTCTCGATGTGCATGTCATAACTTAGGCTACGGGATGTGACTTGATATGTGCTAGTATGTGTTGGAAAGTGGAGAGGATAAACTACAAGTTTCGCGTTGAAGTCAAAAGATAATTCGGAGCGCAAGGGTCGAATAATTTATTTTATTTCTAGGCTTAGTAAAATAATTAGTTTTGGACCATTTTTTATTTTTTTTCGGGACTGATGCTATTAGGCCTGATTCCCTTTTTATTATTTAAGTAAATTCGCAACTATGCTTTCATTCATTCAATTTTTACAAAATAAAATTAGACAACTACAATTCTTATGGATAGCTAATTTTCAAAGGTTTATCTAACATATTCAGATTGCAAAACTTTGAGGTTATTATAATTTTCAAAGCAATTTCATTTTCTCTTTTAATTTTTATTTATGAATCTTGTTATTCAATTGATGTATGTTTCTGACCGTAATTGTGATAACATAACTTTTTCGTTATTCCACATTATTTTTAACCGTATGCTTAATATGACAAATAAGAACATAAATCATATGGTTTAAATTGCGCTTGTTATTAATGTTGTAATCGAAAAGAGAATAAAATCCGCTTAGAACATTGAAATTATATTAATCAGTGATAAGTCAGAAAATGAATCAATAGACCAGCTCTTAAATTATATTTTTAATCAAATTCTATTAATCATACTCTTAATCGAAAAACTAATACCCCTCATTATTTCAATGGGTTGGTTAAAATAAACAAGAGCCCTTGTGATACGACTTGAGAGTCCCTTCCATATACTATCTTTATAAACTCGTTTTTGATCCATGTGCGACAACAGGTCAGCGACACTGCTTAAAGTTGTACAAAGCACTCGATCAACCGCGCTGTCTTTAGGATGGAACAACTCAGTTCTATATTGTACGACGACAACTTGTACGATAGATAATCGGTCCAGAAATACACCCTATGATGGTACAAACACAACTTTCATAGGGTATAAATATTACTCGAAGTATCTGGTTTAAAGATCAGGCATAATAACTTTTCCAACAAGGAGAAATCTAAATCATTCTCCAAAGAGAATTCAATAACAGTCATTTGAGCACTCAAAATTATTTTTCAAACAAAGAGAAATTTAAATAAATTTTCAAAGACAATCCACAAAACAACACTTGATTCTCAATTCAACGAGTAGAAAGAAAAGGCTGGGGGAAGTTAGCCCTTTGACAATTCAAAAAACGTAAAGTATGTAGAGTGAGGAAGGAAAAATTCAAAAGAAATTTTTGGTGTGTTTTAGAGTGAAACATATTCATTCATTATATAATAAAGTAGGTTAGTCAAGAAATATAATCTAAGAAATGTTAGACTAGAAGTAAAACTAAACATTTTAAAGATTGTACATAAACATAGACACCTATGACTTGAACATTTATGTAGCAAGTAGGATTCTGATTCAACAAGAGTGACACAATTGTCTTGAACTATTTACCATGCATCAAACTTGCAGACAACCTTTTCTTAATATCTAATAAGTATCTGCTTTAATATCTATGTGCATCTATCTCAATTTAGTGAAGGCTCTAGAAATTGTTATTTCACAAGAACCGATCTAAGTTCCACAATCACACAAGTGAGTCTATTAAGAGTACTTCTGAAGATAGATACTCCTACATACAAAGTATAAATCTAATTAAGAGTTTCTATTATCTCAGCGTCTTATTGCTTAAGAATTCATGTTTTTCCTATGGAAAAATACCCTTTTTTGTCCCGTATCTTAACCTCGGGGTTCATTTTGGTCCCTTAATTTTAAAAAGGTCAATATTGGTCCCTTAACTCTTCAAAACGTTTCATATTAGTCCTTTTTATCCTATTAGCGAAAAAAATTCAAAAATTAGTCGCTAAATTCGTCGTTAATTAGACAAAACGGACTCATTTAAAACGTTTTGAGGAGTTAAGAGACCAATATGAAACTTTTAAAAGTTAAGGGACTAAAATGAACCCTGAAGTTAAGATACGAGACCAAAAAGGGTATTAAGCATTTTCTTATTTATACTAGCATTGTCATCTCATATTACTCATAATTTATTAATACCCATTAAGCCTTATTTTTGGGATCTCCAATCTATTAGGTTGGTTACCATCATGAACCATTCATTTCTCTACAAGTATTAGTCTCATCTTCTTGTGTGTATTAAAGACTTTCTCTCATATTAATCCTTTTGTCAAAAGATCTGTTAAAGTTTCATCAATTCTTACAAGATACACTCATACAACTCCTTTGTAGATACATTCTCCGACAATAGTTGTATATGCTATCATTTCAAACTCTGTCATAGAGTGAGTCACGATAGTCTGATCCTTCAATTTCTAAAAAATACAACTCCTCCAACTATATTAACTATATAGCCAAAATTGCTTTAAAATCATCTGATAAGATATTGTAATTTGCATCATTGTATTCTTAATGTACATCAAGAAATCTCTAATAATTTATACCGAGATTCATATATAAGGCATAAGGCCTCATTTCTTAACTTTACCATCTCAGCAGGCACATTAGAATAACATAAGGATTGTCAAGGTTCCTGATTCTCACTGGTTTTCCATTCTAATTGTTTTTGGCTATTGTGTTCTTATGCTTTTCAAGATGGACAATGAGTTATTTGGTCGGTGAACCTTTGTGGCCAACCGTCCCCACACAAACAAGATTGATGAACTGCAGATAAATGTGACTTTCATTGCAACTATCTTTCTAGTATACCATTTAAACCACAAACACTAAATGTAATTAGGATTGTGCTTGGTACTCGTGCTCTTTCCATTTATGTAATTACCTTCCTCGTGAATAATTTCAATGATGCCTCTGTGGAGGAGGAGAAGGATTGGGAGAAATCGGGTGAAGGTGTCTCCGCGGGGGAGAGAGCGACGGTTGTTCTCTCTCGAGCATCCCTGTCTGTTTGTTCTGCCCGAAGATCATCAAGTTGGTTTGATTGATCGCCGCGAACAGAGCCGTGACGGTAGGATCGACGCCCACTTGAATCGGGATGGGCTAGTAGACAGTCGGGCCGTCAAAGTGCAGGACGACGTTGAAGGCCGCGTCCTCAAAGGAGGAAGAGGCGGTACGTGCGTCCCTCTGGTGATCTTCTTCATTGTGGACGATCACGTTGGGGTCGCGACCGTCCCCATTGAAGAATGGGGTAAAGGTGGATCCCAGTGCATTGTCGTTACGTGGGCTGACCATGATGGAGATGAAATTGTTGGAAGTTGCTTTGGTCCCTGAGCTACTATGTGGGGAAAGGAGAAGGGACAGAGAGGAAAACATTTCCCACAGACGGAGCCGCTGATCTCACCTGATCAGAAAGAATCAATGGCCTGCCACGCGTCTTTGGATTTCTGTTTTTACTGGTGTTGTGGAGAGAAAGGGGGTGTACCTGCAAGGCACTCTGATGCTTAAGTGAGTAAAGGATCAGAGAG
Organism: Lathyrus sativus; assembly: GCA_963859935.3. Lineage (NCBI taxonomy): Eukaryota > Viridiplantae > Streptophyta > Magnoliopsida > Fabales > Fabaceae > Lathyrus > Lathyrus sativus. The sequence goes on along the minus strand of OZ012739.1, from coordinate 4,103,053 downwards.
AGTAAGGAAGTACAAAAGTTAGGTTTGGAGAAGAAGTTACCTGACTCTATAGTGAAAGAGAGTATTTATAGTGTGCCCCTAGCGTAGGATAAACGATTATCTTGTATTAGGTCAGACTGACAAATCCAACCCTAGTAACTATCAGGCTTACGTGGCGTAGTGAAGACCAACACGTTGTTTTCGCCCTATATCAACTGCCCTGTGATCTCCAGATGGTGGGTTGATTGAGTCTATCAGTGGTGGATAGTTGTCAGATGACATGTCCCCGCGTGGGAAACGTGATATCCTCTTCCCAACGTATCTGTCATGTTGAGGCTTGTGCCCGACGAAGGAGGATTGGTTCTTATTGGACCTCTCCCGACCCAGTGGAAAACAAAAACCTTCCATTTTTTAATGATATCATTTAAAAATGTGAACAAGAAATTATTTCTTAGTAGCATAGGGAGAAGAAAGATAGAGTTGATACCAAACGATGGAATAGAAAGTAATGGACACAAATTGTCGCAAGGACAATACATTATTTCTTAGTAGCATAGAGACAAGAAAGATAGAGTTGATACCAAATGATGGAATATAAAGTAATGGACACAAATAGTCGCAAGGACAACACGCGGTAGTTACATGCAAGTGGATCCTAAACTTGTTGTAAGGAATGCAACTTGCAAAATCATAATTACAGTGAGTGTATAAATTACAGTGGTACATGTTTGAATAATCTTTTAGGGAAGCAATTATTGGCATATAATAAATGACGTAGATTCAAGCACATGACTAGTATAAAACTCTGTTATCCCATATATGTTATGCACACACAAATCACAAGTTAGAAATATGGCCTCCTTTTTCCAATCCTTACAAGTCTTGTTCCTTGCTTCCCTTATCCTTCTTCCTCATGGCCTTTCTATTTCTATTCCACCCGCTCTTCGTGATCGTCTTCCTGATCTTGCTCATGGGCTTCCTGATCTAGTTCATCGTTTTACTCCTCCCCATCATCCACTTTATGCATCTTCAACCCGTTCTTACAAACCACCAACTGATTATAAGCCACCATATCATAGAAAAATTCCAGTAGATAACATTCATATCTAAATCATGCATGCAACAGGCATATTAATATATATTCTATTAAATAAGTGGTGTTGTTTAGCACTTAGTACTTATGGGGTTAATCACTTCGTTTTATATCTATTTTCATTCTGTACCTGTTTACCAAGTTTGGAGAGCATTATATATGTGGTATGAATATAAATCTTCATACGGAATACGTATTCGCGTGGACATCGGTGTTTATATTTATACTCGTACTCTATGAATATCTAAGTATCCATATTCGTATTCATTTATCTGTATTTTTAATATAAGAGTTTTACTATAATTGGTATTTCGTAGTAACGAATTTTGTGAAAATAAATGCACTACATTTTACTACAGATTAATGATTGTGATGAAAAATTGGAAAGTTTGGCGCTTTTCATGGACAATTCAAGTGCGACACTTTTAAAATGATTTTTTTAATTATATAAATAATTTTATTATAACCTGTACTTTTTATATTTTCACCATAACAAAATATGATACCAAAATATGTACCAAAATGTGAAACAAAACTATACATTATACCAAAATGGGAGGCATCGTGTATAAAAATGTTAAATAAACTTATACATTATTTACATCATTCTCAATATTGTAAACACATTAAAAAATCAATATAAACTAGGGTTACAAATCTCATGGAAGCAAGACTCCAAACATGAACGTACATCTTTTAAGTCTTCTTTTTTTGAATGATGTCACGTTGTTAATCATCTATCAGTTGAACAAAATGTAAAATCAATTAAATTGAAATAATAACAAACAATAATGCAGTACAAATCATTAATATGTAATTGTAAATATCTATTACATACACTTAAAAATCACCAATTTTGATAGACACAATGTTTTTCATGTGTTTCATTTATATTAAATTCACAATCTTATCCACTTGATTGTTTCTGCGTCTACAAGTAAATTTTATATGATGAATCATAATAATATACACAAAACACATATAATTATAGATTACTAAATATCACAAATATTACACTTACTATAATGGTATAAAATTTGAGTTTTTTCCCATGCCCTTTCAACAAAGTGGATACCTCCACAACTCTGTAAATTAAAAGCATAAATTATAAATTTACTATTCACATAAATTATAAATTTACTTAAAAATTACACGTTTCGTCTTTGATTCAAACTATTTGCCTAAGGAATATAAAACAATAACCATACTCTACTTAGGACATTTAATAATCCACTACTAATGACCATTGTATAAACCGCGTTTGATTGATTTGTTAAAAAATATGTATAATATAGCTCCAATAATTCATAATGATCTGATTTATTTATTTCCGTATAGAATTATGCATGTACCTAAATGGTAAAACAAAGATTTTATACCGTTTTTAGTCCAGTATCTTAACCTCGAGGTTCGTTTTGTTCCTTTAACTTTAAAAAGGCCCACATTGGTCTTTTAACTCTTCAAAATGTTCCATATTAGTCCTTTTTATCTAATTAACGATGAATTTAACGACTGATTTTTAAATTTTTCCATCGCAAATAATAAAATAGAAGACTAATATGAGACATATTGAAGAGTTAAGAAACCAATATGGACTATTTTTAAGTTAAGGGACCAAAAATGTTAAGATACGAGACCAAAAAAGATATTAAATCTAAAACAAAATTCAAATATTGAAGTGAGTCTTAACATTAAAAGTACTTATATGCACCAATTTAACTTGAGATTAACATAAAAAAATGCACTTATGTGAATCACAGTTCGAGTATTAGTTGAATATAGCAACATCTATATTTAGCTCATGGTATAATTGAACAAACATTTCATCTTTAATATTCATGATTAACCATACCAATCTTTTTTAAAGAATCTTGATGAGGAAATGGATCTTGTTTTGGATCAGTGTGGCTGAACAATATTCTTTGTGCTCACACCATCAAAAACCACTTTTTTTGGAAATTCACGTATATTTTAATTCTTTAGAGGTTTACCCTCATCATTTCCAATTTCAGAATCATAAGAACACTTGCAACATCTAATGAATAATGTTATAAGACCTTAAACAGATGCAACCTACAAAACATAATTTTAAGCAGACAAACAACAAAACAAAAGTTTTACATATAGTCGCATCTCGAAAAATATAATCCTTAGTGAAGCGTTCACGAGTTTGTGGAAAATGATTGAATAGAGTCACCACCGAACTTTATATTTTCCAAAGAAGGAAAGGAAAAATATCGATAAAACCCTTAAAATAAAAAGAATAGGACGTCGCAACCATATTCGGGTTTAGATGTCGATTATGCAAGGAGAAGGTTTTAGGCAGTCTAGGTAGAGACTTAGTAGATTTCTTTGTATGTTCTTTGCTGGTGTGGTCTGTTGAAAGGGTACTGTCATGACAGGTCCTTTATCACTGGTTGAATTCACTTTAGTGTCTTAGAAGTATGAGTTTATCAACTCCTAGTTGCTGGCTGTTTAGTTTTTTTGCTCATGCTAATGTTTGGTTTGTAATTGTTTAACAAGTTAGTAAACTACATTAACACAATATAAGAATTTAGTGCTTGATTGATTGGCATTGTGATGGCCAAGTTCCTACTGTCATGAGCTTGTGAGTGGTCTGTTTGCTAACTGATCAAACCGTTTTTATAAGTGTTACTACTCTAATTGAGTGGTCTGTTTGCTAATTGAGAAATACAAATATTTATATTCAGTGTTTATATGCATTTCTGAGAGGCAATCCACTTGGAAGCTTCTCCATAATCCTGCTGGGTAGCTCGAAAGAACCGTAGCCTCAAATTTTGCATAAAAGATAGCACCAGCAAACCTTCTTTGTCAAACACACACACACACAAACACACACAAGTGTTATTATTTGATATTAACACCATCATAAATGCGTATTGCCATGATTAACATGCTTGACCATTTACAAACATAAAAGAACAACAATGGTACAAGTTATGGAAAGTGCCAAACAAAAAATATTTAGGATCTAAGTACAATATCCGTCATTCTACAAGTTGTACATCGGAAGAAACCACAATCTAAGCTTCCCTTTAGACATCCATGCATAGCTTCAATTGTAAATCAAACCTGCAAACAATACCTGAAAACCAATAATAATAATAATTATGAGGTGAGATAATAATCTCAGTGAATTCCCCTATATTATAGGTTCACTCAACTCTTCAAGGTTCTAGTTGTTTTCTAACTCAAGTCGAAAGGGAAAGGGATAAGACTTGAGTTCACAAAATTCACAATGCATGAAAACATGTCTCTTGAGTTCATCAAATCAAACTATCAATAGTCGGGAACCATACCAAGGCATCCGCTTTTCTCGTCCTCTTCTATGTATTGAACTTTGGACATGGGCCATTGATCCTTCGGCTTTCATGAGCATTACAAGCTCCTCTTTGGGACTCTAATCTACTTGGTTGAGCATATGAGATTCTAACCCACTTGGTTGAACATATGAGAATCTAACCCACTTGGTTGATGCGAAGTATCAGTGCATTCATCCCAATGTTACTCCCTATAGATATATTGACTTGAGATGGCACAATCAATGGATGTTTCTGACTAGATAAAATAACACAATCGTGATTGTATTCGACAATCACAAGGTGACCATATTCACCTTAATCACACAAAAATACCACATGTTCCATACAATTTATCTCACTCATACTATGGTGAGCATTCATGCATGACACACACTTGGGTATTATATGGCATGAATGTCAGCTTCTAGTGTTATCTAAATCAAACTTGTAACCTATTTTTCTTTCTAATCCATTTATATAGTTATAAGTTTAGGTTTTCTCACTCATATTTATAGAGTTTTAAGCATGATATCACACAACTAAACATTCAATCAATATACATATATGGCGTAATAAAATATTATACATAATACACACATATGGTATTACAACATATCAAACATATAACTAACTATAGAAGTTCACATACACATTAAGGCATATAAACCAACCATAGAAGTTGTGCTTTATGCTCCTATTTTACAAATTAGTAAAGTTTAAGTTTTTTAGATTTTGTTGGTAATCTTTCATCTGTTCATATTACTTATATACCCATCTCATATTATAATCTTTTTTTTTAAGATTTGGGATGGCAGTGGACAGGTTTGGGTAAGGTATTATAGTACCTGTTATCAAATATGTGGTTTAGAAAAATTCTCATACGAAATTCATATTCGTGTGGATATCGACGTTTATATTCATATACGTACCCTATTGTATCTAAGTACCCATATTCGTATGTGTTTATCCGTATTTCTAATCAAAAATGATCTATCAATTATAATTTATCATCATTTTAATTTTTTAACAACATGTAAAAAAAATTATGGATATTATTATTGAATTCAAAAATGAATAAATATTTATTTTAAAATGCGTAGAAATTTAATAGTAATGTATTTAATAAAATTGTTAGATTAACATATATATCTATATATCATAATGAAAATAAAATAAAAATAAAAATATGTATTGTGCGGGTATAACGCGGGCTAGGTATTAAAATATCTATACTCATACTCATATTCGCTTATTTTAGTGGGTAAATTATCCGTATCTATATCCATTTTGTAAGTTTTTATCTTATCTGTTGCGGATAAATTTTGCGAATATCCACATTATAAGTGGGTACAATTGCCATTCCTATTTAAAATATTTATATACATATTATAGAAAATACAATTAATATTGTATATTACTTATATTTATTGAAATACTATTTGCTCGCTCATTGTACTTCACTTCAACAATTTTGACATATAATAATGTCTTTTTAATATTTATTTTTAATAAAGTGTTATTAATTTTTTTACATACTTATAATATTTTTAGAAAAAAACCACTATTGAAAAAGGTGTTTAATCAAAGTATAAAAAAATGAATTACAAAATTTGTAACAAATAAGATTATAATATCTTTGAGTCAAACTATTTGCCTAAGGAATATAAAACAATAACCATACCCTACTTAGGACATATAATAATAAACCACGTTTGATTGATTCGTTAAAAATATATATTATATGGCTCCAATAATTCTTAATGATCTGATTTATTTATTTCCGTATAGAAATCATGTGTGTGCCTAAATGGTAAACAAGGTTTAATACAATTTTTAGTCCTTTATCTTATCCTTGAGGTTCCATTTGGTCTCATAACTTTAAAAAGTCCCATATTGGTCCTTTAACTCTTCAAAGCGTTCTATAGTAGTCCTTTTTGTCTAATTAACGATGAATTTAACGATTGATTTTTGGGTTTTTCCATCACAAATAAGACAAAAAAAAGACTAATATGGAATATTTTGAAGAGTTAAGAGACCAATATGGATCATTTTTAAGTTAATGGACCAAAATGAACCCCGAGGTTAAGATACGGGACCAAAAAAGATATTAAGCCTAAAACAAAATTCAAATATTGAAGCGAGTCTTAACATTAAAGTATTTATGTGCACCAATTTAACTTGACATTAGCATAAAAAATATACTTATGTGCATCACAAATCTGGTATTAGTTGAATATTGAAACATCTATATTTGGGTCATGGTATAATTGAAAAACATGTCTTAATATCAACGATTAACCATAACAATCTTTTTAAAGAATCTTGATAATGAAATGGGTCTTGTTTTTGGTCAGTGTGGCTGAACAACATTCTTTCATGCTCACACCATCCAAAACCGCTTTTTTTGCATTTCTAGTACATTTTAATTGTTTGGAGGATTACGCCTATCACTGTCAATTTCAGTATCATAAAAACACTTGCAACATCCAATGCAAAATGTTACAAGACCTTAAACAGATGCAACCCACAAAACATTATTTTAAGGAGACAAACAACAAAACAAAAGTTATACATATAGTCGCATCTCAAAAAATACGATCCTTTGTAAATCGTTCGCACGCTCGTGGAAAATGATTGAACAGAGTCACCATAAAATTTTATTTTTTTCAAAGAAGGTAATGGAAAATATCGATTAAACCCTTGAAATAAAAAGAAGATGGTCATCGCAACAATATTCAGGTTTAGAAGTCAATTACGTAAGGAGAATGTATTAACACCCTGTAACGCCCTGTATAATATATATATATATATATATATATATATATATATATATATATATATATATATATATATATATATATATATATATATATATATATATATATATATATATATATATATATATATATATATATATATATATATATATATATATATATATATATATAAAATACCATACAAGTGTTTTTATTTGGTATTAACACCATTATTGACATACTTGACCATTTACAAACATAAAAGAACAACAATGGTACATGATATGGAAAATGCCAAACAATAAATATATAGGATCTAAGTACAATATCCGTAATTGTTCGAGATACACAGCGAAAGAAATTACAATCTAAGCTTCCCTTGAAACATCTATGCATAGCTCCACTTGTAAACCAAACCTGCAAACAATACCTAATAAACAATAATAATAATGGGGTGAAATAATAATCTCAGTGAGTTCATCCTAATCTTACTCCATATAGGTATCATGACTTGAAATGGCACAACCAATGGCTACTTCCGACTACATGATAAAATAACACAATTATGATTGTATTCGACAATCACAAGGTGACCATATTCACCTTAATCACACAAAAACACCACATGTTCAATACAATGCACCTTACTCATACTATGGTGACCATTCATCCATGACACACACTTAGGTATCATATGGCATGAATGTTACCTTCTAGTGTTATTAAAATCATACTTGTAACCTAGTTATCTTTCTAATCCATTTACTTAGTTATAAGCCTAGGGTTCAAACAATTAACCTCTCTAAACAACATAAGAGAACTAGTCTATTTATAGATTAATAAGCGAACTTATGATACAAACTAACTTAACAATTGGACTTAAAAGCAATGTCCAATTTGACATACTAACTTAAAATACAAGGTATTATATTTCAAAATTGTCCTTGAACAGTGTTCGACTACAATATACACAACTCTTGTTGAATCATAACGTTAATAAATTTGATGTTGGACAGAGGAAAATATGAAATTGTATCAATTTGGTAATGAAGCGCAGAAGGATTTGGTGTGTGAAATTGCAAGATAATTTGGGAGAAAAGCAATGAAAGAACTAAGAGAGAACTCAGGAATGCATGTTAAGCGGAGGTGATCACCTATGTAGAACGAGGGTGGTATTACTTTTTTTTCAACTTAAAACAAGTTCCTTAAAATATATTTGTAATGACTAAATTTTAGTTATGAACATATTAATAATAATCCTGTAAAATATTTTTTTAATAAAATGTTAAGTGTAAATATGTGTTTAGTACTTATTTAAAAAATGTTAACTCTAAATTTTACAAAAACAACTAAATCCAATAGTTTTTGTTTTTGAATACCGAAAGAAGAACTATATATTAGTAAAAAGAAAGAAAGTAAAAAAAAATACAACTAGAAACAAAGAGCATTAGCAGTGTACTAAAACAACAAATCAAAACTTAAACAAAAGACAACCAAACCGATATACAGAAGAACAATGTCGACCAACCACTAATCTATTCTATAAATGTAATAGTGGTAAAATTTTATTTCTAAATGAGAAATTCCTCTACAAAATAATAAAAGTTTTCATTATTTCAAAATTATATCTTTAATAATTAATAATATCTCCATTCTTATAACTTACAATCCCTTAATTAATAACAATACACTCTCAAAATATTATTTATTTATATTTATACACGGAACACAAATATATAACAAGATTCATTCTCCTATTTGCATTATACAAATATATATGTTGTTCTTTACTTGGTCATACACACAAGACACAAGATATAAAACAAAACACTTGTAATGAATGGATTTTATTTTCTGCCAATGGAAGTGCTTTTCCATAAGGCGTGCTGGGTTTATAATAGGGTTTACAGTTAGGATCCCGATTATTCGGGAAACATGGAAACGTGGACTGGGTTGATGAAAGGGTTTTCAATATGGATACGATTGACTATTGGGGATACATGAGGGACTTAGAAGAAGAGAGATTTTTAAGGCACTCCATTGCTATTTTAGGCAATATACATATTTCCTAAAATATCCTTAGTTTTCAGAGATATATCTCCGGATGTACCATAATGGATTATACTGAGGATGTCATGCCTCATTGTCGTCACATAGTGGATATGGTGCGGAAAGACATTAGCGATGGTATCTTCCATGAGGGGTCTGCTGTCAGGCTAGGACTGTATGACATTATTGCGGAGGCACATATGACACTTTTATATTGCAAACATCGCGCAAGGACAGGGTAATTGATGGCAGAGGAGGCATATCGGGTAGAGGAGCCACAAGAGGAAGATGAGAGGTTGTCAGGCACACCCAATCGTTGTTTGTATTTATTTTGTGTCAATACTATAGTTTGTACATTTTTTCTACCATTGTTACTACATTTTGGATTTACGTGACATATGACATCCTATTATTATATTGTTATATTATTTTGGTGTCTCTGTTATTTTATAATTCATCTACAAACAAATACATAATGCATTTTAAAATAAAAAATCCGTTCTGAAACGTTTCGAAGATGTATCTCCAGAAAATTCTCGTAAATGCATCTCTGAACAAATTCAAATGGAAATAGATTATGAGAAATATGTTGTGACCGTTTAAGGTTTAAATTGCTTCGGAGATAAATCTCCAGAATATTATTAAACCATAAGGCGCGTCTGGAGATATATCTCTAAGATCTGGAGGCATTTGTGAAAAACCACATGGTGAGAAAGAAACTCATAAAGTGTCTTAAGAATTCCTTAGAATAATCTTGTTGGATGGAGGAATCTTATAACTGTCAATGAAACCTTGAGGAGCAAGCATAAGAGTAGCAAGCAAGAACACTAGTAAGAATAAGAAAAGGGAATTAGCCATTTGAAATTGTGGTTTTAGCATTGGTGCATAATACATAGGGAATAATCTGATTTGATAGTAGTTATGGTTTTGGTCTATGTCATTTTAAATCAGTGTCTTTTCTTTAAGTTAAAAATCAAGACACGTTTGTACTAGCTAATAGTATTATTGGTTCTCTTAAATTCATTTTATCTTAATCATATCCTATACTATCTCGTAGCCCTCTAAGTTTGGGTCATAGATTTCAAAACCTAGTTTAACAGGATGGTCTTTGTGGGGGCATAACAGTAACTCAAACAAAATTGACCTCTTCTTCCACCCACGCATGACAAGCGTATGGGCAAAAGGCTTGCCAAGCTTAGTACTCACATCTTTCACCTTTTCAAAAATTTGTTCGCCGGTCAATGTAGGTGGAGCTCTACGTTGTTCTGAATTTCCATTGAATGCTTTTCTCCACCCACGGTAGTGATGATTAGAATTTAAGAACTTACGATGACCAAGAAAGACATTCTTCTGACCAAATTCCAACTGCGTCCAATCTATGTTTTCTTCATAGATAGGACACGCACATTGACCTTTAATGCTATAACCCGATAGATTTCCATATGCTGGGAAATCATTAATTGTGCCAAACAACATCGCCCTTAAATTAAAACTTTCTTTCCTATATCCATCATAAACCTCCACACCGTTCTCCCACAAACTCTTTAAGTCTTCGATTAAAGGTGTCAGTTATACGTCTATGTCATTCCCTGGTTGTTTAGGGCCAGAAATTAACATAGATAACATCATGTACTTACGCTTCATACATAGCCATGGAGGTAGGTTATAAATCATAATAGTTACAGGACAGGTGGAATGTGAGATACTTTGCAGACCATGCGGATTCATTCCATCAGTCGATAATGCCAAGCAAAGGTTTCTAGCTTCTACTCCAAAATCAAGATAATCATTATCAATTTTCATCCACTGTGGTGAATCTGCCAGATGTCGATACTTCCCATCTATAATTCTATCATCTGCATGCCAAGTCAGGTATTTTGCATCTGTTTCACTACGAAACATGCGTCTGAATCTCGGAATTATAGGAAAATACCATAAGACTTTTGCTGGTGACAACTTTTTCTTATATCGAGATACACCGCATTTAGGACACTCGTTTAATGATGCATATTCATTTTGAAACAAAATGCAATCATTTGGACAAGCATGCATCTTATCATAGCTCATGCCAATAGAGCATAACATTTTTTTAGCTTCATAGGCTCGATTGGGAAGGACATTATCCTCCGGAAGCATCTCTTGAAGTAGGGCTAACAACTCTGTGAAACTTTTATCCGACCATCCATTACCCGCCTTTAAGTTGTACAACTTTAATACCGCGGACAATCTTGTGAAAGTAGTGCAACCTTTATACAACGGTTTCTCTGCATCGCTTACCAACCTCTCAAACATCTTGGGACAATCTTGAAGATCCTCTTTAAGTACTTCTGCAATCTCTTCGACTCGATCACAATCATATGTATCCCTGCCATTTTCCTTTGAAGCACAGGTCGTATTATTCCGGGGTTCAACATTCTCGTTATTTATCTCACCATGTAATGTCCAACATGTGTAACTTCGATCAATTCCATGTCTCATTAAATGAGATTCCAACTAAACAACGTCAATTCGACGCCTATAACAACAACCTAAGCAAGGACATGTGATCCTACTGGGGTCTTTGGCGTGTTCAACAGCAAACTTAACGAATTTCGATACCCCATTCTCGTACTCTTTTGACAATCGATTACTAGACATCCATTTTTTATCCATACAAAAACAGAGAATACCTGTAAAGAAATCACTAGCTTCTAAGAAAGCTACACAGTAGGAGCTTGGAAACGAGCACAACCTTACTCTTCACAGGTAACCCCTATAACAGACAAAATTAATAACATTATCAACATTAAATATAAAATGAGGAACAACTAAGAAACTATAAAATGAGAAACAAAATAAAATACCATAAAACGGACTACTCATATGATCTAACCATTTTGATAGTTATAGAGTTTACTTATATTTATATTCATGTTGGCTACTCTCTTAAAAAATAGGAATTTCCAAACTATGAAAAAAAAAATATGCTCTATCAAGTTACATTAATATTTTTTAATTAATTAATTATATGACGTGGGTGGATGATGAATTTTATTAATTGACAATGTAAACCTATTTTTCACATGTGAATTCACTACCTTTAATCTCCCAAACTATTGTTATTTAAATTCCAAACTAAAAATTATATTGAATGTGTTATATAGATAAGTTAAAAACAAACCTAACTATTCAATTTCTCTCACTTTTCCCTTCCTTTTTTAATTTTATTCATTCTCCATTTGTACAACTTTTATCAATCTCTTCCATTCTTTATTCACCTTGCAAAACTATCTACCACCAAGCCATCACTTGACAACACTAACATTCATCCTCATATAAACTCATCACTAATTTTCACGGTCTTACTCTCTTCCATTACGTGAACATGAACACACAACAAGCTACAACTTACAGCGAAAATCAAACATAACTCTTTCGCCATAAAATCCTTTCCTTAATACCATCACCATATTTGTACAACTTTTACACACTAACTTCACTTTTTTCTAATCGATCTCTCACTATCGACTAACCTTCAATCTCTCACACTATCGTAATTTATTGGTTATATTCACCTATTTCTAATTTTACTCTTGTTCTGAATTTATCAGTTAAATCAAAATATATAAAAACACCAAACAACTCTCAGGGCAATTCATTGGTTTCAATCCTGGCTAAAACATTTGTTCCTATTGGGCTAAAACATTTGTTCCTATTGGCTAAAACAAAAGTTCAAATACCTGATCATAGGACTGCAGAGATACACTGTCTGATTCAAAGATGGAAAACGGCTACAACAGCATACAATCCCTTTACACGACAACAAAACACATTCTTTAACGTTCAAATACAGTAACAATGGTGAAAAGATAAGTAAAAAAAACCAGAGTAAAAGTTCAAATACCGTAACAATGGCGGAAATGCAATGCAGACGGACGGAGGCTGTCGAAAACGGACGACGAACAGCCGCAAAATGCAATGGAGGCTGTCGAAAACGGACGGTGAACGGAGGACGACGGTCGGATTGGGTTTATAGGGCAACGTTAACGTTCACCAGAGGAGAAGAAGGAAAGAAAATACGATGTCTGTTCTGTTTCTTTTAATAATTCTGGTGGGTATTTTAAATTTATTCTAACTAAACTTATAGCAGCGCTTTAAAAAGCGCTCTCAAAGGTGTACCTTAGCAATGACAAATAGCAGCGCTTTACAGAAAAAGCGCTCTCGTAGGTTACACATACAGCAGCGCTTTATAAAAGCGCTTTTATAGGACCCTCCTTTAGCAGCTCTTTTTAAAAGCGCTTTCTTAGGTGTCCCTTTTAGCAGCGCTTTTTAAAAAGCGCTTAGGGCCCCCTTTAGCAGCGCTTTTTAAAAAGCGCTGTCTTTGGTAGGCAAATGTTTTTCTTTTTTTTTTTTAATGATTATTTAGCAGCGCTTTTTTGAAAAGTGTTGTCTTTGTATGCACTGCTAAATGTCAATCCTGGCGTAGTGGTTATTTTATAATTCATCTGCAAACAAATACATAATGCATTTTAAAATAAAAAATCCGTTCTGAAACGTTTCGGAGATGTATCTCCAGAAAATTCCCGTAAATGCATCTCTGAACAAATTCAAATGGAAATAGATTATGAGAAATATGTTGTGAATGTTTAAGGTTTAAATTGTTTCGGAGATAAATCTCCGGAATATTATTAAACCATAAGGCGCGTCTGGAGATATATCTCTAAGATCTGGAGGCATTTGTGAAAAACCACATGGTGAGAAAGAAACTCATAAGGTGTCTTAAGAATTCCTTAGAATAATCTTGTTGGATGGAGGAATCTTATAACTGTCAATGAAACCTTGAGGAGCATAAGAGCAGCAAGCAAGAACACTAGTAAGAATAAGAAAAGGGAATTAGCCATTTGAAATTGTGGTTTTAGCGTTGGTGCATAATACATAGGGAATAATCTGATTTGATAGTAGTTATGGTTTTGGTCTATGTCATTTTAAATCAGTGGCTTTTCTTTAAGTTAAAAATCAAGACACGTTTTAATTGCTAATAATATTATTGGTTCTCTTAAATGCATTTTATCTTAATCCTATCCTATACTATCTCGTAGCCCTCTAAGTTTGGATCATGGATTTCAAAACCTAGTTTAACAGGATGGTCATTGTGGGGGCATAACGGTAAGATATTCACATTTTATGCTAGACAGGTAGAATTGACAAATCATATTTTTTCTCTAATTCTGAATTTTTACTTGGATAAAGGTGAAATTATTTAACATTTAGGTTATAGTGTTATTTTATATTTGTAAAATTTGTAACTTGCTAAATTTCGAGTCATTTCCTCCACTCATCGTAAATAGGGGGGATTCTTTCTTGTGTTTACATTTAAAAAAAAAACTGAAATTAGTGAGTGTTAGTTTCACAATTTTGAAAAATTGTTATTGAAGAAATTATTGGATTGAGTCATTAATAATATTGTTCTCTTTAAAACGTTTGGTGTACTATATTTTATTTTGTGTTAGAAATTTTTTATGACTTGTTTCTTTTTATTTCTTTATTGTGTTTCCTAAGTTTAGCATATTTCTCTTTTGATTTTAATTCAGTTAATTATTTTTGAATAAACGGTAATTTGACTCGTTCTCGATGTGCATGTCATAACTTGAGCTACGGGATGTGCCTTGACATGTGCTAGTATGCGTTGGAAAGTTGAGAGGATAAACTACAAGTTTCGCGTTGAAGTCAAAAGATAATTCGGAGCGCAAGGGTCGAATAATTTGTTTTATTTCTAGTCTTAGTAAAATAATTAGTTTTGGACCAGTTTTTTTTGGGACAGATGCTATTAGGCCTGATTTCCTTTTTATTATTTAAGTAAATTCGCAACTCTGCTTTCATTCATTCAATTTTTACAAAATAAAACTAGACAACTACAATTCCTACGGATGACTAATTTTCAAAGGTTTATCTAATGTATTCAGATTGCAAAACTTTGAGGTTATTATAATTTTCTATGCAATTTCATTTTCTCTTTTAATTTTTATCTATGACTCTTGTTTGCTTAATTCGATTGATGTATGTTTCTTACCGTAATTGTGATAACATAACTTTTTCGTTATTCCACACTATTTTTAACCGTATGCTTAATATGACAAATAAGAACATAAATCATATGGTTTAAATTCCGCTTGTTATTAATGTTGTAATCGAAAATAAAATAGAATCTGCTTAGAACGTTGGAACTATGTTAATCAATGATAAGTCGAAAAATGAATCAATAGACAAGCTCTTAAATTTTATTCGTAATCAAATTCTATTAGTCATACTCTTAATCGAAAAACAAAACCCCTCATTATTTCAATCGGTTGGTTAAAATAACCAAGAGCCCTTGTGATACGACTTGAGAGTCCCTTCCATATACTATCTTTATAAACTCGTTTTTGACCCATGTGCGACAGCAGGTCAGCGACACTGCTTAAAGTTGTGCAAAGCACTCAATCAACCACGACGTCTCTAGGATGAAACAACTCAGTTCTATATTGTACGATGACAACTTGTACGATAGATAATCGGTCTAGAAATACACCATATGATGGTACAAACACAATTCACATAGGGTATAAATATCACTTGAAGTATCTGGTTTAAAGATCATTCATAATAATTTTTCCAACAAGGAGAAATCTAAATCATTCTCCAAAGAGAATTCAGTAATAGTCATTTGACCACTCAAAATTATTTTTCAAAAAAATAGAAAATTAAATAATTTTTCAAAGAGAATCCACAAAACAACACTTGATTTTTAATTCAACAAGTAGATCAAAAAGGGTGGGGGAAGTTTGCGCTTTGACAATTCAAAAAACGCAGAGTATGCAGAGTGAGGAAGGAAAAATTCAAAAGCAATTTTTGGTGTGTTTTAGAGTGAAACATATTCATTCATTATATAATAAAATAGGTTAGTCAAGAAATATAATCTAAGCAATCTTAGACTAGAAGTAAAACAAAACATTTTTAAGATTGTACATAAACATAGACACCTATGACGAACATTTATGTAGCAAGCAGGATTCTGATTCAATAAGAGTGACATAATTGTCTTGAACTTTTTCCCATGCATCAAAGTTGCAGACATTCTTTCCTTAATATCTAATAAGTATCTGCTTTAATATCTATGTGCATCTATCTCAATTTAGTGAAGGCTCTAGGACTTGAAATTTCATAAGAGTCGACCTAAGTTCCACAATCACACAAGTGAGTCTATTAAGAGTACTTCTGAAGATAGGTACTCCTACATACAAAGTATAGATCTAATTAAGAGTTTCTATTATCTCAACGTCTTATTGCTTAAGAATTCATGTTTTTCTTATGGAAAATACCATTTTTTGTCCCGTATCTTAACCTCGAGGTTCATTTTGGTCCCTTAATTTTAAAAAGGTTAATATTGGTCCCTTAACTCTTCAAAACATTCCATATTAGTCCTTTTGTCCTATTAGAGGAAAAAAATTCAAAAACCAATCGCTAAATTTGTCGTTAATTAGACAAAAAAGACTAATTTGGAACTTTTTGAGGAGTTAAGGGACCAATATGAACCTTTTAAAAGTTAAGGGACTAAAATGAACCCTGAAGTTAAGATACGAGACCAAAAAGGGTATTAAGCCTTTTCTTATTTATACTGGCATTGTCATCTCATATTACTCATAATTTATTAAAATGAACCTTTCAAACTTATCTCTTAAATGCATTTTATCTAAATCCTATCCTATCTTATCTCGTAGCCCTCTAAGATCATGATTTTTTCATGGATGTTATTTAAAGTCCGTTTATTTATGTGGATTGTTTCAAACTTTCTTAACAACCTTGTTTTCTTGGATGAAGGTGCAATTATTTAACATTTATGTTATAGTTATTTTTATTTTGTAGAATGTGTAACTTGCTAAATTTGGAGTCATTTTCTCCTCTCATAGTAAATATGGGCAGGATTCTTTCTTGTGTTTACTGTTAAATTTGCTACAAATTTCTAGAGAGGTCTTAAATATAATATGTAAGAAAATATAGAACATCCTAGAAACTATAAGGTGTATGAATATGGTAGAATAATCTAGATATATAAGTATATGGCAAAGATAGAAAAATCTAGATTTATCATGATAATAACCTATCATGAGAACTCTAGAATATTCACCACCATTGAAAGGTTGGTGACTTGAGCCTATAAATAGGCATTTGCTACATTGTAAACTATCATCCAAGAAATTAATCACAAAACCTTATTTCTAAACTACTCTCTAAAACTATCTTCTATCAACTATCATCTAAACAATTTCAAACAGTGGCATCAGAGCTACGTTCGGTCATACATTGGGCGTAGTTATACTAATACCTACCATTTCATAATCCTCCAAACTACTTCAAAATATTTCCCTTATACTATTAACCCACTACAATATTTTTTCTAAGCCATGGATAACACTACTCAATCATTAACTATTTGTGTCCCTATTTTCAATGGTGAAAATTATGATTTCTGGCGTGTTAAAATGGAAACATATTTTTCATCTCAAGATTTATGGGACATAGTAGAAGAAGGCTTCATCGCTCCCATAGATACTTCAGCTCTAAATGCAGCTCAAGAAAAAGAGTTGAAGAAAAATAAATAGAAAAATTCAAAAGCATTGTTCACCTTGCAACAAGCGGTGACTGATGCAATTTTTCCAAGAATTATGGGAGTTAAGACTGCAAAAGAAGCGTGGAAGACGTTGCAGGAGGAGTTTCAAGGAAATGACAAGGTACGTGCTGTCAAACTTCAATCTCTAAGAAGAGATTTTGAACTATTAAAGATGAAGGAGTCTGAGACAGTTAAAGATTACTATTCTAAAGTTAAAGAAATAGTTAATCAAATGAGAGCTTTTGGGGAGGATATTCTTGACAAGAAAATTGTTGAGAAAATTCTAATTACTATGCCCCCAAAATTTGACCCAATCGTGACAACAATAGAGGAAACCAAAGATCTGTCTACTCTATCAGTGACATAACTAGTGGGCTCTCTTGAAGCATATGAGCAAAGACTACATAGGCATAAAGAAGATACACTTGAAAATGCCTTTCAGTCAAAGCTCAAATTTAAGTCCGAAAATAAAGAAAATGGAGGAAAGAAAAATTATGGTGAAACTTCCAAAAGAAGAGAAGTTTCCTAGAAATTTCCAAAAGAACAATCCGGATAAAAATATTCCATGCAATATATGCAAACGACTAGGCCACGAGGAGAAAAGTTGTTGGTACCGTAATATGCCACAATGCAATCATTGCAAGAAATTTGGGCGCATAGAGAAACACTGTCGCAACAAAAATAGGCATCAAGCTAATATCGCAGAGGAGCATGATCAAGAATAATGTATGTTCTATGCCACTCAAGAATCAATCAAAGAAAAAGGAGGAAGTTGGTACTTGGATAGTGGATGTAGCAATCACATGGCCAAGGATGAGACTATTTTCAAAAGCATTGATGAGTCAGTCAAAGTCAAAGTTCGACTAGGAAATGGAAGTGTGGTTGAGTCAAAAGGAAAAGGCACCGTCGTGGTAGAGACCGATAAAGGTACGCGACTCATCCATGATGTCTTACTAGTTCCCAGCCTAAAAGAAAATCTTCTAAGCATTGGCCAAATAATGGAGAGAGGCTACACACTTCACTTTGAAGGAGGTGTATGCAAAATCTTAGACAACAAGAATAAAAGGGCCGAGATAGCCTAAGTGAAGATGAATAAGAGCAATAGAAGCTTCTCGCTAAATTTAAAATATACAACTAACATTGCCATAAAGGTACAAGTTGATAATTTATGGCTTTGGCATCAAAGATTTGGCCACTTCAACACACATGCCTTGAAGTTATTACATGATAAGAACATGATGAGAGATCTTCCAAGTATAAAGGATAACAATGAAGTGTGTGAAGGATGTCTCCTTGGTAAGCAACACTGATTTCCATTCTCAACAAGCGGAGAATGGAGAGCAAAAGATTTGTTGGAGCTGATACATACTGACGTCTGTGGACCGATGAGGACTCCATGACACGAGAACAACAGGTACTTCATACTCTTCATTGATGACTTCTCTAGAATGACATGGGTCTATTTCTTGAAAGAAAAATCAGAAGTTTTTGGAGTATTCAAAAGGTTCAAGGCCCTTGTTGAAAATCAAAGTGGAAAGCGGATAAAAGTACTAAGAAGTGATCGCGGCAAAGAGTACACATCCCGCGAGTTTGATAGATTTTGTAAGGATGAAGGCATAGAGCGACAACTTACAGTCGCATATTCTCCTCAGCAAAATGGTGTGTCTGAGAGAAAGAATCACACAGTTATGGAGATGGCTAGATCGATGCTCAAAGAGAAGCGACTACCTAACACATTCTGGGCTGAAGCAGTCTACACTACTGTTTACTTACTCAACAGATGTCCAACTAAATCTGTACAAGATAAGACTCCAATTGAGGCTTGGAACGGGAAGAAGCCATCAGCAAAGCACCTAAGGGTCTTTGGATCTATATGCTACATTCATATTCCAGACGTGAAGAGGCATAAGCTTGAAGACAAGACTATACGAGGTATCTTCTTGGGGTATAGCACAATATCTAAAGGCTACCGTGTATATAACTTGCAAATAAAAAAACTCATCATCAGTCGAGATGTTGAAGTTGATGAGGATGCTTCTTGGAATTGGGATGAAGAAAAAGTGGATAAGAATGTTCTTATACCCACTCAACTACCTTAAGAAGAAGCTGAGGAAGAAGTCCTAGGTGAACCTTCTTCACCTCCACCACAACAACAAGTTCAAGAACTATCATCACCAAATTCTACTCCAAGACGAGTAAGATCTTTGAGAGACATATATGAAACCTGCAACATGGCCATACTCGAACCTGGAAGCTTTGAAGAAGCATCAAAGCATGAAGCATGGGTCAAGGCAATGGAAGAAGAGATAAAGATGATCGAGAAAAATAACACATGGGAGTTAGTAAATCGTCCCCATGGAAAAGATATCATTGGGGTTAAGTGGGTCTATAAGACAAAGCTCAATCCTGATGGCACCATACAGAAACATAAGGCGAGGCTAGTAGCTAAGGGTTACTCACAGCAACCCAGGGTTGACTACAATGAGACATTTGCACCAGTAGCTCGTCTTGATACCATTAGAGCTCTAATAGCTCTTGCGGCACAAAAAGGATGGAGTATACATCAACTAGATGTCAAATCTTCCTTCCTTAATGGTGTACTTGAAGAAGAGATCTATGTGGAGCAGCCACAAGGATTCATATCTGAAGGCGAAGAGAGCAAAGTGTTAAGACTAAGAAAAGCACTATACGGTTTGAAGCAAGCTCCTCGAGCATGGTATAGCAGAATCGATCAATATTTCATGGATCAAGGATTTAGGAGAAGCAAGAGTGAGCCCACACTATACATCAAGTCTCAAGGTCAGTACACTCTCTTACTCTTTTTATATGTAGATGACCTTATCTACACAGGAAACAATACTAAGATGATAACAGAGTTCAAAGAAGACATGATGAAGACCTTTGAGATGACCGACCTTGGTTTGATGAGTTACTTCCTCGGTATAGAGGTAAGCCAAAGAAATGAAGGGATATTCATCTCACAAAAGAAATACACAGAAGGCTTACTTAAGAAATTCAAGATGTACAGTTGCAAACCTGTCGCTACCCCACTCATAACAAATGAGAAACTACAAAAGAATGATGGAGTACCAGAAGCTGATGCATCCAAATATCGAAGTTTAATTGGAAGCCTTCTATATTTGACAGCTACGTAGCCAGACATAATGTATGCTACAAGTCTTCTATCAAGATTCATGCAAAGTCCAAGTCAAATACACTTTGGAGCAGGAAAAAGAATTTTGAGATATCTACAAGGAACAAAAGAGTTAGGTATATGGTACTCTACCGAAACTAACTCAGGATTACTTGGCTACACCGATAGTGATTGGGCAGGTCGGTAGATGACATGAAGAGCACCTCTGGCTATGCTTTCTCACTCGGATCAGGAATTTTCTCTTAGGCGTCGAAGAAGCAAGCTACGGTTGCACAATCCACAGCAGAAGCAGAGTACGTGGCAGATGCTGAAGCAACGAGTCAGGCTATATGGCTTTGTAGGATATTTGAAGACATGGGAGAAAAACAGGATCAGCCAACTAAAATCAATTGCGACAACAAATCAGCAATTGCAATGGCAAAGAATCCAGTGCATCACAGTAGAACAAAACATTTAGCAATCAAGTATCACTTTATAAGAGAAGCTGAAGCAACTAAAGAGATCAAACTCGACTACTGCAGAACAGAAGATCAAATTGCAGACATATTCACGAAGGCGTTGTCGAGACCAAGATTTGAAGAGCTACGAGCTATGCTTGGAGTCAAAGAAATTTGTATCAAGGAGGAGTGTTAAATTTGCTACAAATTTCTAGAGAGTTCTTAAATATAATATGTAAGAAAATATAGAACATCCTAGAAACTATAAGGTGTATGAATATGGTAGAATAATCTAGATATATAAGTATATGGCAAAGATAGAAAAATCTAGATTTATCATGATAATAACCTATCATGAGAACTCTAGAATATTCACCACCATTGAAAGGTTGGTGACTTGAGCCTATAAATAGGCATTTGCTACATTGTAAACTATCATCCAAGAAATTAATCACAAAACCTTCTTTCTAAACTACTCTCTAAAACTATCTTCTACCAACTATCATCTAAACAATTTCAAACAATTTTGTGTGTTTGTTTCACAATTTTGAAAAATTGTTATTGAAGAAATTATTGGGTCGAGTCACGGATTATGCCGCTCTCTTTAAAACGTTTTGTAGTACTATTTAAAATTGTGCAAAGTAGTCAATCAACCACGTTGTCTTTAGGATAAAACAATTCGGTTCTATATTGTACAACGAAAAATTGCACGATAGATAATCAGTCTAGAAATGCACTATAAATATCACTCGCATTATATAAATAGAGATTAGTTGTAATAGTTTCTTAAACGAGGAAAAATCCAAATCATTTTCTAAAAAAAATTCAATAATGATTATTTGATCACTCAAATAAATAGAAATTCAAAAAAAAAATCAAAGAGAATAAAAAAAACACTTGATAATTTCCCAATTCAATGAGTGGAAAGAAATGAAGAGAAGTTGACGCCAAAAAGCGCAGAGTACAGCGAGTGAGAAAGGAAATAGTCATAATAAATTTTTGATGTGTTTTAGAATAAAACATATTCATTCCTTATATAATAAAGTAAGTTTATCAAACAATCTAATCTAAGCAATGTATGACTAAGAAATTTTTCAACTAACACACAACCATACTTATTTTATTCTAATAATATGAAAATTAAAAAATTCATCTCCATATTAGAATATTGACATGTTCTAACAATCCCCCGCATCAATTTTAAAAAATATTTTAGAAGTAACATTAAATGAATTTAAGATTGGGCATAAACATATGCGCTTATGACTTGAACCATTGTGTATAACAAGCATGATTCTGATTCAACAAGAGTAACACAATCGTCTTAAATTTATCTCATACATCAAACTTACACAACTTTTTCTTAATTTCTAATAAGTATGTGCTTTAATATCTCTGTTTATCTATTTCAATTTAGTAAAGGCTCTAGGAATTATGCTTCAAAATTTCATAGGAACTGGTCTAAGTTCCAGAATCAGACAAGTGAGTCTATCAAGAGTACTCCTGTAGTTAAGTACTCCCTCATACAAAGTATAGATCTCTTATATTATATCAACCTGATATTTCTTAAGGGTTAAGTCTTTTCTTATTCATACTAGCATGGTCATCTCATATTACTCAACTTGTTTTATCCATTGAACATATTTCTTTAGATCTCCAAACTATTAGGCCAATTACCATCATAAGTCACTCATTTCTCTATATGCATTAGTCTCATCTTCTTAAGTATATTATATACTTTCTCTCTTGATAATCCTTCTGTCAAAGGTTTTGTTAAATTTTCATCAATGCATACAAGATCCACTCATATAGATCATTTAGAGATACATTCTTTAATAGTAGCTACAGATATATATCATTACAGACTCCTTCATAGACTGAGTCACGATAGTCTGTTCTTTCAATTTTCAAGATACAACTCCTCCAACTATATTAAATATATAGTCAGTGGTTGCTTTAGAATTATCTAATAAAATATTCTAATAAAATATTCTAATTTAAATCATTGTATCCTTAAAGTACACCAGAAAATCTCTCGTATGTATACCAAAATTCACCATCTTTTTAATGTTTCACATGACTCGCTCAAAAGTTTTTCAAGTTTCATTACTAAGTCTATTAGTAAGACTGCACAACAATCCTACGACAAATGTAATATTTTGTCTAATACAAACAATGATATATCTATGACTACCAATGATGCTCTTAAATAGCTTAACACTCGAAACATACAGTGTGAAAGAAGGTTCACCATGAAAATAAATATATTTCTTTAAAACCTTCTCCATATAGTGTGATAATTATCTGAAGATATTTTCTTTACAAATCTAATGATCTTAGTTCCAAGAATCATATTTGCTATTCTGAGGCCTTTTATATATATCAAAGTTGATATACAATAGTGATTTCACATCATTAGCGGTTGAATGTTTGAGCAAAATATGAGCAAGTCATTTACATACAAACATATGGTAGTGTAAATGTCATTTTTAAATTTGTAATAAATACATTTGTCACTTTCATTCCCTTTGTATCCATTCAATATCATTAATTTACCAAAATTTTCATGTAATTATTTTAAAACTTGTTTTAGAGCACACATAAACTCATCAAACTTACCGACCTTGTATTCTTGCTCATGAATCATATACTCTTTAAATTAATCTATTTAAATTTCTCCTTTTAAATCATCATTTAAAAAATTATTTTAACTTCAATTCGGCATACTACTAAAATAAATAGTAGCAATTAAGAGTGTG
Organism: Lathyrus sativus; assembly: GCA_963859935.3. Lineage (NCBI taxonomy): Eukaryota > Viridiplantae > Streptophyta > Magnoliopsida > Fabales > Fabaceae > Lathyrus > Lathyrus sativus. The sequence goes on along the minus strand of OZ012739.1, from coordinate 4,078,877 downwards.
CTAACTTTTGTCTTGGCTTTTGAGATTTTTGGAGTTGCTTATTATTAGAGAGGGGCTAACTTTGATTTGGCATTCAGTATAGCCTATATGAAAATTTCGAAATGATACGATTTTTCAAACATGTGTCATATTCGTATGTCTCTGACTTATTCATGTATTTTTTCTAACTATTATAAGTAGCCACAATCATTACCAACACAATCTTAAAATCATAAATTAATTATTTGTAAATTGAGCATATATAACAAGATTCAATCTTGTTATTTGCATTGATACAGCATACATGATGTTCATAACTTGGACATACAGACGTACACAGTATACAAACAAAGACATCTTATTTAGTAGATATTGACATGCCTCTATGCACTCATGCTCTAGAAATGGAGTTCATCATCCGCCGGTGGGCGGCGATTACCGTAAGGTGGACCACCATAAAAGGGTGTACACGGCTGATTCGGGATGGCTGTGCAGGAAGTTCGTGGTTTCTCGTCAATTGATTTCGTGTTCGATGGATGAGGTTTGTAACTGTAAGAGAAACCTTGAGGAGCAAGCATAAGAGCAGCAAGGAAGAACACTATTAAAGATAAGAAAAAGGAATTAGCCATTTGAAATTGTGGTTTTAGTGTTGGTGTATAACACTAGGGGATATTAAAGTTTTATAGTAGTATTATGCTCAATGAGAGTGTGTTAGGTCTAAAAGTCTTTTACTAAATTACAAATTTTGGTGTTACACATTCCACGAAGTTTCCATCTTAGGTCCCATGCATTTGGAAAACTAGATCAGTAGTACCATTTATCTCTTTTTTTTCCCTTATACTATCCTATATTGTTTTGTGCTTTAATTACAACCGTTCATCTTAATATCCTCAATTTTCCAACAACAAATTAGTTTGGAAATTTTTCAGGTTTTATCATCGCGCTTGAACACACAACTTCTCACATGATCAACATATTGTTCTTAACATGAAGCCTCTCAGAATAAGAATTGATCTTGTTACAATTAGTTGTGTACAGTTCTTATATTTTGTTATTAGTAGTTATTTGTTAGTTAATTTTTTGTGTGGTGATGTGTCCTTTGGGACTGCATGCTTCTTTGGTGATGTGTCAATTTTATCTGTCTTTCTTGAGCATCTACTTGAAATTGATTTATTAGAAATTTGTACAATTAAATTAATTTTGGTGTAGATTTTTTTGGGCTTAAGTCTTTCTTTTAATAAAAAAATACTAAATAATTTTAGGAAATTTTACCCTATACCTCTAAACCTATACTCACACCTCTACACTAAAAAATATTGAACCAAAATACCCTTTCTTAAATAGTATAATTTTAGAAAATTTTCATTTTTACTTCATTTGCGTTTCAAGACTTCCGCAAAACTCAATTTTTTCCTTCAAACCGGAACTCTTCCAACAAGTCTTCGAGAACACATTTTTTCATCAACACATACCGGAACTCTACAGGTAAGTCTTCCGGTTTGTTGATTTTTTTGGTTACTTCACCGGAAGACTTAATGCATGTCTTCCGGTTCATAATATTTTGAATTTGTTCACCGGAAGTCTTAAATTAAGTCTTCCGGAACACACTTTTCACGTTTTGTTCACCGCAAGTCTTAGTTCAAGTCTTCCGGTTCAGTTTTTTTTTTTAATTTTTAATTTTTAATTATATTTATTTAATATTTTTTTATTTTTAATTTTTAATTATATTTACTTATTATTATTTTTTTAACAAAGATAGACACAAACCTAGTTTCCGCTTTTGCAGAGAGGTGACATCTAGAGACATCATCATTTCACATGTCGTTTGGTGAGATGACGATTACTCTAGATGACGTATCTTGCCTGCTTCACTTGCCTGCTTCACATAGCATATTGATCGATCTTGGAAACACAATTTCAATGGCTTTCATCAAAGCAAGATCTCTATCTATCAAAATCACTTGTGGACACAACTCTTTCTTCACAAACAATTGTTTAAGCTTATCTAGCACCCAACAAAAAGTCTCAGTTTGCTCAGACTCAATATAGGCAAATGCGACAGCAAAAGTCAACTCAGTTGATGTCATGCCAACAATTTCAAACAGAGGTTGCCTATATTTGTTTGTCTTGTAAGTGTTGTCCATAACTAGCACAATAAGAAAAATATTCAACAACTTAACTGAATCTGGATGAGCCCAAAAGATATCTCTAATTACTTCATAGTCATCTCTTTTTCTACTCTAAAAAACATAACCTGCTTCCTCAATAAGCTTAAACAAATGTTGTATCTCACTTCTAGGACCTCTTATATTTTTTTCTATCATACTCTTCTGTTTGTATATTTGCGTGATCCGAGTGACATTATCTGGATCTTGCTCTTGCAATGAAAGCAATATATGTCTAGGTGGAACCTTTCTCTTTGTCAAATCAACAACATGTTGCTTCTGATCCGTTTTCAACCTACCGACAAATACGTGACATTCTAATCTATCAGGTAAATCATGGTTATGAACTCCACATTTTACATCAATCTTCCATCCAAATCCATCAGTCGTTGGAATTGATCTGATTCTAAATGGACATCCACATTTTTTCGTCGCACTCTGGGTTCCACTATCAATATCTCTGTGTTTTCCTCCTTTGTCACATCCAAATATTAATTTGTTACTTCTTCCTCTCTTGCCTGTTTTAATATCTGAACGAGTGATGATAACCGTAACTTTATTTCGGATTTCGATCTCTTTAATCCATCTTATTGCCTCTTCTCGTGTACCAAATCTTTGAGTTGTTGAAAAAACATCAGACGTATCTACGCATATCTGATCTTTATCGCATATTTGTAAAGGAATTTCTGAAACTAAATAAAAAAAATTCAAAAAAAAAATTCAAAAAAAAAATTCAAAAAATATTTTTAAAAAAAAAGAAAAGAAATTGGACAATTCAAACCGGAAGACTTGAAGCAAGAGTTGTGGTAGCCAAAAAAACAAACCGGAAGACTTGTAAAAAGTCTTTCGGCTTTTTTTTGGCTACCGGAACTCTTGCTTCAAGTCTTCCGGTGAATACCCACGAAAATTACAAAACCGGAAGTCTTTCCTGAAGTCTTCCGGTATAATATTTTTGTGAACCGGAACTCTTTCCTGAAGTCTTCCGGTTTGAGAAAAAAAGCCTACCGGAAGCCATTTTCAAAGTGTTCTGATAGATCGTGGGATGAATTTCTCGGAAATCTAAAAAATCTAAAAAGTGGAAAAAAAAATATTAAAATATATAAGGATAAAATGGATCTTTTTAAAAAAAATGTAGAGGTATAGGTATAAGTGCAGGGGTATAGGGTAAAATTTTCACAATTTTATTATGTATTATTTTATTTCTCTCTTACTTGAGTCCAACCATAATTCTCAATATAGTATCAGAGTCATGATTGTCACTCAAAGAAAAAAGATTTTATTTATCTCTAAAGATAATCTTCAATCACCTACTTCTCTCTTTTTTTTTTTTCATTCTATTTTGTTTCAAGATTTCAAAGTAACTTATTAATTGTGTTTCTACCATTTTCTAAGTTTAAACCCTATGATTATCACGTCATAACTATTCAAGCAAGAATCAACATGAAAATAACAACAATCAATTGATATTATCATGTTTACCTATTTGATATCTAAGCTAAGAAAATAATAAACATATGAATCAATGTTCTTTGTTGTATGCAGAGAAAAGCAATATAGAGACTTTGGAATTGATTAACATACATGAGATAATTAGAAATTGAAGGAGGAAAAGTTGCTTTAGGGATCCTTTAATTAAATTGAGTAGTGTGAGAGAACTTCTCATGGCTTTCTAGTGTTTTTTCGACAAATGAATAGAGTAAAAAATAAACCGAAAGTGTTTTATTAAGAGTGAATTGAATTTTGATCTATGTTCCCAATGTCATATAATAAGAATATTGTTAAGAGGGATCCTACCTCGCTAAGGGAGGATGCATGATTCTTACAATTTTCAAAACAGAGTTTCTAGCTAACAGAGGTGGCTTTGTGAGACTTTGCCCTTTGCAATTGCACTGGGCTCGCTAAGTGAGTTTTCCTTTATGCCAAAGTGCTCTTAGAAGAGTAATATGTATTTTTTCACACACTGAGTTTCTAGAATTGTGAATTGCGAAAATAATTACAGAAAATCTAACCTAGAATTAAACAATTTTAAAAACGTAAATGAGTTGAGCTACTTTCCAATAAGCGTTTGTTTAACATCATTAGGTTGTTTAACATCTAAAAAAAACTAAAATAATAGAGAAACATTCATCACCATTAAGAAGTTAGTGACTTGAACCTATAAATAGATTATTGACACTTTAAAATTGATTATCGAATAAATCAATGTCATAACCGTTTTTCAAAACAATTTTTTAAAACTATCTTTTATCAACTATCAACTATTCAAATACCAAAACGAATAATAATAATTAGGAAGCTATACAATATTGACCTAACAATTACTCAATCAACACCAATAAAATACAATCTCCAATCTTAAACTTTATTTATTTCTATATATATGTATTGATACAACATATATATGATTTTACTTGGCAATACATACAGCACACAAGATATAAATGAAAGCATTGGTAACCAGGACATCTTATTTAGTAGATATTGATATTCCTTGTTATATTCATGCTTTAGAAATGGATTTCATCTTCTGTTGGAAGGAGGTACTTTACCATAAGGAGGGCGTTTTCCAATCTGTGGGCTGGATAAACATTCCCTATATGGACTTGAGGGGTTACAATGGGGAAAAAATGGGTCCCTGTTAATAGGCTTGTAATTCTCAGCAAGCCCTTGAGGAGTAAGCATAAGAGCAACAAGGAACAAAACTAGTAAGGATGAGGAAATGGAATTAGCCATTTTTAAATGATGGTTTTAGTGCATAACACATAGGGGATATTGAAGTTTTATAGTAGTATTGTGCTCAAAAGGAGTATAGGGACTCAGTCAAAGTCATTTACTAAATGTCAAAATTTGGGTTTAAATATTCAACAATGTAACACTCTTAGGTCCCATGTATTTGGAAAACTAGTCACTACTATTCCTCTATTTTATTTTTAGCACAAGACTCGTAAGGACTATAGGGACTCAGTCAAAGTCATCTTAATACTTTCACTGCTTAAATGCATTTTTCTCCTCCTATTTTAATTTTATTTTTATTTTTTAAGATCTTATAAAATAATCAATTTTTAAGTTCCATATCAATTATTCACTTCATCTCAAATTATAAAATATTTTGCATATTTTATACAAATTTAAAAACTTAATAATTACACAGCAGAGAAAAATTAAAAGAGTTGAAAAAATAAATAATAATAAATACTTAAAAGTATATTAAAAAAAATGTCATTAATACTGTGTTGAAAATGTAAGATAAATTATAATTTAAAATATTTTTTTTTTTATAAAATAACTTATAATTAATGACAGAGAGAGTACAATTTTGCAAAGTTACATTTTTAAAATAAAAAATAAATTTTATAATATTATTTAATAAAATAAATAATTAATAAATAAAAAAATATTTTGGAAATAATTAAATGGACCACCTGTCTGAATAATTATAGTTTACAAAATAATATTTTTGCAGTTGGTGGGGTTTGCAGAAAAATTGGAGTAAGCTTTTGTCATCAATGCCACAATACAAGTAAAAGTGGAAGCTTCATAGAATAACAACAACATTCTTACCTCTCTCCTCACTTACACTGTGAACAACAGCAACAATATATATAACCCAACAAACTAGAAGAAACAATTCTTAACCAAGAAAAAATACTTTCCTTTTTAAATTAAATATCAAGAAACATTTTCCAATTTTTATAAAGGGGGACTTCTATGGTGAAGTTGATCAAATGACTTTTTTTTTTTATGTAGTCAATGTTTCTGGCCAATCAAAATACATCTTATAAACATTAACTGTTACATCAACATTTAATATAAAACTTTCATTTATTGTATATCAGTTCTCTATAAAATTAATATTAAATTAAATATAATTTTCAATTGAAATTCCTAAATCCCTTTATTTTATTCTTGTTTTGGTTATTCATTTTATTCTCCCTATTAAACTTCACACAACCTATTAAATGCAACAGAAAGTGTTGCTCGATGCAACATTACCATTTTTTCATCGTTATTAACTTCTTTGGATGCAAATGGTGAATGGCGATCACTCTTTGTTGTTTTTGACCATCTCTTGCAAATCAAACTTTTTGGAAAACATCAATGTCCGCATACTTCATGACAGATATTATGTGGGAACATGGAATTCCTTTATGCTCAAATAGTCTACAATCACATAAACGGTTGTTTCTCTATGGTGGTTGTATTCACAAAAAATTACAAGTGGCTTGCCATACCTGTTATTTCTATAAGTAGTGTCAAATGCAACCACATCACCAAAACAATCATAATCAAGTCTGCTGGTAGAATCAATCCAAAAAATATTTTCTAACCGTCCATCATCTGTAAAGGTAAACTCTGAAAAAAATGTTGAATCACTATCAGATTTACCCTGAAAATAACTCAAAGTAGAAAAAGTATCCCCATCTTCAATTCTAAATCTTACTTGATGATCTATGTAGTTATATAGATCCTTTTGTATAAATCCAAAACCTTCATGACCTCCTTTCTGACCCATGAAAAAGCCTAATATATGACAAGTTATAACACCTTGTGAATGCAAACCATTGATGATCAACTTATCTACTTCACTCAATTTACGATAATTCGGAATCAAATTAATAAAATGTGTAGGAGTTAGTTCATGGTTGTGAGAGGGCTCAAAATTAGTAACTTTCCAGATATTACGAACTGTTGGGAAAAGAAAACAAATATAGAAGATAGTAATAAAATGCGGAAGCTGCTGGATCAACTTTTTCCCTGCGTGCAGTTAAAAATAAGCCCCAAACAAAATTGCTCAGACAACAATAATAAGCACAAAATAGAGCAAATAAAATAAGGAGACACCAGAATTATTAACGTGGGAAAAAACCCTTAAAGGGAAAACAACCCACGGGACCAAGCCAGTAAATCTTCCACTAATAAAAATAATGGGTACACCACAAGTCCTCCTGGAACCACCAGGGATCAACAGAGTAAATATAATCTTCACCGTATAAGGTGGATATCAAATCAACTAACCCCTCAACGGGTTCTACGACACAACAATAAAGAGACACTCTTTGATATTCTTCTCTCTGTCTGTAAAGTCGCTCACGTTGCAGCTCTCTTCCCTCTTGCTCTTGTTATATATAACACATAAGGGTTAAAACCCTTTTAACCATTTCATGGGCTTTGGCCCACAAAGCTAATTCCCTTTTTTTTCTTCTTTTCTTTTAATAATAATAATAATAATAAGATTAAGTGGGCTCACTTATTTTGGTGACCCACACAACAATTCTCCCCCTCACCAAATTAAAGGGAGACCATAGGAGACCAAACCTGCTTTCTTTCTGCAAGTAGAGAACTTCTCCATAGGTAAGGCCTTTGTCATCATATCTGAACCATTCTCGTCAGTATGGATTTTCTCTAATGAAAATTTCTTCATCTCCAGCGCATCGCGTATCCAATGATACCGAACATCAATATGCTTCGACTTTGAGTGATAAGTCGAGTTCTTGCTGAGATGGATTGCACTCTGACTGTCACAATATAAAATATATTTCTCCTGTGAGAGACCCAATTCTTGTAGGAATTTCTGCATCCAAAAGAGTTCCTTTGCAGCTTCTGTGGCGGCAATATACTCTGCCTCTGTAGTAGACAAAGCAACACATTTTTGCAATCTAGACTGCCATGACACTGCTCCCCCTGCAAAAGTCATCATATAACCAGAAGTAGACTTCCTAGAACCCATATCACCAGCCATGTCTGCATCTGCAAAACCATCTAACATAGGCTTACCACCTCCAAAGCACAAACAGACTCCAGAAGTACCTTTGAGATACTTGAGTATCCATTTCACAGCTTGCCAATGTTCTTTGCCAGGATTAGAGAGGAAACGACTGACCACGCCAACTGCATGAGCAATATCTGGACGTGTACACACCATCGCATACATCAAGCTACCAACTGCAGATGCATACGGAATATTCTCCATTTCTTCTTTGTCTTTCTCACTTGTAGGACATTGCATAGAGCTCAATTTGAAGTGACCTGCAAGTGGAGTGCCAACTGATTTTGAATTTGACATATTAAACCTCTCCAATACCTTCTCAATGTACTTTTGCTGTGATAACCATAATTTGCAATTCTTCCTGTCGCGTGTAATTCTCATGCCAAGGATTTGCTTTGCAGGGCCTAAATCCTTCATTGCAAAGGACTTGCTCAACTCTCTTTTCAAATGCTCAATCTCTTTCATGTCATGACCAATAATCAACATGTCATCGACATACAGCAAAAGGATAATAAATTTCTCACTAGGGAATTTCTTCACAAACACACAATGATCAGAAGAAGTTTTTGCATACCCATGATCCACCATGAAAGAATCAAATTTCTTGTACCATTGCCTTGGAGCTTGTTTAAGACCATACAAGCTCTTCTTCAATCTGCAGACAAGCTTCTCTTTACCTTTGACTGCAAAACCATCAGGCTGCTCCATGTAAATTTCTTCCTCCAAATCACCATGGAGAAATGCGGTCTTCACATCAAGTTGCTCAACCTCTAAATTCAAACTAGCTGCCAAACCAAGTACAACTCGGATTAAAGACATCTTGACCACAGGTGAAAAAATTTCTTCAAAATCTATACCTTTCTTCTGACTGAATCCTTTCACAACCAACCTTGCCTTGTACCTTGGCTGTGAGCTATTTTCTTCTGACTTCAATTTAAACACCCATTTATTCTTGAGTGATCTCTTACCATTAGGCAGCTTCACTAGCTCAAATGTGTGGTTCTCATGTAAGGATTTCATCTCTTCTTGCATGGCTTTATACCACTTGTCTTTCTCTTCATGTGACATAGCTTCTTCAAAGCTTTGTGGCTCTCCCCCATCAGTAAGCATCACATATTCATGAGGAGGATATCTCTATGAAGGATGGTGCTCTCTGATGGATCTTCTCACTGGCTCAGGAGGTTGCTCTGGTGGAATTTGTTCAATTTCTTCATCAACTTGGGGCTCAGGAACATCACCTGCGTTGTCCACATCTGCATTCACATCTCCCCCATTATTATTGACTATGGTAGGAGGCTCTGGATCGACATCAATGTACCTGTGGATAACCTGTTTCTGCTTTTAATTCTTGTCAATATCTTCGATGGTTTGGTCTTCAACAAAAATAGCATCTCGACTTCTAAGGACTTTCCTGTTAACCGGATCCCAAAACCTGTAACCAAAGTCTTCAAGGCCATAACCCAAAAAGATACACTGTTTTGATTTACCATCAAGCTTGGACCTCTCATCTCTGGGAATATGAACAAATGCCTTGCAGCCAAACACTCTCAAGTGATTATATGAGACATCTTTCCCTCGCCACACCCTCTCTGGAACATCATCATCAAGAGGAATTGAAGGAGAAAGGTTGATTAAATCTACTGCAGTTCTCAATGCTTCACCCCAGAATGATTTAGACAATTTTGCATGGGAGAGCATGCATCTGATTCTGTCATTAATTGTGCGGTTCATTCTCTCTGCAACTCCGTTGTGCTGTGGAGTATTTGGAACTGTCTTCTCAAGCCTGATTCCATGTTCCCTGCAATAATGCTCAAATGGACCCCTGTATTCACCACCATTATCTGCTCTGACACACTTCAACATTTTACCTGTTTCTCTTTCCACACTTGCATGGAAGTGTTTGAACATATCAAGTACCTGATCTTTGGATTTCAAAACAAAAGCCCACACTTTTCTCGAGTGATCATCAATAAATGTCACAAAATAAGAATAGCCACTAAGGGATTTAACATCCATAGAGCAAACATCAGTGTGAACTAAATCCAAGATATGTGACCTCCTGTGAGGAGGGTGAGTGCGGAAAGAAACTCTATGTTGTTTACCAACAATACAGTCAGAGCAAGTTTTGAGAGGTGTACCTTTTACCGGAAGCATATTTTTCCTTGCAAGAGTGTCAAGTCCCTTCTCACTCACGTGACCGAGCCGCTTATGCCATAGCTCTGTAGAACAATCCTCAATTGCATTCACTTGAGGGGCACACAATTTTGTAGAAGTCCAGTAAAGGGTGTTTTTCTTCACTCCCTTTGCTACCACCAAAGTGCCCTTGGTGCACTTCCATTTACCATCACCAAAGGAATTATGGTAACCATCATCATCAAGTACCTGTACTGAAATCAAGCTGAGGCGCATATCAGGAATATGCCTAACGTTCTTCAAGTGCAGCTTGCATCCAACATTAGTTTCTACCCAGATATCTCCAATGCCAGCAACCTTGCTTACCCCTTGATTACCCATCTTTACCTGCCCAAAATCTCCAGCAGTATAGGATAAAAAATACTCACGATGAGGAGTAACATGATATGAGGCAGCAGAATCAACAACCCATTCATAATCTTGGCATGCGAGATTAACCGAATCATCTTCGTAAACAACAACAACTTCACCATCAGATACAACTGCAGTTGTGTCTTTATCTTCTTTATTATCATTGCCTCTTTCCCTTGATTTCTCCCTCTTAAGCAACCTGCATTCTCTTATCATATGACCTGCTTTGTTGCAATGATAGCACCTGATGTCTTTCCTGGGCCTTGACTGTCCTCTTGACTTGCTTCTGTCATTAGATTTATGAGAGGTTCTATGTTGGCTTCTCCCCCGTGACTCAATAACCAAGGCTTCTGTGTTAGTCGATGAACTAGCCGTATTGTTTCCCTTCCTCCTGATTTCTTCATTCAATAGGGCTTCTTTCACAGTATCAAAAGTCATATTGCCATTAGTGGAATTGCTCAGAGATACCACCAATGTTTCCCAACTGTCTGGCAATGAGCTAAGCAACAACAAAGCAAGTAGCTCATCAGGAAGTTTAATCTCAATAGTAGTCAGCTGATTCACAAGATTCTGAAAACTGCTCATATGCTCTGCCACTGAAGAACCATCCCTGTACTTCAGATTAACCAGTCTCCGAAACAAAAATACCTTGTTCTGTGCATTCTTGGACTCAAACATGTCCTTCAATTTCTTCCACAGACTGTGGGCACTAGTCTCACTAGACACATGATGATAAATGCTCTGATCTATCCATTGCCTGATCATGCCAATTGTTTTTCTGTTTGCCTTTGTCCATTCTGCAACAGATTTATCATCTGGCTTAGTACCGTCTCCGTCAATGGGATCATACAAGTCCTTACAGAACAACAAGTCTTCCATACGGGATTTCCAAATAGAATAATTTGAAGAATCCAATTTCAGCATAGTACCAGCCATATCACCTTCACCCATTTTAATAGCAACGAACAGAACTCCAACCAAGGAGCTCTGATACCACTGTTGGGAAAAGAAAACAAATATAGAAGATAGTAATAAAATGCGGAAGCTGCTGGATCAACTTTTTCCCTGCGTGCAGTTAAAAATAAGCCCCAAACAAAATTGCTCAGACAACAATAATAAGCACAAAATAGAGCAAATAAAATAAGGAGACACCAGAATTATTAACGTGGGAAAAAACCCTTAAAGGGAAAACAACCCACGGGACCAAGCCAGTAAATCTTCCACTAATAAAAATAATGGGTACACCACAAGTCCTTCTGGAACCACCAGGGATCAACAGAGCAAATATAATCTTCACCGTATAAGGTGGATATCAAATCAACTAACCCCTCAACGGGTTCTACGACACAACAATAAAGAGACACTCTTTGATATTCTTCTCTCTGTCTGTAGAGTCGCTCACGTTGCAGCTCTCTTCCCTCTTGCTCTTGTTATATATAACACATAAGGGTTAAAACCCTTTTAACCATTTCATGGGCTTTGGCCCACAAAGCTAATTCCCTTTTTTTTCTTCTTTTCTTTTAATAATAATAATAATAAGATTAAGTGGGCTCACTTATTTTGGTGACCCACACAACACGAACAAAGTCATGAGCTACTCAAAATCTAGCACGACGTCCCGTTCACATAGTTTGTCTATTTTTGTCCTCATTCTTCCAATTTTTCCTTTCACTTTTACCCTCTTTATTGCAAAGTAACTGGTGCACAAAAATCTTGTTCTCATGATTACGCACCACATCATCTTTCCTTACGGCAAACCCATGAAAAAGTGCATACATTGTGTAAAATTGTATAGCGTCTTCCTCTGTGTTAAATTTTATAGCTCTTACATCATCATGTGTAATTTCACTTAAATATTTAGTACCAGTGCAATTCTCTGTCTATGATGTATCTCTATCAGTACCATTACCATTACCATTGTCACTGGTGAATTCTTTTACTTCTCTATCACTATCGAAATACAAAGTTTCTTCAGTATACATAGACATTTAAAATTAAACTTGCTTGAAATAAAAGATAAACAAAAACCATTATTTGAGACCAATATCATAATAACAATACTCATTACACCTCTAAAATTAAGGATTATTCATCATTTAATTTGCATTAAATAAAATTGTGAGATATTGGATCGAACTCTAGTATGGTCGAAGGGTAGCTTCTTGTTCGACAGGAATTAAGCATGAGGTCAAAGTCTGTTTGCATGTTGTTGTTGGAGTAATGTGTGTTGTAGTCGAAGTTTGTTCTAACATGCATTAGTCAATATTGCTAGGGTAGTTAGCATGTTGAATTGGGCCTTCCTTGTAAGCCCAATTGTTTAAGTTAGCTTATAATGGGTAATTGTTAAAAAGCTCATTAGATTAGTGTGCTATTTTTCTTATAAATAGGATGCTAGTTTCTCAATCTTGGCATAAGGTAGGAAGATAAAATCCTAATTTCAAGAGAGAGAGATTATTTTGTTATTCTTATATACTTGTAATCTTGTTCTATGTAAGGAAAGAATAGTTGTTTATAACCAATCCTTGTTGTTCCTTGTCGTTTTACCTTGTTATCTTTGTTAACCCTAACCCTTGTGTTTCTTGATCTTTGGGGCCTGCAAGGAATCCTTCACACTTAGGTGTGAGGTATTTTCTGTCCATCGTTGATGACTATTCTAGAAAGCTATGAGTATTCATTCAGAAGATGAATGATGAAACTTTTGAGAATTTTAAAAGTTGGAAGATTCTGGTTGAAACTCAAACTGGCAGAAAGGTCAAGAGATTGAGAATCGAAATTGGGCTCAAATTCTGCAACGAAGCATTCGATAGTTACTATGTTGAGTCTAGAATTTCAAGGCATAAGATTGTAGCAGGTACTCCTCAACAAAATGGCTTATCTGAGTGATCCAATCGAACAATCCTTGAAAGAGTTAGATGTATGTTGGTTAGTGATGAATTGAGGAAGGTGTTTTGGGCGGAAGCTATTTCGACAGTAGCTTACCTGATAAAAGATGTCCCTCAACTTCCTCGGGAATGAAGACACCTGAAGAAGTTTGGTCGGGAATTCCACCTAGTCTCGATAAACTAAGAGTACTTGGTTGTGTGGTCTATGCTCACATTAGGCAAGACAAGGTCGAACATAGAGCTCTGAAATGCATGTTCATGGGATACCCTAAAGGAGTCAAAGCTTATAGGCTATGGTGCCTAGAGCCAGGTCACAGGAGGTGTATCACCCTTCAAGATGTAGTCCTCAATGAAGCAGAGATGACTTTCAAGAAAACTGATGATGCCGACAAAGAGCTGGAACAGGGAGATATTCTTGTTGAGGTGGAGTATATTGATGTTGAATTGTGTACCCCAGATGAAGTCGAAGGAGATGTGGAAGATGTTGTCGAAGATGGGGAGACTAGTAATGACTACCTTCTAGCAAGACACATGTCTAGGAGAGTCATCAAGCCACATCAGAGACTTGGGTATACAGATCTTATAGCTTATGCCTTAATCTCTGCAAGTGAGGTTCTAGACGAAGAACCTAAAGACTATAAGGAAGTTATGAGGATTCGAAATAAGACTGGATGGCTAAAGGCCATGGATGATGAAATGAAATCTATTCATGATAACAACACCTGAGAATTGATCAAGAAACTTGATGGAGTTTGTCAGTTGTAAATGGTTTTTCAAAGTTAAGGAAGGAATCGAAGAAGTGACGTCAAAGAGATACAAGGAAAGATTGGTTGTTTAGGGGTTCACTCAGAAAAAAGGTATCGACTTCAATGATGTATTCTCTCCTATTGTGAAGCACAAATCCATTCAAATTTTACTTGCCACGGTGGTACAATTCGACGTTGAACTAGAATAAATGGATGTGAAGACTGTGTTCTTGTATGGTAATTTAGATGAAACATTCCTGATGAGGCAACCTGAAAGGTATGTCGAAAAAGGGAAGGACAATTATGTGTGCAAGCTGAATAGATCCTTATATGGACTGAAACAATATCCTCGACAGTGGAATAAGAGATTCAACAAGTTCATGGAACGCATAAGTTTCATAAGAAGTCATTTCAACCACTGTGTTTACTTCAAATTTCGACCGGGTAATTCATTTTTTATTTTGTTGCTCTATGTGGATGATGTTCTAATAGCAAGAAACAATGGCGAAGAGGTAATGATGGTGAAGGTTGAACTCAATAAGGAGTTCGACATGAAGGATCTGGGAGTTGCGTTCAGGATTCTTGGGATTGACATCTGAAGAGATAGAAAGCAGTCGAAATTATGCTTATCTCGAGAGGCATACCTATGGAAGGTTCTCGAAAAGTTTGGTATGTCGAATTTAAAGCCTGTTGTGACTCTGACAAACCCTCAATACAAGCTAAGTATAGATCAGTGTCCCAATACTGATGTTGAAAGAACTTATATAAATAGCATCTTATATGCTAATATAGTGGGTTCTTTGATGTGTGTTATGGTCTGTACTAGATCCGACATAACATACACAGTAAGTCTTGTAAGAAGGTACATGGAGAATCCTAGAAAGGCTCAATGGCAAGCGTTGAAGTGGATTCTAAGATACATAAATTGGTCTCTAAATAGAGTCCTAATTTATGGTGGAGACTTGGGTGAAGATAGTTAAGCAGCAATTGAATTATGTTCACATGCTGCTGATATGATCACTGAGACGTTACCCAGTTATAAGTTTTTCCATTGTATGTAGTTGATAAAGCTGCATGAAGAAATCTAGTTTTTGATGTTATAGAGTTAGATTCAAGGTGGAGATTTGTGAGATATTGGATCGAACTCTAGTATGGTCGAAGGGTAGCTTCTGGTTGAAGTTTGTTCGCATGCTTCTCTTGAGTAATGCATGTTGTAGTTGAAGTTTGTTCTAATATGCATTAGTCAATATTTCTAGGGTTGTTAGCATGTTGAATTGGGCCTTGCTTGTAAGCTCAATTGTTTAAGTTATTTTTAACCCTAAGTTATCTTGTAATGGGTAATTGTTAAAAACTCCATTAGGTTAGTGTGTTATTTTTCTTATAAATATGATGCTACTTTCTCGATCTTGACATAAGAAAAAATAGGAAGATAAAATCCTAATTTCAAGAAAGAGAGGTTATTTTATTATTTTTATATACCTGTAATCTTGTTCTAAGAGTAAGGAAAGAATAGCGGTTTATAACCAATCCTTATTGTTCCTTGTTATCTTTGTTAACCCTAACCCTTGTGTGTTTCTTGATTATAAAGAAATCGTTTATATTTTATTTAAAGACATCTGATTCACAACAAAAATATTATAAAACAATAATAATTTGACAAACAATTTGTTTATGTGACTCACCGTAAATTTCAAAAATTTCTAATTAATTATGTATTACACTCAATTTTGCTTCATTATTCTAGTTATTTTTTACTATTGTTTTATATTCTATTATATTCATTTTTCTGATTTATTTTTCTAATATTTTAACACCTCTAAAAAAATTTAATACTTTTCAAGCATTGCAAAAAGATAAAATTCAAATTTATTTATTTGACTTTTTTCTATTAGTTTAATTTATAAACTTTTTTTATTTATTTTATTGTTTTAATTCTTGAATTTTCTTCATCTTCATAATTTTTGAATTTATCTTCACCCTTTATTTGTGTTTATTGTAAAATTTTAATTTTAATTTATTTGATTTAAAGTAAGACAAACTCAAATTTTAATTAAATTACAAAATTGAATTTTAGATTAATTTAACAATACAAATAAAAATAAATAATTTAAAAATAATTGTTCAACAAATAAAAAAAGTTAACAATGAGAAGTTAACATTATAAATGATAACGCGAAATTATATCGAATATTTGACTCGACTTGCATGAATTTTATCTGTTTCTTTTACTGTTTTATTTGATTTATCTTCGATTACGTTGTTGTTTTATTCTATTTTGTAGGTTACTATAAATTTGGACTAAAAGTATAAAAGGAGAAATAAATGAAAAAAATGGAAAGAAAAGAGGAAGAAAATATCATGGAAAGAAAAGAAGAAGAAGAAAGAAAAGGTGTGGGGGGCACCACACCAAGTGACACTTGTCACTTGGATGTGGCGCCTGCCATACAAGGGAGAGGTGGCGCATGCCACCTATATATGGCAGGGAGAGTGGAGGTTGCCACATAGAAGGGGGTGACGAGTGTCACTCCTAACTATTAGGAGAAGTGGCAACTCCCACCCCTATTTGAACGGGAAGTGGCGCCTGCCACTTCCTCCCCTAAATTTCCTGCACGAAACCTCCTGATTTTTCTCAACTCCTCACTACATTTTCTCCTCAATTCTCTCCTCATTTGAAGCCTCAAGGCCAGCCCACTAACAGTATAAAAAGGGAGCAGTTTGTGAAGAACGGGGGACGCATTATTTTTCCAGTTTCAATTCTTAGTTTTTTCTGCTTTTTCTTTTATTCTCTCTCTGTATTATTTTAAAGTTTTGTAAGGAAAATTATTAAACCATTATTTTAGGATTGATTCGATCAAGGTTGTAAATATTGTACCGACAATACAAGCCGACCTTCAAAAATCAAATCCAAGTTCTGCTAATTTTCAGGTTTTTTATTTTTATCTGTTTTAATTTTACCGCTTTATTTTCATGCATTTCTTATACTTTCTGGTTAGTATTAGGATTGAAATTAGTGAAAATATGAAAGTCATGTCTAGCTAAAATCCGTAGTATCTGTATGTAATCACAAACAGTCAGAGGGGGTTAAGTAAGTCGTGACGTATAATTTAAATGAAATAAAAGTTTTCTGGTCTCTGTTTCTTTTGCCAAAATTAATAACTTTTGTCACGAGAGTGAGAAAGTAACGAAGGTTAAAATCAATAGAGGGAGAGTTTGAGGTTTTAATCGGATAGCTGAAATAGAACATTAGGCTTAAATACATCGAGAGCGCTTTGAGTTTATTTAGGATTTATCTGTTTCCAAAAAGTATTTTTATCTGCAAAATGAGAGAGCGAGAGCTGCAGTTTGATTTAAAAGCGTAGTATAAGTCAAGAGAACGAGAGTGTGATATAAGGACTTTTAAATAGGTATTTTCTATAGAACAACTATTCTTTCTTTTTAAAACTAAACGTCCACGAATTACCAAACCCCCGATGATTGATAAGATTATATACGGATATTTAGCAATAACTTATTTTAATTAGAATTTTAATTCGGCACTTATTTGATTTTTCGCACCTCAAAAATTAGAAATTCATTAGCCTTAACTTTTCATAGTAGCATTAAATAGAGGTAGATCGACTCTTGATCCTTTGGGTTCGATAATCTTTTAAAACTATACGATGAGACTGTGCACTTGCAGTCGTGAAACATTTAGACTACTAAAGAGTCGATCAATAAACTTAGTCAAAAATGAAATAGAGATTTATTATTAGAAGAAGTTAAAGATGCATAAGAAGTTTAAAAAGATAAATAATGATAAAATCTTAAATAATAATTTATTAATAACTTTTTTTAGAGTCTAAATACCAATAAAAATATATAAGATTCAACAATAGAATATATATTTTTAAATAATACATATAATATAATAATATTTCTCTATTAATTGTATCAGCAGAATTAAAAGCTATTGAAAAATAGAGTCTTCATTTTGAATATTTTAATTAGATGAATGTACGTTTTATTCAAAATCTTTTGAATTAATGCTACATGAATGCACTAATTATGTTAAATATTTTATTTTATTTTTGAATTTATCTTAAACGGTTTATTCAATATAAATGCAAGAATTAATTTTTTTTATATATTTTTTAATATTTCTCTACTGTAATGGTGTATTTTAAATTGTCATTTAAAATATTAAAATTTCTATTAATAAATAAATTTTTAAAAAAATTAAATAATAAATAATCATAGTCGTTATTGGCAACTTGTCAAAAACAAAGTATGGAAAATTGGAAGAAGACCATCAAAATTTATTGAGAAAATTGGACGAAAAGTACATTTAAACTTTATTTATTGGTATATATGAAACACATATGACTAGATATAAATGAGAGAATTGGTAAGCATAAGTTCCGGAACATGATATTTAGTAGATATTGACATTCCAAGTTGCATTCATGCTTTAGAAATGGATTTTAACAAATTCGCCTCCATGATCACTTCTGACTTTAACAGTTTTAAAATCTTTTTCATTCTGGACTTGTTTGCAGAAGTCAAAGAACACAAAATGTGACTCATCCTTGTGTTTTAGGAATTTAACTCATGTCCATCTGCTATAGTCATCCACAATGACTAATCCATACTTCTTGTCTCTGATGGATGCAGTTTTCACTGGTCCAAACAGATCAATGTGAAGTAACTCTAATGGTCTTGAAGTTGAAACAATATTCTTAGTTTTAAAAGAAGATTTTGAAATTTTTCCTTTTTGACATGATTCACAAAGAGCATCTTAGTTGAACTTCAACTTAGGAAGTCCTCTGACCAGATTGAGTTTATTAATCTGAGATATACGTCTCATATTAATATGCCCCAATCTTCTGTGCCAGACCCCTTGCTCATCATTAACAGACATAAGACATTTTACATTTTGAACCTTAAGTTCTGAAAGATTGATTTTATAAATGTTGTTCTTCCTCTTTCCATTAAATAGGATTGAGCCATCCTTCTGACTAAGAGCCTTGCAACATTTTTGATTAAAGATTATGTCATAACCATTGTCACTCAATTGACTTATGGACAATAGATTATGTTTTAATCCTTCTACAAGTAAAACATTAGATATAGAGGGAAGGTTACCATTGCCAATAGTACCTGAGTCAATAATCTTGCCCTTCTGATTCCCTCCAAACTTAACGTCTCCTTCAGATTTAAGCTCCAGGCTTTGGAACATAAACTTTTCTCCCGTCATGTGACGTGAGCAGCCAAAGTCCAGGTACCATGACTGGCGTCTTGACTTTGCTGCTAAATACATCTCTTCTGAGTCAGATTCAGAATCAGATTCAAATCCAGATGTTCCTTCATCCTGATCTTCCACGCCAGCCATCAGTGCCATGTTGGCACATTCTTCTTCTGACTCTGATGAAGATTTAGATGCATCTGAATCATCCCATGTAGCCATCAGAACTTTATTTGTATGCTCAGGCTTCCTTCTTGGCTTCTCCTTCTGAAGCTTTGGGCATTCATTCTTGTAGTGCCCAGTTTCCTTGCATTCATAGCAAACAACTTCCTTCTTTCCAGATCTTTTGTGTCCAGAGGACTCTTTAAGTTAATCTGGCTTCTTGAAGTTCTTGAACTTCCTCTGTTTATGCTTCCAGAGTTTGTTGATCCTTCTGGACAGCAGGGACAGTTCATCTTCTTCTTTAGAAGAAGACTCTGCAGAACTTTCTTCTAACACCTGCAACGTTTAACAGATTTGTTAGATTTTAAAGCAATTGACTTACCTTTCTTTTAAGGCTCGTCTTCTTCAAGTTCAATCTCATGGCTCCTCAGAGAGCTGATCAGTTCTTCCAATGTGATCTTGTTCAGATCCTTTGCTAGCTTCAGAGCAGTGACCATAGGTCTCCATCTGATTGGCAAGCTTCTGATGATCTTCTTTACATGATCAGCAGTGGAGTAGCCTTTGTCCAGCACTTTTAATCTAGCTGTGAGGATCTAGAATCTAGAGAACATAGTTTCTATAGATTCTGATTCTTCCATTTAAAGGCTTCATATTTCTGGATCAGCGCTAGAGCCTTGGTGTCTTTAACTTGTGAGTTCCCTTCATGAGTCATCTTCAAAGACTCAAACAAATCAAATGTTGTTTTTCTGTTGGTAATCTTCTCATACTCAGTATGAGATATAGCATTTAATAAGATTGTTCTTGCTTTGTGGTGATTTCTGAACTCCTTCTTTTGAGCTTCAGTCATAGATTTTCTATCAATTTTCTTGCCATCCCCATCAGTGGGGTGAACATAACCATCAATGACTATGTCCCAAAGATCAGCATCATAACCAAGGAAGAAGCTCTATATTCTGTCCTTCCAATAGTCAAACTTCTCCCCATCAAACATAGGGGGTTTTATGCTGAGTCTATCCCTTTCTTCATATCTGTTGTTGTTGGATGTTGAAGCTTTAGCCATAATATCAACCAAGAATATATATCAAGAGTTTTCTCAACTGGATCTTTTCTGTTCACGGTGAAGTGATAGCACACACAGAACCAGAGCTCTGATGCCAACTGAAGGTGAGAAAATACTTAGAAGGGGGGGGGGGTTGAGTAAGGGTTTTCTAAATATTATGGCAATAAAAACATAATAATTTTTATCCTGGTTCGTTGAACTCAACTAATCCAGTCCATCCTATCAAGAGTGATTTGCCTTTCTCCACAAGGACTTAATCCACTATAATCAAACATATTACAATGTCAACCACTAAGAACAACTGTCTTAGTCTTCTCAAGAACTATTGACCACAACTTGGTCTTCTTAAGGAACTTTTACAATCAAATGTAAACTAAACAAGTGTTTGAAATGCTTCTATGAAAGCTATATCACAACTGTGATTTATACACTTAAGTTTAAGAACGAATGAAACTATTCAACAAAGAAATATAATTTGTATGAGAGCTTCGAGAGAGTTTTTAATAGATTTTGTCAATTTCGTCAACTGTAGAAAGCTGTTGAAGGCTTGCTTTTATAGACAAAGAAGTCCAAGGCGTTGGAAGCTTGAAGACCGTGTACTGCAAAGTAGCTTTAGCCTTTTGTCTTCATATGATTTGACCTTTCCTAGAAATAGAACGTTCAGAGAAATCCTTTTTGCCTGAGTTCTTGTGTCTAGCATAAAAGAGGAAAGAGTCGTTTGGAATATGCCAACGGATATAACTTTGAATAATTTTCTCCAACAAGTTTCTATCTCACAGCAATTAACATCAGAGCCTTGAGTGATCAGAGTCTTGATGTTCTTAGAGTTTGTTGTATCAGAGTGTTGCAGCAAGAGTGCTTTCAGCGTGAGTAATAGTCAGAGCAGAGTTTGGAGATCAGATCCTCAGTACTTGCAGCGAACAGTACTATCAGAGTCTTCTGAAAAACAATGCCTGAAACTCTTCATACAAAGTCTTCAGCTACGCTTCAGATGCTTCTGTAACTTCTACTTCAGAGTCTTCTGTAGGCAGCGCTCAGAGTCTTCTAATGAGATGCTTCTGACGCTCTGAGCCTTGCGTAGTTCAATGTTCAGATTCAATTTTTGCTTTCAGAAGAATATTAAATTTAATATCTGCAACAAAAATACTCGAACAAATTTAGAGTATATAATTTCTTAATACAAAATTTCATTAGTGTTATCATCAAAACATAGAGATATAACTAAGAACCAATCTGTGTTCTAACAATCTTTGTTTCAATTTTTAGTGTGGTGAGAGATAAAGTCAAAAACTCTTTGAATATCAAGATTTTTTGAAAAGGTCACGTATTAATACTATTTTTTTTATAAGCAGATCAGATTAAAAGAGATTAAGGAAATCTCAAACCAAGAACCAATTACAAGAAATCAAAGGGGAATTTAAACCAATCATACAAGCAACACGATTTGCTCCCCTTCCTACCCTAGATTCAACCAATTCCAAGAACAAAGTTTTATGTCGAATACAATACTATCGACCTAAGTGACTTCATTATTAAAAATACAATTATTTCTAGACCTCCAAATATACCAATAAGTAATAAACCAAATCGAATAAACTTTATTCGCTTGACACCGACCTCTAAGGCTCATGTTCCACTCTTTAGCGTGAGAATAGCAGCAAAAACCCGAAATTATGTCTATATCCGCCCATTCACAGATCTTGTTCCAAACCTGAGTAGATTTAGAACACGAGAAGAAAAGATGGGATACGTCCTCCAAGCTACTCGAACAAGATGCACAAGTCAAATCCTGCTCAGAATCAAGAGCCCTTCTTTTTAATAAATTAGATCTCGTAGGTAATCTATCAAGCGCCAATCTCCAACTGAAAATTTGCACTTTCGCCGGAATAACCGTCTTCCAGATGGACTCAATAAGGGAAGCATAGTTTGAACCAATGGCTTGTTCAGGAAGGGAGGAGTAAAGGACTGAGTAAAAAGAACTAACCTTGAAGGATAGAGAATCATGAGCAGTCCACCGCCATTTTTCGGATTCACCAAGAGTAACTGAAATATTTTCCAGCAACCTACAGCATTCAAACCATTCTGGTTCAGGATGAAAGTCTGGGTCAGCCAACAAATCTCTCAACTTCCAGATCCACTGCTCATCCTCCCAGTAACCCATATCACGAACGGACACTATCTTCATAGAGCAATTCTGAAACAAACCATTGAATCTGACTTTTAA
This sequence comes from Lathyrus sativus, assembly GCA_963859935.3. Lineage (NCBI taxonomy): Eukaryota > Viridiplantae > Streptophyta > Magnoliopsida > Fabales > Fabaceae > Lathyrus > Lathyrus sativus. The sequence continues at coordinate 4,056,127 of OZ012739.1, read as the reverse complement.
CGGCATGTCGCCTATCCAAATTGACTGCTAAAACGCCGCATCATTACCTTCACCAACAGAGACGTATTAATACTATTAACTGTACATTATATCATTATATTAAGGGATTTTGTGGTGATGTGTCAATTTTGTGGTAATGTGAGGAGGGTGCCCTTCATGTCTTCCGGGACTGCCGCTTGTCATGACTCTTTAGTTATGTGCTGTAATATTCTCTATATATATTGTTGTGAAAAATGATGTCTTGAAACAAAGGTCTGAGTGTTTTTCTTAGTTTCAATTTCTATTGTGTTTTTTAGTTACAATTTTGAATTTTCATTTGACGTGCCTATGTGATAAAAGGATTTGATCATTTATTTGTTGTGCCTATTTGATAGAAGGATTTGATTATTTTGATTTTCTCTAAAGGTTGCAGGATTAACTTTAATTAATTAAAGGTGAATAATATTGTTCAATGTTGCACAATATATAGATTAAGTTTAGTCATATTTGTTGTCTTTGATTCAGAAATATATTGTTGTCCACTGATACATTTGTTTTCTTACATTTGACGACAAATGGATGTTGATTCTGGACTATAAAAGTTGTTATAAGCGGAACTCGTTTAAGCATTTGTTTTGTACAAGATTAATAGATTCTGTTCATGAACGTGGCTATCACTATCTAAACTAAGTCAATCAAAGAGTGTATATGACTGTTGTTGATGAAAGTATGAAAAAATTAAATAATAAATAATCATAGTCATTATTCGCAATTCATCAAAAACAAAGTATGAAAAATTGAAAGAAGACCATTAAAATTTAACGATCAAAAACCAGATTTTTAAAATAGAGCATTTAAACTTTATTTATTGGTATATATGAAACACACATGACTAGTAACTTTATTTATTGGTATATATAAAAAATGTTGAATCACTATCAGCTTTACCCTGAAAATAAGTCAAAGTAGAAAAAGTATCCCCATCTTCAATTCTAAATCTTACTTGATGATCTATGTAGTTATATAGATCCTTTTGTTTAAATCCAAGACCTTCATGACCTCCTTTCTGACCCATGAAAAAGCCTAATATATAACAAGTTCTAACACCTTGTGAATGCAAACCATTGATAACCAGCTTATCTACTTCACTCAATTTACGATAATTCAGAATCAAGTGAATAGAATGTGTAGGAGTTAGTTCATGGTTGTGAGAGGGCTCAAAATTAGTAACTTTCCAAATATTACGAAGAAAGTCATGAGCTACTCAAAATCTAGCACGACATCCCGTTCACCTAGTTCGTCTATTTTTATCATCATTCTTCCTATTTTTCCTTTCACTTTTACCCTATTTATTGCAAAGTAATCGGTGCACAACAATCTTGTTCTCATGATTACGCACCACGTTATCTTTCCTTACGGCAAACCCATGAAAAAGTGCATACATTGTATAAAATTGTATAGCGTCTTCCTCTGTGTTAAATTTTATAGCTCTTACATCATCATGTGTAATTTCACTTAAACATTTAGTACCATTGTAATTCTCTTTCTCTGATGTATCTCTATCAGTACCATTACCATTACCATTTTCACTGGTGAATTCATTTACTTCTCTATCACTATCGAAATACAAAGTTTCTTCAATATACGTAGACATTTAAAATTAAACTTGCTTGAAATAAAAGATAAAGAAAAACCATTATTTGAGACCAATATCATAATAGCAATACTCATTACATCTCTAAAATTAAGGATTATTAAAATTGTGAGATATTGGATCGAACTCTAGTATGGTCGAAGGGTAGCTTCTGGTTCGACAGGAATTAAGCATGACGTCAAAGTCTGTTTGCATGTTGTTGTTGGAGTAATGCGTGTTGTAGTCGAAGTTTGTTCTAACATGTATTAGTCAATATTGCTAGGGTAATTAGCATGTTGAATTGGGCCTTCCTTGTAATTCCAATTGTTTAAGTTAGGTTATAATGGATAATTGTTAAAAAGTCCATTATATTAGTGTGCTATTTTTCTTATAAATAAGATGGTAGTTTCTCAATCTTGGCATAAGGAAAAATAGGAAGATAAAATCATAATTTCAAGAGAGAGAGGTTATTTTGTTATTCTTATATACTTGTAATATTGTTCTAAGAGTAAGGAAAGAATATCTATTTATAACCAATCCTTGTTGTTCCTTGTCGTTTTACCTTGTTGTCTTTGTTAACCCGAAACCTTGTGTTTCTTGATAAAAAAGAAACAGTTTATATTTTGTTTAAAGATATCCGATTCACAACAAATTGGTGCAGTGACATGGAGAAGATGCCTTCAATAAAGTATGAGATTGGAAAGTTCACCAGAGTGAATGACTTTGGTTTGTGGAGCTTGAAGATGAAAGCCCTATTGGTTCAGCAAGGTTGTTTGGAAGCATTGAAGGGAGAGGCAACCATGGACGCTGCATTAACGACAAAAGAAAAACGAGCATGATTGAGAAAGCCCATAATGCAATAGTGTTAAGCCTTGGTGATAAGGTTCTTCGACAGGTATCAAAGGAGACTACAGCATCAGGATTATGGGTGAAACTTGAGAGTTTGTACATGACCAAATCTTTGGTGAATCGACTCTACCTGAAGCAAGCTTTGTATTCATTCAAGATGAGTGAAGACAAAGTGTTGGCTGAGCAGTTGGATATGTTCAAGAAGCTGATTCTTGATCTTAAAAATATTGATGTGAAGATCGATGATGAAGATTAAACAATATTGTTGTTGTGTGCTTTGCCCAGAACACATGTCCACTTCAAAGAAACTCTCTTGCATGGAAGGGAGTCCCTGACCTTTGAAAAAGTTAAATCAACCTTATATTCTAAGGACTTGAATGAATGAAAGGAGTATAAACCTTCGACGGTGGGCGAAGGTTTGACCGTTAAGGGAAAATTCTTGCGAAAGGATGGTGAGTTCGACAAGAAGAAAGGTAAAAGTCAACAGAAATCTTATAGTGGTGAAACATCTGGTATTCGATGTTATCATTGTAAGGAGGGTCACACAAGAAAGGTATGTCCTGAACGTCTGAAAGATCATGGAGGTAATGGCAACATAACCATTGTTCAAGATGACTTCGACTCATCTGATGTTCTTGTGGTTTCAAGTGGCGACTCGAGAAAAGAGTGAATTATGGATTCAGGTTGCACTTGGCACATGACTTCAAACAGAGAACTGCTCAAGGAGCTATATGATCAACATGGTGGATCTGTGCTGCTGGGAAACAACAAATCTTGCAAAATTGTAGGTATTGGATCTGTGAGATTCAAGCTCCATGATGAATAAATAAGGTTATTGACTAAAGTCAAGTATGTACTTGAGAAATTGACAGAAAGGGATATGTTTTCCAAGGAGAGAAAAGTATCCTAAGAGTCATGAAGGGATCGAAGGAAGTTTTGAGAGGTGTGAAGAAACAAGGTTTGTATACCCTTAAGGCTGAGGTTGTAAGTTGTTCGACAAATATTACATCCACAAAACCTGTGTCGAAGACAGAACTATGGCACATGAGATTGAGCCATGTCAGCGAAAGAGGTCTGGTCAAATTGGGGAAGCCGAACCTGCTAGGAGGTGACAAAGTCGAAAAGTTGGAGTTTTGTAAATTTTTTGTATTTGGCAAATCCTGTAGGGAAAAATTTAATAAACGAAAGTAAAGAACACATGGATCCCTGGATTACATTCATGTTGATCTTTGGAGGCCTGCAAGGAATCCTTCACACTCAAGTGTGAGGTATTTCCTATCCATCGTTGATGACTATTCTAGAAAGCTATGAGTATTCATTCAGAAGACGAAGGATGAAACTTTTCAGAATTTCAGAAGTTGGAAGATTCTGGTCGAAACTCAAACTGGCAGAAAGGTCAAGAGATTGAGAACCAAAAATGGGCTCAAATTCTGCAACGAAGCATTCGATAGTTACTATGTTGAGTCTAGGATTTCAAGGCATAAGACTGTAGCAGGTACTCTTCAACAAAACGGCTTAGCTGAGAGATCCAATCGAACAATCCTTGAAAGGGTTAGATACATGTTAGTTAGTGCTGAATTGAAGAAGGTGTTTTGGGCGGAAGTTATTTCGACAGCAGCTTACCTGATAAAAGATGTCCCTCGACTGCCTTGGAAATGAAGACACCTGAAGAAATTTGGTCGAGACTTCCACCTAGTCTCGACAAACTGAGAGTACTTGGTTGCGTGGCCTATGCTCACATTAGGTAAGACAAGGTCAAACATAGAGCTTTGAAATGCATGTTCATGGGATACCCTAAAGGAATCAAAGCTTATAGGCTATGGTGCCTAGAGCCAGGTCACAGAAGGTGTATCATCAGTCAATATGTAGTTCTCAATGAAGCAGAGATGACTTTAAAGAAAACGGATGATGCCGACGAAGAGTTGGAACAGGGAGATATTCTTGTTGAGGTGGAACATGTTGATGCTGAATTGTGTACCCTAGATGAAGTCGAAGGAGATGCGGAAGATGTTGTCGAAGATGGGGAGACTGATAATGACTACCTGTTAGCAAGAGACATGTCTAGGAGAGTCATCAATGCATATTTATGCACATTCTCCTATATTTTTAGTTAGGCATTTCTTTACTTTGTTTTGATTATTTTTATGTTTTATTATGTTTTTACATTTTATTTTATTTTTGGTTTAATTCGATTTTCGCACTTTATTTTTTAGCTTTAGCAGTCTGCACGAAAACGATCATAACTGGAGTTCCGGGATCCGTTTGAGGCATTCTAAAAATCGCCGAAAAGTTAAGAGAGAGAGCTACGACTTTCGTGTTAGAGTCGAAGTCAGATTCGGAGCACATTTTTCTAGAATATTCGTTGAAGTTGCAGCATTAGAAAATTGTTTTAGTTTTGGGTCATGTTTTGGGCCTGAGTTATATTTTCGACCCAGTTGGGTTTTGAACCGGATCCATTGTTTGTCTTTTTAAAGGAGAACTCGTGTTACTGTTCACATGAGTCACTATTCACGAAAAAAATAGAAAAAAAAACGTTTGAGAAGAACTCATGGAGAACTAATACCTCCGGGCAAATCCTGCTGTGTACGGTTTCAACACTTTGAGGTTATTATTATATCAATTTACTCTGATTCCTTTCAATCCTTTTCTATGAAGTCATCTGCTTAATTTGATTGCAATTATTTGCTTAATTCAATTGTTGTTCATAGGATAGAATTAGTTAAATTCGATTGTATGCATGTTCCTAAATTTAATTGAGTGTTATCGTTTGCTTAATTCGTTAATTCGTCATATTCTTAACCGTTTGCTTAATTCGGTAAACAAGAACATAATTCATTTGATGTTCATAAACGCTTGTCTGATTAATATCATAATCGAATAGGATTGGTACCGCTTAGGGATTGATGTTATAATAACCGATGATAAGTCGGAACCCGAATCAGTAGGATTAGTCGTTTCAGCTTATTACTATAATCACTTTTTTTCAAAACAACTATTTTCACTAATCACTTTTTTCTCTCTAAAATCAAAACCGACCCCCCATATTCCATTACTGTTATTGATTTTCTCATTACTGTTATTGATTTTCCTACAAGAATCCTTGTGAGACGATATTCTGAGTTACTGTCGTTGTATTACATATTTACAAAAATTACTCGTTTTTGATCCGCGAGCGACCGCGGATCAAATTGGCGCCGTTGCCGGGGATTCTTGTCGTTATAAATCAATATTAGACTCATAGGTTTAATATTGTTGCGCTTAGGCCCTAGGTTCCCCACGTTTTTGGCCTTCTCGCCTCTTGAGTCTAAAAAAATCGGTTTTGGGAAAAATTGTGTCCGATCGTAAAACTGTTTTGCCTACGAAAAATTGTTATCTTGTAATGGGTAATTGTTAAAAAGTCCATTTAGTGTGCTATTTTTCTTATAAATAGGATGCTAGTTTCTCGATCTTGACATAAGGAAAAATAGGAAGATAAAATCCTAATTTCAAGAGAGAGAGAGAGGTTATTTTATTATTCTTATATACTTGTAATCTTGTTCTAAGAGTAAGGAAAGAATAGCGGTTTATAACCAATCCTTGTTGTTCCTTGTTGTTTTACCTTGTTATCTTTGTTAACCCTAACCCTTGTGTGTTTCTTGATTATAAAAAAATCGTTTATATTTTGTTTAAAGACATCTGATTCACAACAAAATATTATAAAACAATAATAATTTGAGAAACAATTTGTTTATGTGACTCACCGTAAATTTCAAAAATTTCTAATTAATTATGTATTACACTTTTGCTTCATTATTCTAGTTATTTTTTACTATTGTTTTATATTCTATTATATTTATTTGTCTGATTTATTTTTCTAATATTTTAACACCTCTAAAAAAATTTAATAGTTTTCAAGCATTGCAAAAGGATAAAATTAAATTTTATTTATTTGACTTTTATCTATTGGTTTAATTTATAAACTTTTATATTTATTTTATTGTTTTAATTCTTGAATTTTCTTCATCTTTATAATTTTTGAATTTTTCTTCGCCCTTTATTTGTGTTTATTGTGAAATTTTCATTTTACTTTATTTGATTTAAAGTAAGGCAAACTCAAATTTTAATTAAATTACAAAATTGAATTTTAGATTAATTTAACAATACAAATAAAAATAAATAATTTAAAAATAATTGTTCACCAAATAAAAAAAGTTAACAATGAGAAGTTAACATTATAAATGATAACGCGAAATTATATTGAATATTTGACTTGACTTGCATGAATTTTATCTGTTTCTTTTACTGTTTTATTTGATTTATCTTCGATTATGCTGATGTTTTCTTCTGTTTTGTAGGTTACTATAAATTTGGACTAAAAGTATAAAATGAGAAATAAATGAAGAAAATGGAAAGAAAAGAGGAATAAAAGAAGAAGAAAGAAAGAGAAAGGAAAGAAAAGGTGTGGGGGCCACCACACCAAGTGACACTTTTCACTTGGATGTGGCGCCTGCCATACAAGGGAGACGTGACGCCTGCCACCTATATATGGCAGGGAGAGAGTGGGAGGTTGCCACATAGAAGGAGGTGACGAGTGTCACTCCTAACTATTAGGAGAAGTGGCAACTCCCACCCCTATTTGAATTGGAAGTGGCGCCTGCCACTTCCTCCCCTAAATTTCCTGCACAAAACCTCCTAATTTTTCTCAACTCTTCACTATATTTTCTCCTCAATTCTCTCCTCATTTGAAGCCTCAAGACCAGCCCATTAACAATATAAAAAGGGAGCAGTTTGTGAAGAACGGGGGACGCATTATTTTTCCAGTTTCAATTCTTAGTTTTTTCTGCTTTTTTCTTTTATTCTCTCGGTATTATTTTAAGATTTTATAAGGAAAATTATTATGCCGTTATTTTAGGATTGATTCGATCAAGGTTGTAAACATTGTACCGACAATACAAGCCGACCTTCAAAAATTAAATCCAAGTTCTGCTAATTTCCAAGCCGACCTTCAAAAATTATATCCAAGTTCTGCTAATTTCCATGTTTTTTATTTTTATCTGTTTTAATTTTACCGCCAAGCCGACCTTCAAAAATTAAATCCATGTTCTGCTAATTTCCATGTTTTTTATTTTTATCTGTTTTAATTTTACCGCTTTATTTTCATGCATTTCTTCTGCCTTTTGGTTAGTATTAGGATTGAAATTAGTGAAAATATGAAAGTCATGTCTAGCTAAAACCCGTAGTATCGATATGTAATCACAAACGGTCGGAGGGGGTTAAGTAAGCCGTCGTATAATTTAAATGAAATAAAAGTTTTCTAGTCTGTGTTTCTTTTGCCAAAATTAATAACTTTTGTCACGAGAGTGAGAAAGTAACGAAGGTTAAAATCAATAGAGGGAGAGTTTGAGGGTTTTAATCGGATAGCTGAAATAGAATATTAGGCTTAAATACATCGAAAGCGCTTTGAGTTTATTTAGGATTTATATGTTTCCAAAAAGTGTTTTTATCTGCAAAATGTGAGAGCGAGAGTTGCAGTTTGATTTAAAAGCATAGTCTAAGTCAAGAGAACGAGAATGTGATATAAGGGCTTTTAAATGGATATTTTCTATAGAACAACTATTCTTTCTTTTTAAAACTAAACGTCCACGAATTATCAAACCCCCGATGATTGATAAGATTATATACCGATATTTAGCAATAATTTATTTTAATTAGAATTTTAATTCGGCACTTATTTGATTTTTCGCATCCCAAAAATTAGAAATTCGTTAACCTTAACTTTACATAGTAGCATTAAATAGAGGTAGATCGACTCTTGGTCCTTTGGCTTCGATAATCTTTTAAAACTACACGATGAGACTGTGCACTTGCAGTCGCGAAGCATTTAGACTACTAAAGAGTCGATCAATAAACTTAGTCAAAAATGAAATAGAGATTTATTATTAGAAGAAGTTAAAGATGCATAAGAAGTTTAAAAAGATAAATAATGATAAAATCTTAAATAATAATTTATTAATAACTTTTTTTAGAGTCTAAATACCAATAAAAATATATAAGATTCAACAACAATAGAATATATATTATTATATCAGCAGAATTAAAAGATATTGAAAAACAGATTTTAATTACATGAATGTACATTTTATTCGAATTTTTTTGAATTAATGCTACATGAATGCATTAATTATTCTAAATATTTTATTTTATTTTTGAATTTATCTTAAACGGTTTATTCAATACAAATGCAAGAATTAATTTTTTTGTTTTATATTTTTTAATATTTCTCTACTGTAATGGTGTATTTTGAATTGTCATTTAAAATATTATTTTTAATTAATATATTGATATATTGATTCTACGTTTATTAGATTATTTTAAAAAAAATTTAATAATAAATTGTTGCATGTTGATAAAATATTTTTAGCCAAATGAATGTTGCACAACATATTTGTTGTCTTTGATTCAGAAATATATTGTTGTCCACTGATACATTTGTTTTCTTACATTTGACGACAAATGGATATTGATTCTGGACTATAAAAGTTGTTATAAGCGGAACTCGTTTAAGCATTTGTTTTGTACAAGATTAATAGATTCTGTTCATGAACGTGGCTATCACTATCTAAACTAAGTCAATCAAAGAGTGTATATAACTGTTGTTGATGAAAGTATGAAAAATTAAATAATAAATAATCATAGTCATTATTCGCAATTCATCAAAAACAAAGTATGAAAAATTGAAAGAAGCCCATTAAAATTTAACGATCAAAAACCAGATTTTTAAAATAGAGCATTTAAACTTTATTTATTGGTATTCTAAAAGTTGATCTACTGTATTCGGATTCTACAATTTTGAGGTTGTTATAATTTTCAATGCAATTTCAGTTCTTTTTTTTCAATTTATTACTATAAGTCTCGTCTCGTTTGTTTAATTCGATTTCTCATAGAATAGAATTGATTTATCTCTATTGATGTACGTTCTTTACCGAAATTGCGATAGCGTAGCTTTTTCGTTATTTTGCATTATTTTTAATCGTATACTTAATTTGGCAAATAGGAACGTAAATGATATAGCTTAAATTGCACTTGTTATTGATGTTGTATTCGAAAAGGGAATAGAATATGCTTATTGTAACACCTCAAATTTAATTAGTTAATTAATTTGAATTATTTAGATTTTTATTTGATTAATTGATGTTTTAAATTAATTGTTGTGTGATTGTGGCTAAGTGTTTTTGAATAAGAGGTATAGAGAGAGTAAGAGCTTGACATATTTATTAGAAGTTAATGGAAATTTTAATTAATTATTAGAATAGATAGTATTTTTATTTGAATTAATTAAATAAATATATTTATGAGGTGAATGATTAAAAATAGCATTGGTGGTAGAAAAAAAAAGGAATATTAGACTTAATTATAAAATAATAAGAAAATAAGATTTGTAGAGAAATTGAAGGCAAGATTGTTATTAAGGAAATTATGTAGGATAAAAAGGAAAATGCCTAATCAGAAGGAATTAGGTTTTGGAATAATATAGGAATTTGGAGAACTTAAGAGAGTCTGTACATATTTTTTGAGAGTTGGAGCAAAAGAGACAAAGAATGAGAGTTAGGGTTTGAGAGAAGAATTTTTTAGAAGTTGTTGTTTTAATGGAAAATTAAGGTAAGGGTGGGAATTTGGTTGAATAATAGGGGTATGATGAAACGGTAGACTATGATTTCAGTTTTCTTTTGAATCATGATGATTATATGGTGAATTTTTTGTGTCTTATATGTGTGTATTTTTTTTTGTTTTGATGATTGAATCTATATCCACCATGGTTGCAATTTTGAAAGTTTTAGATGTACCGCCCCGATTTCGATTACCCCCTTTTATTGGGTCCCTATTTAATTTAATTGGGCGAATATTATTTGAATGTAGAATTTGTGTGGAAATATGTTATATTTACATATTATCCTATTTTAACCGGTTTTTGGAGGTTTCGGAGGAAATAGTTTGGAGAGTATTTTGGACATTTCCTATTTAATAATAAGTAGGATATTTATGAGATATTGAATTAGTAGATGTTTTGGAAAAATAATGGAAAAGATATTAAAGAGGAAATAGAAGGGAAAGAAAAGAATAGTAAAAGGGAAGAAAGAAAAGAGAAAGAAAGAAGAAGAGGAGAAAGAGAAGAGAAAGAGGAGAAAACCTAGATTCACCAAGATCAACCAAAGCTTGCGATTAAGCAGGTAAGGGTGAGGAGTTTTATCATCTTAATAATGTATATGATCATGTATGTGCTAGATTGGATTTGTTGGTAGCTTTCTACACTATCCATTTCTAGGTCGGAAGTTGATTTAATCGGTAGATAATGAGTTTTATCGGTTAGAATTCGAAATAGACGATGTAGTTTAGTCGAGTGATGTATGGGTTGTGCTACTGGGACTGGTTTGGATTAACTCGGTCGATTTTATGTCGGGTGGTGATTTTGGAACAACTGAGATGTTCTGATTTCGCAGGTTCGCCAGGACTCGCCAGGCGAGTGAAGGCGAAGGTTTGCCAATCGAAGCCCAGCGAATGGGCAGCAAACCTATGGCAGTGGCTGATTTTGGACTTCGCTGGCAAGTTCGCCAGGCGAAAGTAGTAGCGAAGGGGTTCGCCAGGCGAATCCCATCGAACATAGTAGCGAACCTATGGCAGTAGCTTCTGTTTGGCTTCGCTGGCGAGTTCGCCAGGCGAAGGCCAGCGAGCATTCGCTGCGTGGCTTCGCCAGGCGAAGGTTGGCGAATGCAACAGCATATTTTATCTTCCTGTGCTTTCCAATTGCGGATTGATTGTGTGGTTTGGTTGCGATCATTCCTTGTCGGAGATGACTGATTATGTGTTGTTGTATGTGTTGTGGGTAGCCGTATGGCGTGAATCCTAGTTTATAATTTGTGGGGTGCGAAACCTAGCCGTTTGGCAATTTTGTGCATTTGCTTAAATTGATTAGAAATGCATGAAGGAATTGTTTGTGAATGTGAACCATGTGTGATTGGTTTGAATGGATGATGAACATATATATGTTTTGTGATACATATATGTTGAGTGCATAATATATATGTGCGATGAATGTGAAGAATGCATGAGTATGTTTGTAAGCATGTATGCATTTCAAGAAGTGTATGAAGTACATTCTTGTGCTGTTGATTCCTAGGAGAATCTGATGAGTGATATGACTCTTAGGAGAGCCTGATGAGCGATATGATTCTTAGGAGAGTCTGAAGAGAGATGTGATTCCTCGGAGAATCTGCTGAATAAATTGATTCCTCGGAGAATCTGATGAGAGATGTGATTCCTCAGAGAATCTGCTGAATGACCTGATTCCTCGAAGAATCTGATGAGCGGTGTGATTCCTCGGAGAATCTGATGAATAGTGTGATTCCTCGGAGAATCTGACGAACGGTGTGATTCCTTGGAGAATCTGACGAGCGGTGTGATTCCTCGGAGAATCTGATGAATGGTGTGATTCCTAGGAGAGTCTGATAAGTGTTGTGATTTCTAGGAGAATGTAATGAGTTATAGGGTACCCGTGAGGGGTGAGAGTAAATTGATTCTTAGGAGAATCTGATGGACGATTAGATCGATATTGTGTTGCATTTGTATAGAGTAGCGAGTTGGCCTCTATGATTTGCATTTATCATCTGTGCATGATGTAACACCCCAATTTTTAGTAATTATTTTATGTCTAATTGAATTAACTAATTTATGTGATTTATTTGAATTAATTGATATACTTGATATATTTGAATTAGTTGAATTATTGAATTTATATGAAATATATGATTTATATGAATTAAGTGATCTATTAGATTAAATAAATTATTTGATTTATTTGAGTTGTTTGGATTAATTGATTTGTTGGACATATTTGAAATGATTGATTTAATTTATTTGATATATTCTATTGGGTAAAATAATGTAGAATTGCTAGATTAATTAGTTGGGCTTATTTTGGAGTGTGAATAGTAAGTGTGAGAATGAGTTAGTAAAGCCCAATTAAATTAAGAAAAAGGTTAGGGTTTAGCATAGAGTAAAAAGAGAATAGAAAGAAAGAAAAAGATAGAAAGGAGAAACAAAGAGGCTAGAGAGAAGGAATGGTGGGGTCAGTCAGTAATCCTGAAAGCAATATGGGGTGTTACACATGATGTATGGTGAAATAAACATGTTATGTATGTTTATTGAATTAATGTGAAATGTATGATTTGGCATAATGTAGATGTTGGAGGATATATATATATATGTATGTGTGAATATATATATATATATATATATATATATATATATATATATATATATATATATATATATATATATATATATATATATATATATATATATATATATATATATATATATATATATATATATATATATATATATATATATATATATATATATATATATATATATATATATATATATATATATATATATATATATATATATATATATATATATATATATATATATGGGTGTGTGTATGTTTATGAAATGATATAAACATTGATGATGCATATTGAGTATGCTTGGTGTTCTATTTGTATATAGATACATTGGAATGTACGAGGTGAGTTGTGGTGAAAATGCGTAAGATGCATAATTGTTGATACGATATATATATGCCTTTATGCGTTATTTATTATGATATTGTTTCTCACCCTTCTGTTGTTTTATAATGCTCTATGAGGCATTGCAGATTAGATTGCTGGAGATCTTTTGTGAAGCATGGCTTCATCCTTTTTAGTTGGTCGGCTCTGATATGTAGCACCGGGTAGCTAGGATTTGTTTTAATCCTTTTGTGATACGTGTGCGCATGTATCTGCGGATATATGTTTATGTAAACATGTTGGATGATGATTTGTATATATGAATACATAATGGGTGTGTATGCGATGCTTGGATATTTCCGCTTTAATTTTAAACATTGTAGTGTGGGTGTTTGCCCCGTTGTTGCATATCATTATTATATGAGCAGGTGTTGTATGTGTTGAATTTTCGTATAATGTGGCATGTCCCTTTTATACCGTGTTATAAAACCTACTCTGATGAAATTTTGAATTTAGGTCTAAATGATTATTTGTATTATTTGGGGGTATAGAAAGGGGGTGTTACATTAAGTGGTATCAGAGCCAGTGTTGAGTCAGTTGTGTCTGCCTCGTTGTTTGTTGGTTGAGTGGTTGTTTAACCTTGTTGTTATTTTTGCGATTAAGCAGAATATGGCAGGTCGTAATGACAATGCTATGGCTGCGGCATTGGAGGCGATGGCTAGAGCGATGCAGGGTGCGCCGAATGTGAACGCTAATGATGAGTTCAGAAAGAATCAGCCGCCGGTGTTCAAAGGAAGGTTTGATCCGGACGGTGCCCAGAATTGGTTGAAGGAAATCGAGAGGATCTTCAGAGTTATGAACTGTGCTGAAGGCAATAAGGTGAGACTTGGATCTCACATGTTGCGGGAAGAAGCCGATGACTGATGGATCGGTATGAGACAAGTGCTTGAAGTAGATGACGAAGAAGTAACTTGGGATTTATTTCGTGCGGAATTTTTTAGGAAGTATTATCCTGAGAGTGTGAAGGGAAGGAAGGAAATGGAATTTCTTGAGTTGAAACAAGGCAATATGTCCGTGGTGGATTAAACGGCTAAGTTTATGGAGTTAGTAAAATTTCATCCTCACTATGATGCGGTGACAGCAGAATTTTCTAAGTGCGTTAAGTATGAGAACGGCTTGTTTCCCGAGATCAAGCAAGCGGTGGGCTATCAGAGGATTAGGAGATTTTCGGACTTGACCGAATGTTGTCGAATTTTTAAATAAGATCGCAAAGCTCGTTCTACTCACTACAAGAGTTTGAAGGAAGAGAAAGAAAAGAGACAAGTAAGGAATGAACCTTATGTGACGCCAGCTGATAAGGGCAAGCATAGGGAAAACTTTGTTAAGAGATCTGGAGGAGGGAGTTCTGGATCCATTAAATGCTACAAGTGTGGCAAGATGGGTCATAAGTCTTTTATGTGTGGAAAGCCCAAGATCAAATTCTCTAACTGTGGAGTTCTTGGGCATGATGCTAAGGATTGTAGAATGGATGTAGTGAAGTGCTACAATTATGGAGAAGTGGGTCACATCAGTGCGAAGTGTCCTAAACCGAAGCAAGCTTCAGAAAGTGGGAAAGTCTTTGCATTGGCAGGTTCAGACACTACCAATGCGGATCGTTTGATTTGAGGTATGTGCTTTATTTATGTTGCACCTTTAGTTGTCATGATTGATATCAGAGCAACTCATTTGTTCATTTCTTTTGAGTGCGCTTAGTGTTTGGATTTGAATTCCATTGATTTGACGGTGATTGAGAATGAAGACTTTAAGGTGGTGACGTTGGACAACGTATGTGTCTGAGATTCGAGCTCATTGGGGTAGAATGACTAGTATGTCATTCCTGATGAGGTATAAGTGTTATGGTTGTATTCGCTAGGGTAGAATGACTATGTGTCGTTCCTAGTGGAGAGATCACCGGGGTAGAATGACCTAGATGTTGTTCCTGGTGAGGTACAAGCAGTGTACCCGTAATCTCCAATGGAGATTGATGAGGGTTGACAGTCTTTTATGAGTCACATGGCATAGCTGTGATTGTGATATGGAAGTATGCGTGTGGGCGATCGTGTGTAACTTGGGAATTAAGGAGAGGACGCGAAAGTCGTGTCCAGTGTGTTTTGAATCAGGTAATATTTTCGAGGACGAAAATTTCTAAGTGGGGGAGAGTTGTAACGCCCCGATTTCGATTATCCCCTTTTATTGGGTCCCTATTTAATTTAATTGGGCGAATATTATTTGAATGTAGAATTTGTGTGGAAATATGTTATATTTACATATTATCCTATTTTAACCGGTTTTGGGAGGTTTCGGAGGAAATAGTTTGGAGAGTATTTTGGACATTTCTTATTTAATAATAAGTGGGATATTTATGAGATATTGAATTAGTAGATGTTTTGGAAAAATAATGGAAAAGATATTAAAGAGGAAATAGAAGGGAAAGAAAAGAATAGTAAGAAGGAAGAAAGAAAAGAGAAAGAAAGAAGAAGAGGAGAAAGAGAAGAGAAAGAGGAGAAAACCTAGATTCACCAAGATCAACCAAAGCTTGCG
Organism: Lathyrus sativus; assembly: GCA_963859935.3. Lineage (NCBI taxonomy): Eukaryota > Viridiplantae > Streptophyta > Magnoliopsida > Fabales > Fabaceae > Lathyrus > Lathyrus sativus. The sequence goes on along the minus strand of OZ012739.1, from coordinate 4,040,539 downwards.
ATTAAGCAGGTAAGAGTGAGGAGTTCTATCATCTTAATAATGTATATGATCATGTATGTGCTAGATTGGATTTGTTGGTAGCTTTCTACACTATCCATTTCTAGGTCGGAAGTTGATTTAATTAGTAGATAATGACTTTTATCGGTTAGAATTCGAAATAGACGATGTAGTTTAGTCGGGTGATGTATGGGTTGTGCTGCTGGGACTGGTTTGGATTAAATCGGTCGATTTTATGTCGGGTGGTGATTTCGGAACAGCTGAGATGTTCTGATTTCGTAGGTTCGCCAGGACTCGCCAGGCGAGTGAAGGCGAAGGTTCGCCAGTCGAAGCCCAGCGAATGGGCAGCGAACCCATGGCATCGGCTGATTTTGGACTTCGCTGGCAAGTTCGCCAGGCGAAAGTAGTAGCGAAGGGGTTCGCCAGGCAAATCCCAGGGAACGTAGTAGCGAACCTATGGCAGTAGCTTCTGTTTGGCTTCGCTGGCAAGTTCACCAGGCGAAGGCCAGCGAGCAATCGCTGCGTGTCTTCGCCAGGCGAAG